>OX451346.1:11438392-12038392 GCA_949629155.1 Myopa testacea
TCACTTTAAAGGAAAAAAAACATTACATTTGTTGCGATCTCAGTAGTGAATGTTGACTCTGAATCAGAGAACTGCCACGAATACAATCGTTCTTATCGGCGCAAAGAATAACGAATACATATTCGTGCAGAGGCACATTCGTATTCGTAATTTTAATGCACGAAACGTTTAATACATTCGTTTTTTAGCGATTGATTTGAAACTTCGATTTTCGTTGCAGTTCTTTGTCTCCAACATTTCGAGGATTAATGATGTTAAATTAAAATTTATTATATTGGAAAATGCTTAATTTTTGTGATTAAATTCAAATAATAATTAATTAAATTTTAAATTTAAATGTTGTAAATAATTCTTATTATTTTAATTGAAATTTAAGAAACCCAACGAATTTTTCTCTAAATTGACAACTTTTTGGATAATTTCAGTGTTTATTGTTTCAATAGGACAAAAATTAATTAAAAATTCTGTGATTTAATTGCATTTGCAAAGCCGGAGGTTAAACTTTGAAGAAATGACTTAAAACCCAAATCAAAACTTCTTCTCCTGCGTTTATTCTTCGCCTTCCTCCGCTTCTCCTTTCTGCTCTTCATCTTTGTTGCCTTTTCTATCGACTTTTCCGTTCCATGAGAATAGCATTGATTCTCTTTCAACAACAAAAGATATTAAAATCAGGATTATTTTGTTAATCTAACAATAAAAGGCTAAAAGATACAGAAAACAAAAAGGTTTCTTTATTAAATTGTATCTTTTGGTCCCAAAGAAGAACCAAGTAACTCCGACAACATAAATAATTCAATGCACTTCAATGTATCGCCAAGTGTTAAATGGACCGTAATCAAGGATTTATCGCTAATAATCTCGCACACACACTAATTAAACATCGACAACAGCACAAACACATGCAAGCAGGGGTTTCCAACAAGAGATAGATAGAGGGAGAGAGAGAGAGAGAGAGAAGGAGAGAGAGTGAGACAGGGAGAGGGAGTGAGACAGGGAGAGGGAATGGAAGGGGTGAAAACTTTCAAATGAAGGCTATGAACAGGTGTTATTTGAGTCCGTTGACTTTGGGCAAAGAATAGCGCGGAAATGAAAGGAGTAGAGATCAAGGAGAATAAAGATTAAGAGGATATGAGAGACAGAGAGGAAGATAGACAAAGAAAGGCATAGAGTAAGGAAGGAAGGGTGAGTGAGGACGTGATAGAGGGCGTGAGTGGGGGATGGATAAAATAGATTCAGAGGTGTAGATAAGCTAAATTGGAATCGTTTATTTACACACAGTGTCTATTTATGGCTCTGACCTTCCAAAGATTTTAGTTGAGTAGAACCTGATATGAGAATATAGATTATTCGGAACGAATACGGAGACCGAAACCACGGGACCACGTCTACCACATTTCAGAGAGGCTTAATTTTAAATGACACTCGAAGCTATCGAGACGGAAAAAGGTTCTGAATTGTGCAAAAAATTGATGAAATGTTTGTCTAAAGGAAGTACAGCTTCTATAAAGCATTGTGACCCTTTTGGGGGGATCTGGAGGTGGAAAAACGAAAGAACAAACTTACAAAAACAACGAAAACAACGTAAAATCCGTATCTAAATCCAAACAAGCATCCGAATCAGTTAAAACAAAGAGCATAAATTAGAAAGTAAATCGATTTAAAAAAGCTTCAATGATGGACTCGAAGGCTTTCGAGGCTGTTCGAGGTTAAAGGGTACAAAACTGAGACCAAAAAAAGGGATAAAAAGACAGCGAGAGAGATAGAGAGGGAGAGAGAGAGAGGGGGAGAGGGGAGAAAAACGAAACCAGATGAAGTGCTACGCTATTAGAAAAGAGAGGTCAGTCAAATAACATGTCATTCATTCAATGCTGATGGTGTTGGTGATGTTGTTGTTGTTATTATCGTTGTTGTTATTGTAATTTTTGTTGTTGTTGCTGTCTCTCCGGCTGCTGTCATTGCTGTTGTCCTTTTATGCTCGACGCTCGACACTCTTTCGAGGTTTCCAAACATCGACCCCGACAGGCGACCCCGGCTATAATCAGTGTCCAATTTCACACCCGGAAAAAGTGCGACCCTCGTCGTTTCCGCTGCACCCTTGGCACTGTTGTTCAATGGCCGCATTTCCGGCAGTTTGCAAAGCAGCGGAAAGGGATTTGAGCCCAACAAAAAAAAAAAAGAAAGAAAGAAAGGACCACACCGTATAAAACACTATGAAACACTGAAAGCCACCGAAACACGAGAGGCGAGTGCGAATGAAAGAAGACTCCAGAAAACACATGACAGTAAAAATGCTCGTCCAACAACAACAACAACAACAACAGTAACAGAACAACACTCGAGCTTTCATGACAGTGAAGTTTCGGTCACCCCTTTTTTTCGGGGCACGTCGACCATCAGGACGGCCATCGGAGCAGCCATCAGAGCGACAAACGTAACCGAATACAAATCCTCTCGCATTCTTCTCGATCCGTCCTCTTTGATAAGCGAAAATTGCTTAACGGAAATAAATCACATGGAAATTTCAGTGGTCAGTCCGGCTTCCAGAGCATAAATCAGCGGACCCAAGCGAAGCCGAGTGAACCGCGTGACCGGCATCGCAGCACACCATCGCTCAGTCACTCACATACACACACACACAGACACACACACACACACACACACACTCATGGAAAGAAGGAGAGGGAGGAGGAGAGCGACGATGAAAGTGCGACATCGCTGCATTTTTAGGACATGTTTTTGCTGTTGTTTTTGTTGCTGTTTCGTTGATTTGTATTTTTCTTAAACACCAGAACAAAAAAGAGTTGGTAAAAAGAGAGAGAGGAAGAGAGAGGGAGAGAGAGAGAGTGTAGATGTGAGTTTTGTCATGTGTATGTGTGTGTGGTTTAGAACGCGACTGACTGCTGACACTTTTTGTTGCTTTTGTTCACGCTGTTTTACTTTTCAATGAAAAAGTTTAAAAAATAACAAGAACCCTAAAAAATAATATAATAAAATACAGAAAACTTAAAAAATCTACAAAACAGAAAACCTAAAAGTCTCCAAAAAAAAAACAACAAAATTAAAAAATACCAAATTATGAAAAAAGTTACCCAGAAACACTTAATTTTTTGAACAAAAGTGGAAATTTCAAACAATTCTTTCTGAATAAATTAGTTACATGGTTTTAGTTACATTTTTTGGATTTATTATATATTATTATTGGATTTTATAACTTTTATTTCCTTTATTTTGGGAAATTTTTAATAGTTTTTAAATAAAATTTATTAAACATTTTAGTAGAGCGGAGTACAAAAGAGACCAGTACACTAGAGACGAATAGAGTAGAGTAGAGTAGAGTAGAGTAGAGTAGAGTAGAGTAGAGTAGAGTAGAGTAGAGTAGAGTAGAGTAGAGTAGAGTAGAGAAGAATAGAGATCAAAGTACAGCACAGACCATAGTTCAGAAAAGAGTAGAGACCAGAGGAGAGTCAAGGCAAGACTACACACAAAAAAATAAATGCTTATGGTAAGCACAAACGGGGTATAATTTAAGCACACTTAAACATGATTTTGAGCCTAGCACGACATATGCGTTATTTTAAGCATTATTTAGCATGCCACCTTTTATTTAGCATGACAAGTATTGCAAGAAGTTGCTTCATGCTTATTTTATGTATCAGGTAGATAATGGATAAACTGAGAACTACATGCTTAATTTGAGTTTTCAGAGAATTACATTAAGTATTTCATGTTCCCTTTTTAAGAATGCCAAATTCTATATATAAGCATACGTTCGCTTAATTTAAGAATTTTTAGTTTTAATATTGTTGTTCCAAATGCTTGTATTAAGAATACGAAACTTATTTTGAGGACCTTCTAAGTTTTTAATTGAAGCATTTTTACATCCATATCGACATCAATTTCATACTTACTATAATCATATCGGCAGCTGCAAATTGAAAAAACTTCAATGACAATGAAAGAAAAAGATAGAAAACTTTAACGCAGTATTTGTATAATAGTATTCCTTGTTGTATGTCTGAAATTAATTTGTTTGAAAAAAGTAATTTGAAATAAAATACAAGATTACACTGATACTACTACAAAACTCTTTATTTGTTATTTTATTTTTAGAAGTATTTCACCCTCCATGCAGTTTCGCCTGTTAATTATTTATATTAATTATTAAATTCGCCATGTAAATTAAATGGCGGACAACTAAATTTTTTAATTCTTATAGTAGAAAATTTCAATAATTGTGTTTTGGTTTTATCCAATATAAAAGCAAGTAGATGTTGGTCATATCTTAGAATATTACAATGTTTACAACATAAATATATTTCACTTTTGAAGAGAATACAATCTTCAATTTGAAACGAGCCCTTGAATTTCAAACTAGATAAAAAATGTACACACTCTGAAACTGTTTCCATTTCATTATAGACAATATTTACAAAGTATTTTCTGTCTTGAATTTTGCAAAATTTTCTTTTTGAAGCATCATATTCTAAATCTTCGTTAAAAAAACAGTTGTCAAAAACCATCTTTGAAAACTTTAAAGCACATTCTCTGGGTAAAGATATTGAAAATCTAAGTTTACCTAAAATAATGTAAATCTCTGAAATACATACTATGTGCTTATAATAAAATTCGGTTTTATATATGATACATACGAAAGAGTCAGCTGTCGTTCCTTTAAAAACTGGCCATTTTTCTACAACATCCAACTCCAAGTTGACTTACGAACAAATTCAATCCGTTTTTCAGCTGTTTTTTTAAATTTCGGTTCGATTTCCTCCCACTTAGCAGATAAGTGATGGTATTTAAGCCAAGCAGCAAATTCCTCTTACTCCTTTATCTCATCTAGATACAAGATAATATTATAAAATTGTCAAAATCATTAAATAACAAATGGAATCAAAACGTATGTACCTTCATTATATTCCCTTGACAAAATAATTGCTGGCGAGGTTAGAGGTAAATCGTTCCATTTAGATTTTTTTGAAGGAGATAGAAGCTCTGCTTTCCGAAGTTTCCTTTTAGTATTTCTTTGCTTGTCGTAAAGTGCTCCTTTAGGATTTCCGTCTTTCTCCCTTTTACGATAATAATATTCCTAAAGATAAAAGATTTTCAATAAAAATGTTTGATATAATAAAATATATTAATATAACATCCATCTCACAGAATTTTCTGAAGCAAATAATTCGGATATTTCTTGTGGGTATTTTTCTATAGTATTCAAGCTCATAGGTGTACAGTGGGCCTGTAAGTAGTAATTACAGATAATATTTACAATTTCCCTTCTGTGTTCGTCTTTAAGAATATTGTGATCGTTATAATATTTCTTAATTAATGACCCTGCATGTGCTTTGTCTATTATTTCAGATAGAGTTCAGATAGAGTTAAAAGGTGATATCTTCTACTCTTGATTGGCACATTTTAAATTAAATACTTGAAGCCTATAGTAGAAAAGATTATACTACGATGTGTTAAATAGTGACGCGCACGAGCGGTATTCGCAGTAGTCTACGGAAAAATAGGAATGACTGTCGTTCTAAATTTCGACCTGAATGAGAATCGCGATATGCCTCGTGCGCATTACTTATATTACGTCAATTATTGCTAAAATAACTTACCGAACTTGAGTAATTGTCTTCTGATGCACTATCCGTGTCTGTAATTTGTAGGTCAATACCTCTCTTCCAGTTTTCCAGTTCGCGTATGAAATCCAATTTTGCTCTGAGCTCGTTTTGTTGAAATAAACAATTAATGTCCGATTCTTTTATTTTTAGTAAGTGCCAAGGTGTTAGTTTCAACGTTAATAACCTTTCACGAATATGCGAAGGTACTTCCCAAGTTTTAAGTAATCTTAAAATTGGTTCATCTAAAACAGACTCACCATCTAAAATATTATAATTAAAAAAGTTACAGTTGTAAATGGTGTAGAAGCTAATCACTAATATTATCTAAGTACTTACCCTTATCCAAAGTAGTCATTACAGTTGCACATGCATTAACCACAAGCTTCTGATCACAAATGAAGAGGAACCCGACGAGTATATCTTACATATGTATACTCAAATTGAAAAAATTAAGTGCTAGATTTTAGCACTTCAAACTCAATATTTTTCAATGTATATTCGTAAATAGCAAAATTAAGTATTGACGTGCTAGATTCTAGCATTTCAATCTAGATATGTTCTTATATACATATATTACTTAAATTGAGAAAATAGATTTTAGCATTTCATATTTTTCTACTTAATATTTTTTTCTTACAGTTATATCGCAGACAAGTAGAAAAAATTAAACTGAATATATTCTCATAAAGATATCATATTAATATCCTATTTAACAGTCCTATTAAATACATAAAAAATTAAGTATATTAATTCTTCGTTTCAGTTTTTTTTTACTTGTATTAAGCAGCCAATACTTCATATGCGCCATTCTCAATTTAAGCACTTTTTTTAAAAAAATATTTTTTACATTTATAAGCATAACAAGCTTCTTTTAAGCTATCTAAGATTAAATCTTTCGTTTTTCTTCAAATTTGTACAGAAAAGCTAAAAATAAGACGAAAAATGCTAACATTTAAAATATTTTGCTTCTCGTAAGCATAGAAAAGGCTTGACTAAAGCATTGCAAAGTTTTAATCAAGAACGCCTAGTCATGCTTCCCACAAACCCCGGAAACACAATTGCTTAGCACGGCATATTTTTCTGAGTGTAGAGTTTAAAAGGGACCAGGTCAGTAGAGTTCAATAGAGTAGAACCCGAATAGTGTAGAGCAGCGAAAATTAGAGTAGGGTAGAGTAGAAAAGAAGAGTATCGTGTCTTTACGTAGAGTTGCGTAGAGTAGAGTAGAGATCAGACTAGAGACCAGAGTAAACCGAAGAGTAGAGACAGACTACTTACCAGAGGAGAGACCTGAGTAGAGTACCAGAGTAGAGCTAATTTTCAACCAAAAGTTTAATCAAGGGTACTGTGAAAAGTGTTCGCTTTGATTTAACTCTTCGCTGCACTCCGTCGAGCAGAGTTAACGAATGCTTTGATTAAATCCAAGTGTCACCAGGGTAGTTAATGACAGGAGAAGGGGCGAGCCTCAAGGCCACTCGAAATCGCACCTTGAAAGCTTGCCTTTTCATAACTTTTGGCAACTTTTGCGTAAATCAAAGGGACAAAAGTTTTGGCGACACAAAAGTGTGGCCCACTTGATTGGACGGCCGTCCGGTCGACTGGCTTTGAATTCATTGTGGTTTCTCGCCGGAGGGCAGTGATGCATGATGAGGGGTTGAAGTGTGAATCCGTGTCTTCAGGGTGGCTTCTTGTTTACTTGTATTTCATGGTAAACAAATTTAATATGCGTCGCTTTGGTGCAAAGTGATAACTCGGTGACAGTTGTTTACTTTCGGCCGAGACAAGCAGACGATAGGGAGTGAGAAAGAGCGAGAGAGAGCGAGAGGGAGGGACTTTTATATTACGAGAATATTAACACAAATTCTATGAAATTTTAAAGTAAAATCCAATAAAGAAATTAAGAATCGTAACCTTAAGGAATTCAATTTAATCATTTCTTTTTTTACTATTTTAAAACGTTTTTCTTAAATACTGTTTAATATTTTTAATACATTTTTTTAAACATTTAAAAATTCTTCATTAATAAATTTTTAAAAAGAAAATTAATTAAAGTTTCTTCTTTTTAATCTAGTATTTTAATTTATGTTTAACTTGAAAGAGTGATTGAGACGGTAAAAAAAGTGTTGAAAAATTAGACAATCTTGAAGCAATTCATTGTACTTTCTGCTTACCGAAACCGTTTCTTGATTACCTAATCAACCCCCTCCTTATCATTTAATCACTTTCTCACTTACTCACTTCTTGGCCTATTTTCCCCCCTTCATTTGCTGCAGCTTCTCTCCCTCCTCTTCGTCCTCTCTCTCCGCTCTCATTCTCTAGAATTCAACTCAATTCAATTTAAATTCATTTATTCTGTTTTCATTTGTTTTATGATTCTATTTTGTCACTAATATCAGTATCATCACCATCATCATTACCACCACCAGCACCACCCTCATCATCCTCATCATCATTATTTTCTTGACCTTGCTACAGTCCCCAACAGTATTAACTAAAATAGTGAAAAAGTGGCATCATTAATAATTGATGGTTGCCACTTTTTCACCACTTCGAACTTTTATTCACTGACTTTTCGGCTGAGCGAAAATGTTTTCAGCATCCACTCGAATGTTTTCCCGTTATTTCCATTTATTTTTCTTTTGTTTTGACAACTCTTAAAGTTGACCCTTCTTTACTTCGATTTCTTTTCGATTCGCTGCTTTGAAATAGAATTAATACAATATTTTGCTGAGTTGACAAAAAAAAGAAGAAAAGGGAAGGGAAAAAGTTGAAGTTGAAGTCTCTATCTTTTTTCTTCTCCCCTCGACTGCTAAAAGAACCCAAAAGCATTAAAAAAAGAAGTGGGGCAAACTTGGAAAAGAAAATTATTCGATTTTTAAAACGTTTGATTTTAAAAGGTGTTTTTTTCGGTTCTAAAAAGTTTTAAATCTAAAGGAATTATTTATTCATCGCTTATATCAAAATTAATTGAATAAATCATTATTTCTGCCTATCAATTGACTGAAATTATTTCAAGTGTCTCGCAAAACAATTAAATTCTCTTCACTTAAAATATTTTGATCGCTTTTTAATCATTCGGATCTCATTCAATTTATTGAATTATATACGCACAAATATACGACTATATAGCAACAAAAAAAGAATACAATAGAATATTCAAATGCATTCAAAATATAAATAAACAAAAATGATTTACAATTAAATTGCTTTAAATTAGTAGCATTTCGATTATTGAATTGAATGGCGATTTTATTATCTCTGTCACTCTGTTGTTTTATTCAATTAAAATCAATAAATTCGGACGCTCTACATTGAACCAACAACAACAACAACAACAATAAACTAAAACAACAACAAACTAAAACAACAAGAAACGAAAACAACAACAAACGACAACAACAGCAAACGATTTGGAATCGAAAAAACAGCGTTGATTTAATTCGCATTCACATCGCCAAAAGCTACGCATAATATTAGTAATAAAAATAGTAATAAAAATATAATAATAATGATAGTGATAATAATAATAAAAATAACAAACAGCAATGATATTTATTTATTTTTATCGATGGCGAAACACACAATAAAACGGTGCAGAAAACATTTATCAAAACACCAACGACGCGACGCCATTTTAAGTCCCGCACCACATCCGGTGGCTCCCCCTGGCGACCGCAATCATCACTTCTGTGGTCTTAAATCCACTTCTAAAATAAAATAATACATAAATTGGATTAAGTGCTAAATTGAAAGCTGTAACGGCAACGGAACAAAGAAAAAATAAAACACCGAAGAGAAGAGAGAAAGAAAGAGAGTGAGAGAGAGGGAGAGACTTTGAATAAAATTTAAAAATCGTATGTAATGAAATAATAATAAAGAAAAGTTAATAAAAACAGGAAGAAAGAAATGGCATGAAACAAAAATACATAAAAAATCTTATTTTCTTGAAAATGTTAAGACCGAGAAAAACCTAAAATGAAATATAAACTTATAAAAACTTTAGAGAAAATAAAATGAAAAATTATGATAATTTTAATTGCTTTAAATATTTGTTAAAATTATTTCTTATTATTTATTTAATTGTGTATATAATATATAATTATAAATAGTATACCATTAATATTATTACTGTCATGTATAACTATAAATATTTAATTTTTGTATCAATATTTAATAATCTTTAAATAATTTACCACACTTAAAAACAACAAAAACCCTAAAATTTTCAGAATAACCGAATTCAAACTCGAAACAAATCAAATTTTCAAAATAATTGTGTTAATTAAAGTAACTAAACCATAAATAGCAGAAATGATACAAGGAAAAAATAGTAACAAATAAAATCCGGTAAAAAATAAAAGAAAAGTGGACAAAAAGCCTTCGAATAAAACTTCGCAATAAAAATTCGCCATAAAACAGTACGCACAGCAAAACTGTCGATTAAATAATCAAGCAGCATTCCAGCGGTGAAAATAGTGTTGCCTACTTCGAAAAACCGACAGAGCGGCGTTATTTAAACGCGTTCCTAAAAAATGACGGTTTGGAGTGCTTAAAATTGAGCCCAAAAAAGCCATAAAAATTAAAAAGGAAGAACAACAACAAAAAACAGGACGTTTTGGGTTGTGCATGTTTTGTGGCACGATTAGAGTACTCGTCGTCCCATTAGTCGTCCGTATATCTCTCTGTCCGTCCATCCGTCCGTCTGTCTGTCTATCTCTCCGTCCATTCGAGGTGTGGATATATAAACCTCTATTGTTTTGTCCGGGTTTTTTTGCGATTTTTTTTGCAAACTCAGCGATTTTATTGGAATTTTTAAGTGCTTGGTTTTTGAGAGTTCTAAATGAAAACGAGTGCTAAGAACCCACATTCGGTCACTTTGTTCGCATTCCCCGAATTCACCAAATGGCAAACAGACACACTCACTCAAACACACATACACTCACACAAACACAGCAATAAACAAACATTAAAATTTGCCCTCATCTTTGAAAAACTCGGTAATAAATTTTGCACTTCACACTGAATGTGAATAAATATTTAATTTTTTTTGAAAATCTGGTTTTTATTTTCCTGTAAATAATCCCCACAGTTTTAAGTTAGTACTCGTTGCACAGCACAAACAAATTACAAGCAAAAACCCATTTCAATTACTCTTAAATTTGTTTTAATTTGTACTGTCGTATACGAAATGACGATTGACAATACGGATAACAGCCCTCCCCCGTCATTCTGCGAGACACCTCAGCAGTCCTTCTGAGGGCCATCCTTCCCGTCCTTCAATAGTTGAAAAAGAGAGGGCCAATAATTTTTCGGGTTTTTCAGTGCAATCGTTTTTCATGACGTTTTTCATCATCGTGTATTTATTCATGTATAAAATTATCGGTGGTTAGAATAATCCACCTATAACCGCCATGTAGATGAATAATAATATAATTCACGTTGAGTTTATGTTAAAAATTCCATAAAATCGCGTCGATTGCGTTGTAACTCAAGAACCAATATTCAGTGATTGAAGTTACCCAAGATCGACAACTAACCAGCTTCTCGAATCCATCATAAAACTCTACCAAAAGCTGCTGCTAACTTTAAATGAGGTCATTCTTGAAGCTACGCCGACATATCTTAAATCTCAAAAACCCAAAAAGCGGAAGAAAGGGGAAAAACCGAAAAAGGTATTAAAATACAGCGAATAAAAAAAAGGTAATCCTTTTTTAACAGGAAATAAAAAAAGCATGAAACAGGGAATAAAAGAAGGGTTTTCAGTGGCTTCAATAAATAATTCGCTTTGTAATTCGCTTTGATCACAAGCGATTTTTAAAATAGCCAAAAAGTGTCAAATATAATGGCAAATATTACGTTCATTAAAACTGTACGCTGTCAGCTGGAAGTTGACAATCCGAAAGCCCGAAATGAAGCCCGAAATGTTTTAATTAAGGTGCTTTTATCATCGACTTTCCACGGATATCGAAATTAATAATAAGCTTAATGTATTTGCTATTATTATAAATATAAAATATGTTATTTATATTTAATTACTTTCTCCTTAATATACGAACGCATATGAAAGTCCTGTCAAATGCCTCGCAATCCAATAAAAACAACAACAATTTTTATTTATTTGTCTATTTTACACTTTATTCAGTTAATAATTTCTGGCTTACATTTTATGTTAGTTATGCACTGTTTTTTCTCTCCTTTTGTTCTCTCTTTCCTTGTTATATTTATACATTTAATTTAATGAATTCTTGTTAAAGTGACATTTTTTCGCTTATATAATTAGTTTTTTCTCATTGTTTTTCTTTGTTTTAGGTTTTTATTGTTGGTTTTAATTACGTATAAAAATTCACAAGTTTTGCGTTTTGAAATTTTTGACATTTTAGTAAATTTTGTTTTTTGTTTTTGTTGCTGTTGTTTTTCTTTCCTCTTCTGTAAATGTTTTTAATGCTTTCAAATCCATTTTTTTAAAACAGTTTTTCTAGTGTTTTATAACAGTTTCATTTAACTAAAATTTCTAATATCTAGAGTTTGATTTTGAAGTTTTAAATTTAAAGTTTTAAGTTTTTATTTCTTTCATTGAATTTTTTTAGTTACTCTTTATTTTTCCTAAAGCAAAGTGAACAAAATTTTGGTTTAGAGATTTTAAATATTTATATATGTGTATTTTTATTAACTTATACTACACTTTAAATAATTAATTATTATTAATTCTCTTTTTTTCCATTTTTTCAAGTATTTTAACAACAACAAAGACATTCTTTTAATTTGTGTTTTTTCCGCTTTTTTTGTTTTTGCTAAATATTTATAATATATTGTGTTAATTTTAAATAAATAAATAACAAGTTTTTAGAGCTAATTTTCGAATCTTTCTGTTTTCACTTGACATTTATTTAATTTTACATTTTAATTGTTAATGAATAATTATTTTAATTGAATTGAATTAGTTAAATTGAATTCATTGATTACTTTATGCAGAATGCTTTTATTTTGTTTTTTAATTTTTTTGTTTTTTAATATAAAGAATTTTCTTAATTTTTCACTCATTTTTGAAGTTTTTAGTTATGTGAAGTTTTTCATAGCATACTTTTAGGATGAAAGTTTATTTACAAATAGTGAGTTAAAAGTGTTGTTGTTGTAAAGTTTCTGGTAAATAAAAATTAAAGAGCGGATTCTACACGTTTTTACGTTTTGTTACGTTGAAAAATAATTGCATTTCTGGCTGTTTTCAGTTTTAATTTTTCAGTGTCTTATTTTGTGGCAGTTCCTTTTTACGTTTCAATGAATTGAATTTAAAAAAAATTATTTTTAGTGCTCCATCTTTTTGTTTCTTCTTTTAGTCATCTTTTCTTCTTTTAGTTTTCATCACATTCCATTATAGTCAGTTTTACAGTTAAATTTGAGTGTCGGTTGAGTTTGAGTGCTCTTTTATGGTATTTTTTTTTGTTCTTCCTATTCGATTTTTATTTAGATATCCCGCTATTATTCTCTTTCTGTCTCTTTCTACATAGCTTTCCTTTTCTATAACCTTTTCTATTGAACTTTTCTTCCATTATTCTTGACCTTTTTCCTTATTATCTTGTTTCAGGACTTCATAATTTCTTTCTTCAGTTTTTCTTTCTGCTTTTTATGTCGTTTTTTTGATTTATCGTCAGAATCTTGTCGCATGATTTCGCTGATCCTTGTTGATCAAAATATCCTCTCCGTTTAGCTGATGATGCAGCTCTTCGGGCACAGTTTTTAAAATTCCAGAGTTTGACATCTAAAGTGGAAAAGAGACAGTGAGAGATAGAGAGAGACAGAGAGATAGAAAAAAAGGATGGGAAGAGAGAATATAAATTAAAACAATGATAATACGAGTATATAGTATTATATAATAGTGAATACAGTGTATATTTTAGAATAGAATGCGTTTATAATTACTCTCATAATACTTTTGATTATAGTTTTATTTATCTATTATTTCTGTTAACTATCTTATAAAAGTACTATTATAATACTTAGATTAAAAAATAATCGAACCAATTCAATTCCGAGTAGAAAAAGGATTTTATTTTTTTCTTTCTTTAAGAAATCAGATATTTTCTCTGAATAATGAAAGAACATGGCAGATTTCATCTAAAATAATCGTAATTTTCATAATAATAAAAAAAATTAATAAATAAATAAATAATAATAAATTTTGTAGCGAACTCTCTTTTATGGCCAGTAAAAATTAACTGTAAAAAAGGAACCTTTTGTTGAGTATATCGTAGTTTTTCCTTATAAAAGACTCGTAAATATTGCATTATTATTAAATCAACAAGCGGAAAAACTTTTAACAAAAGACGTCCAAAGAACATGTAAAGAAAAGTAAGAGAAGTGGTTTTAAATGGGACACGTGGGAGGAATGAAACACAGATTAAAAAACGGATCGACGCTTTTCGGTTGTTTGTTCGATTTTGTGACCCAAGAAAAGGTCGCTAAACCGAAAAGCAACAGTGAATGTTGTGTAAGGACGATGCTAAGGATGATGATGATGAGGATGATAATAATAATTATAATGATAAGGATGATAATGATAAAGGTGATGGCGATAAAGATGACGACGATGTTGTTCTTGATGACGATAAGAATGTTGATAAAGATGATAATAATAATTATGATGACCAGAATCATGATGTTAAAACTGGTGATGATGATGATGCTTCTGAATCGAAGGATGAGAAGCTAAACAAGTTGATGAGGATCCGAAATGATGTAAGATGTTGACAAAGTGACAGCAACAAGGAGCTAAAATAACAAGAAGACGAAGGAGAGGAAAAACTCGCCTTTCTTACTTCTTACTTCTTCTTCGTCCTTCAACCTTCGTCTTCTTTTTCTTCCTCGTCTCAAGTTTCGTCCTTTCTTTTATTCCACGACATGTGTCCGTGTTGTTTACACGAGGGGGATTTTTTATGCTGTCCCTTTAAAAATTGTTCAAGCAACCGTAAGAAGCAACCGTCGACGCTTTTGTGGGAACGATTAACCAAAGAGAATTGCTACGATCCCATTTTGGCCCCTTTTTTGATTTTTTGAATTTTTTGTGGTCGTCTTCAACCGGGCGGAATTCAAACACAAATCGAATTGTTGTTTAATGGGTCGAAGTTTGACACAAATCATTGACAGTGATTATGAAATGACGAGAGGGAGAGGAAACTCAAGTGGAGGTGGAGTTGGGTGAGAGTGGGGGCGAGGTAAGGAGCGGGAAAGGGAGAAAAATGTCATTTTTAATAAGAAAATAAGACAAACAATAATAATAATAAACAAAAAAGTAAAGAAGAACAACAACAACAGTGACTAAATGAGTGGCACTTCGGTGGTGCTTAAAATAAATGAGGCAGATATTATTTTAGGGTTGCCCCGCGCTGTTTGAACCGCAAGCGACAAAGTTTTTTGTTTTCCGATTCATTTCCGGAAAATAATTTCAAGTTTTTTTTATGCTACTTTTGTTTTTTTTAGTTTTAGTTTTTAGTTTTTGTAGTTTTTTGCCACTTTTGTTGCTACTATTTTGGTACTTTTTGCGGCTACTTTTTTTAAAACAACAATAAATTAAAATTATTATTATTATTTTTGTTCAAAAAAGTGTATCGCACTGGCAACCGTGTCAGTTGTCAAAACGACAACAACAACAACAGCCACAAGTAGAAATCTAAGAAGAAGAAGAAGAATTGCGTTACCACAAACGAGTTGAATGACAACCAGAAAGAGTGTTAACTTCGGCCTGGCCGAAGTTCGAATACCCTACACACGTTTACTTAAAAATTAGGCGTGGCAATGGTCTATTTTTTTTCCTTTTCAATCTCAAATAGCCAGTGATGACAGAGAATATTCGTGCCAAATTTGGTGAAAATATCTCTATTCATTCTTCTGTAATCGAATTTTATTTAATTAGTGGGCGAACCACGCCCATTTGTGGTAGTCTTTTTTTGGTCAGAGACAGTTGATTTGTGAATAAAATTTCAACCGCAAATTCGTTTTACAACCTCGGAAATTGAGCTATAAGCATGGATTAATTTATATTCATTATAAAAAGTAGGCGTGGTAATGATCCGATTTCGCCCATTTTCAATACCAATGAGTTTCTAAGGGTAAACAATATTCGTGACAAATTTGATGAAAATATCTCTATTCGTTCTCCTGTAATCGAGTTTTATTTAATTAGTGGGCTGACCACGCCCATTTTTTGTAGTCTGTTTTGGTCACAGACAATGGACTTCTGGACAAAATTTCAACCTCAAATTCTTTCTATAAGGTGAGGAATTGAGCTATAAGCATGGATTAATTTATATTCACTATAAAAAGTAGGCGTGGTAATGGTCCGATTTTGCCAATTTTCAATAGCGATGAGTTTCTAGTGATATACAATATTCGTGCCAAGTTTGATAAATATATCTCTATTCGTTCTCTTGTAATCGTGATTTCCACAGAAAGACAGACAGACAGACAGACAGACAGATGGACATGGCTAAATCAACTCAGGAGGTCATGCTGATCAAGAATATATATACTTTTCTATACCTGTCACGCCTCCTTTAATGCGTTACAAACGGAAGCAGTAAGTGAATATACCCTATTCACTTCGTGTGTAGGGTATAAAAAAAGCAAGAATACAACAACGATTCACAACAATTTTTCGTAAGTCTTTCTTTCCGATTGCGTTTTCGCTGCACTCGCTGAAAAGTCGTCGTCAGCGTCAGCGTCGAGTGCAGACAAATAAAAATGGCGTCTACCCACATTTTTCTAAATTTATATCCACTGCACCGCCCTCGCTTTCGCCCTCCGATCCGCTTTCTGCTCGCCATGCAAACAAAGCAGAGTGTCAAGTTGCTTGCAAAATAGACGGCGATGGTGACGGTGACGGAGACGGAGACGCAGGGGGAATAACGTAAAAGTGCTTAAGCGCTTCCGTGGAAAGAACTACATACGAAGGAATTGCGGATGCAGATGGAGCCAGGAGTAGTACAGTGGCAGGGGGAAGGGCAGGGCACGAGAATGGGCACTTAGAGCGTACTTTTCTTTTGATGCAAAAAAGTTGTGCCGCTTTTTGTCGCTCTTTGTGACAAAAAAGAGGTCACATTTTTCGGACAAAACTTTGAGCAGCTTTTGTTGCGAATTTTTGCATTGTTTCACGCGCATAAAAAAAACTTATTGTGAATTATATTTACGCAGTGCGAGGAATGAAAAATGTATGCAAAAAAGTAATCAAAAAGGAAATAATAAAAGTACAAAATAAAACTCAGCCTCAGCCCATTCCTCGCCCCCTCCCCCCCCCCCCGCTCCATCACCAACACATTCATTACTTAATTTAATTAGTTTAATTATCTTCCACGAGTGGCTGTCATATTTACCGTATCCGCTCCGTAGATGCCGCCGTTGTTGCCGATTCCCACGATGCTGCCACTCCCACCGCCGCCAGTCACGCTGTGAGATGACGCCGGTGGCGGTGACTGCGTCTGTTTCTGGAGATGCTGCTGCTGTTGTTGTTGGTGATGCTGTTTGTGTTGCTGTTGCAGCAGGGAGGCAGCCGAATGCGCCGGCATCCCCCCGATGCAGAGGATGCTCCCCGGAGGCGTACCCGTCACCGACTGCAGCAGGCCGTTGCTCGTGACTGCCACGCCTCCCAGCGAGGATGGCGACAGCGTTGCCGAGGCGGCCGTCACTAGCTTGTGCGTGAAGAGAGGCGGCGGCGACGTGAAGGTGGCCAGCTGCGAGGGATGCGACATGGTGACGCCGGTGATGGTGTTGGTGCCAAACATGGTGCTCGTCGAGTACATCGGATGGTGAGCGAGATCGATCTGCAAAGAATGAAGTAATGGACGATGAGCGTGATGATGGAGGAGGCGGGCATGCGAGTGAGTTGCGAGTGACGAGCAACAAGCAAGAAGTAATAATATAGTAGGTATGTATACATATATACATATATTTGTATATGTATGTACTCGTATGTGTGTGTGTATATATATCAAGGAGAAGAAAAAGAAGAAGAAGGAGAAGTGTATAGAATAGTGTGAGCAGTATGAAGTCTCGTTTCGTATGGTTGCGGAACACACAAGTTGAACATGTTTCTGGGTGAATTAAAGGTTACTTAGAAAGAGAGAGGATGATGGGGAGAGGGAGAGGGAGGGGGTTTCTTACATGATTAATGTACTGCTTGACCATTTAATAAAACTAAAGTATCATTGGATGTTTATAAAGATCTTCATAACCTCGTCATTTCAAATCCTTATTTTTCGCTGCGGTTGTCGGCTAATCTTAAAACAAATTTCTAGAAATCATTTCTTTAAAGTCGAATTCTTAAACCCAAAGAATCCATCATCAAATTTTAATTTAAACACAAATCTTTGAAAATGTTTAATTAAAAAGAAAGAAACAAATAAAATAAAATTAAAAATAAACAGCAGTAATGAAAATAATCCCAAAAAGCATTACATTCAACTAAAAAAAGAATTACCAAAAGCAATACTAAGTAAATCTATTAATATAATAATAAACACAAAATAAAATATAGTATTTGAAATAAAATTGCTTGGGTTATATTAAAAAGTGTCGCTTTATTTAGAAATTAAATTTAATTACAAAATTTAAATTATTTACAAATTAAAATTCTTATTTAACATTAAAAATCGAAATGCTTTTCTAAGAACTGAAAACTTTTGGGTCGATTTTTTCAGGCCTTTTTGTGCTTTTAACAACAACAACAACAGTAACTATAAATTGTAACAGTAACAATAATAAATCTAGAAAACTAAAACCAAATAAAATTAAAATTTCTCACTTTTTTATTCTATTATTCGACTGTTTTATTTTTCGACACTTTTATTTTTACTCTACCCTCATTTCTCAAAAGTTTGTATAGTTTATGCATGAATTTAAGTTTGTTCGAAAAAGTTTCGTTGCAAAGTATTAAAATTTAATTTATTAAAAACAAAAACCTACAACAAAACAATTAAAAGTAAGAACTAAAAGTGGTTTATATTCTAATAAATGATGAAACAAAAAAACAAGATGCATTTTAGTGTTGTCCAGACAACGATAATTAAAACATAAAAAAACGAAATTTAATTTATGTTGTTTTTTACGTATTTTACATACATATAAAGGCATGTTCATATAGGAAAAAAACCAATTTTAGTTTCAGAACAAACGCTGGAAGCTTTCTACTCTGTACGTTTGCACTCTACGGGAGGCATTAATGAAGCTTACATGAGATAATAACAATAATCAGAAATTCCTCAAACTTGATATTGAAGATCCTAATCACTTTAAAAATTATCACCTTTAAAATGAAGAATTTAGAAATCATAATCAACTTAACAATAATAAACTCAAATACGATCAACTTAAACAAATTTTCAGGTTGAAAATTTCGGTAAAAAACACTGTATTGCGTTTAAAAAAATTTATTATTTTTATTTTAATATTCAGAACCATTTCCCTCCATTTCTCCCCTTTCCCCCTTTTCCCTTTTTTTTTCTTTTTTTCCTCTTTTTACTTAATTTTTTTTTACTCTACTCTGTGCAGATAATTTTCATTGCTGCTTTTATTTGGTTTATTTTCGAAAATCTTTTCTACTCTGTTATAATTTCTGATTACTTAAATTAAATAAATTAACCTTTAGAGCACCCTCGGGTCCTATTTTTACTTGTTGCTCCTTCCAATCGTCTCATCTTTTTACCTACTCCACTCCCACTCTAACCGCACTCTTTTAATTTCGGCCTCATGGTTTCCCCAACTTTGTCTTTCCTTCCCTTCTCTCCTCTCATAAGGATGCAGTATTTTATTCAGTTTTTAAGCTCTCAACATTTTCACTTCTTCCTGCTTGTTTTATTCTTGCTTTCGCTCTCTCTATCTCTCTCACTCTCTCTCTAACTCTCTCTCTCTTTCTCTCTCTCTCACTCTCCTCGCTTCTTAGTCTTTACATCATAATTAGATTTTGTCTTCTTTCTGCACCAACTCTTTTCATGGAGATAACATTTTTATCCCTCATCCACTCGATATTTTCTCTTCCTCTTTTTACCCTTTCTCCTCCCATTCCTTTCCATCCCTATTCCCCTCCCTCCCGCCTTCGTCATCCGTTTAACATTCTGTCGAGTAACTATTCATGTATAAAGTTGCTGTTGTTGTTCTTAATTTTGTTAATTGCACGGGTTTTATTGTTGTTGTTGGTGGTTTTGTTGTTACGGCTACAGCTATTTTTGCTGTTGTTCGTGTTGTTGTTGTTTGTGCCAGTAGTAGTGCCGTCCATGGTACTCCTGGTGCTGTTTTTGTTGTTATTGTTGTTGGTGTTGGTGTAGGTGTAGTTTTTTTTAATGTCTCTGGTGTTGCTTGTATTGTTTTTGTTATTTTAGTTGGTAGTTGAGTTTTTGTAGTTGTTGTAGGTGATGTTATTGTTGTTGTTGTGATTGTTGTTGTTGTTGGTTGTTGTTGCTTTTTCATTGTTGTTATTTTTCTTATCTGTTCTGTCCGTGCATCGTGCAAATTTATTACCTGTGAATAAATATTCGGCTCAGCGCGTTTCAACTCGGCTTGTCTCGGCCGTCCCAGGGTTGCACTGCAGTACGATGTCATCCTCTGACCGCCCGGTGTAGCCAAATCAGCGTACGTTAGATCAGTCTTCATAGCGTCACATCAGAGTTGCATGAAAGTTCAAATAATGAATCAAATAAACGAAAAAATCATAAATGAAAAGAAAATAATGGTAGAAGAAGAAGAAGAAGAAGAGGAGAAGAAAGAAACAAATATTTACTCATATGTTTATATACGAGTTTATAAAATATTTATATAGATATACCTTTTAAATACACAGAAAATAATATCATAATAAGAAGAATGGACTAAATATGGGTCTATAAACTGTAAACCAACATAACATCGCCATTTTCTGAAAAGCGATTACTTTAAAAACCGCTAAAAATATTATAAATCCGAATGTCGATACAATCTTCAAAACGATACTACAACCTGAACGATTTTACAACAAACGCTTGATGCTTTTTGCAACATTTTTATTAAACTTCATTCAATTAATTGACCACTCTGAGGTTTCCAAAAAACATCGCTACTCTGTTAAGCAATTCAATCAACAACAACAACGAAAACGAGTAGGAGAAGAAGAAGGAGAGAAAACCAATTTTTAAGCTATTATATTTTAATAAATACTTTCATAAATGTTTGGTACTTTATAAAGTGTAAACATTTTTACAGCAACTTTATTAAAGCTCAATTAAAAACTTTTACTTTTGATGGTTGAAGCAGAACAACGAATATGAACGCATAAAAGAACGAATGAAAGAACGAATGAAAGCACAAAAAAAACTCAAACTAAAATAAAAAACTTTTACGAAAATAACAACAATTTAGCAACAACAACGAGTCAGCAGCAATCAATTTCAGCAAATTTAATTATACAACATATTTTGCTGCATGTAACGGTCAGAATATAACACCAACAACAACAGCAACAACAAAAATAAGAAGAAGAACAAGAAACCAACATGAAAGGCAACACGTATGCATGTCAGTCAGCTTGAGTTCCACAACAACAACAAAGGCAAAAACACAACAACAATAACAACAAATAAACTCCTTGTAATGGCGGATGGCAGGGCTTCCGGCGGCTCTGAGTTCAGTACTCCTTCGATGTGGGCTTTTTGCTGGATGCAGGTAAGAATCCGGGATATCAAACGACCAATAAACCGACCAACCAACCAACCGACCAACCAACCAACCAACCAACCGACCAACCGACCAACCAGCCAAGCAACCAGTCAATCAACCAGTCAATCAACCAGTCAAGCAGTCAGTTCGTCAGTCAGTGAGACAGACATGAAATAAAGTATGATAAATCATTGTGCGGAATAAACAATAAAAGCCACACCCATCGACCACCGCACAACAACAACAACAACAACAATACTGCTATGTGATCGATATGTACGCTAGAGCAGCAACCAGCAGCAGCAGTTAACAGTTAAATTTAAGTGCTTCTCAAGGATCTGCTGCTGTTGCAGTGATGAGAGCAGCAGCAAACCAATCGAAAAACCTGCCGCTTCCGCTCTCTCTTCGCCCCGCTTTTGTGTAAACTTGTCGACAACATTTTACAGAATTCCGAGAGAGCAACCACAGAAGTTGTTTAAGCTGCATGCAACAAAATTGGGCCACGCATCGCAACAAGCAACGCAATCGAAGGAACAACAAAAAGCGAACGGCGAACAATTCAAAAGGATTTCGTTTAAGAGCCCGCAATCGAGTGCCATGTAGCGCAAGCAATCGAAAGGGTGTGTAATCGATGGAAGGAAGGAAGGGAGGAAGGGAGGAAGGGGCAGGGGCAAGGAGGGAGCTCTTAAGTAGTCACTTAGTCGTCCACTCAGGTGCATATGTACGATATTTCAGACGTTGCTCCTGTTGAGCAGGCTTACTTTAGGGGCCAAGAGAGGGGAGAGAGAAGGGCAAGAGAGTGGCGGGAAAGGGCCGAGAAAGGCACTACGAAGGGTCGAAAGAGGGACGATGGAGGGACGAGTATAGGCTTAGTTGTGAGGCGAAGGAGGTCAGAAACAGAAGCATTTAATTGGGTGAGAAGAGGACCGGAGGACGGGAGGAAGGGAGCGTGTTATGAAGTTTTTCAGCGAGGGGGCGGCTGAGTTTTAAGCTTCACGTTGTTGTTGTTGTTGCTCTTGTTGTGTCCTTCTCAGGGACTCAGCAAATGAAATCGCATTCAAATCGTATGCAAAACGCAACTCGTATCTGAGACTCTGTCGAGCAAACAATGAATACGCATTCAGGTTAGGATGGTGCACTGGTAAAGCTTCCAAGGCTCCTTGTGAAGTGGGTTTAAAAGTAGGAAGAGAGGAGAGCGAAGAGTGAGAAGCAGGGGGGGGGGGGGGGAGGGGGGAATAGTGTTCATATGACCGGCTCTGAAAGCGAAATACGAGTATCAGCAGCAGCAGCAAATCTTCGAATGTTTATGGTTCCTCTTTGTACACATACTTTTCTCAATAAATACTTTTCCCAATAAATACTTTTCTCAATTAATTCTCATCATGAGTATTGTGAATATTATTATTTAATGATAAATATACAATATTAAATTGGAATTTTGAAAATGAATTTAATTAAGTTTCTTTCCTTGTATTCTTGTATCTTCTGTCAGTTTTTCTCTTGCTTTTACTCCTTCTTTCATTTTAATAGATACTCTTTCCTTCCTGAATTCGATGGCATTTCTTTGAAAACTGAAACCACTCCCATCCCCCTCACCCGCATCGAGAAATAATTCTGTGGCCAAGAAATTCGATCAGCCGGTGAACTGAGACCAAATCCCGCAAAGTTGGCCACAAGAAACGTGTTCCGACCAACACGGAGACCAACAATGAAAACATGAGGCAGTATCAGCAGCAACACCGACACCGACAACAACAAGAAAGCAGTAACCAGCAATGAGCCAGAAATGTTTTCTTAACAACCAGTTTATTGTTAGCATCGAGTTACAAGGACATCCGCCGCAGCCATTAAAAGCAACATAAAATGCAGCTCCCGGTCTCCGTCTCCGTCTTCGTTTTCGTCTTCAGTTCCTCCTCCTCCGTCCCCGCTGCTTCTTCTCCACCTTCGAAAGCATTCAAGTAGGAATTCCTATCAAACACACTCACATGCGACGTAGAGAGGAGAGGACACCCAAAAATTTCACTCTTTGCTGGCCAAAGCACGAGGTGAGCAGTTGAAATTTTTTAATAAACCGCATTAAAGCATCGAAGACCAAGCAACCGACGATCGTCATGAGGACGAGAAGCAAGAAGAAGGAAGTACAAACAAGCAAAGAAACACAAAATGAAACACACACAGAGAAGGACTCACTCACACACAGAAAGAGTTCACTCACACATACACAGAGAAGTGAGTAAACAGAGAAATAAACAGAGATACGATGAAAGCAAACAACAGAAGCAGTAACAGCAACAACAACAACAACAAGAATATCGAGCAACCACAAGCAACAGCGACATCAGCGGAAACTTAAATGAAATCCGAAAAATACGTAAAGTTGCCAACTTCATGGCTTTGCTATTGTTGTTGTTGTTGTTACTGTTGTTGTTACTGTTGTTGTTGTTGTGCAGTCAGCGGTATGGCGGTATGGCGCTACATCCTGCAGTGTTGGGCTTTATTTATGGCCCTGCTTTGGTATGCGAAGCATTTCCGGTTGCATGTATTCGTGTATCATTGTCTCTGTGTGTGTGTGTGTGTGTCTGCGTGTGTGTGTGTGGCTGTATTTTGCTCTGTTTGTTGGTGTTGATGGCCAACGTAAATGCGTTTCCGTTCCATGACTTGTTTGCTAGTTTTTAATGTGTCTGCAGATGCTTGCAGCGTGTATTTTATTGCATTTCTTTTTCTCTTTATTTCTACTTCATGATGTTTAGATGTTGTTGTTGTTCTCGTTGTTGTTGTTGTTCTTTTTAGCCTTCCCTGTTGACACTGCACACTTTATTGCTATTTATTGTATTCTTTGTTGTTGTTGCTGCTACTGCTGCTTCTGTCATCCGCTCTCTCATGCAAAACATAATTTATTTTTATTAAATTCGCATGCAACATTAATTTTGTCACTTTTGCTGCTGCTGCTGCTGCCGCTACGCTGTCAGGCTGCCATGCTGTCGACAGTGACATTGAAGCTCAGCAATTTTCATCACCTTTCTTTAAGTTTGTTCTGTTTTCCTTTGTCTCTGGTTGGGTTTTCCGCTTTGTGGCTGCTAAACTTAATCTCGCGTTTTAAGTTAATCTGGCTAACTGTAAATTAAACGCTGTTGACGCTGCTGCTACTGCTGCTGCTGCTACTGTCACTAGAAGAGCAGCGAGTAAGCATCATAAAAGCAGCGTGCCAGCAGCGAGAAAGACATGAAAAAAAAACAGCGAGACGCAGCGAAAGAAAGCAGCGAGAAACGAGTGCGAAACGCTGCTTTAAAGAACGATGGATGAGATGACAGCTCGGATTAGTTGTTGTTGTTGTTGCTGTTGCACATCATGATTAATCGTGGTTAAACGTTGGCAAAAGAATTAAATTTCAAAATTTGTGGAAGGACGTTTTTTGTTCGAATTGATATTAAAACCAGAAAGAGTGTTAACTTCGGCCTGGCCGAAGTTCATATACCCTACACACTTGTACTTAGAAATGAGACGTGGCAATGATCTAATTTTTTTCGTTTTCAATCTCAAATAGCCTGTGATGAAAGACAATATTCATGCCAAGTTTGATGAAAATATCTCTTTCGTTCTCCTGTAATCGAGTTTTATTTAATTAGTGGGCGGACCACGCCCTTTTTTGTAGTCTGTTTTGGTCAAAGACAGTTGATTTGTGAATAAAATTTCAAGCTGAAATTCTTTCTACAAGCTGATAAATTGAGCTATAAGTATGAATTAATTATATATTTATTATAAAAAGTAGGCGTGGCAATGGTCAGATTTTGCCCATTTTCAATACCGATGAGTTTCTTATGATAGACAAAATTCGCGCCAAATTTAATAAAAATATCTCTATTCGTTCTCCTGTAAACGAGTTTTATTTAATTAGTGGGCGGACCACGCCCATTTTTGGTGATCTGTTTTGGTCAGAGACAGTGGACTTCTGGACAAAATTTCAACTCCAAATTCGTTCTACAAGCTGAGAAATTAAGCTATAACCATGGAAGAATTTATATTCAGTATAAAAAGTAGGCGTGGTAATGGTCCGATTTTGCCCATTTTCAATACCGATGAGTTTCTAATGATAGACAATGTTTGTGCCAAGTTTGATGAAGATATCTCTATTCGTTCTCCTGTAATCGTGATTTCCACAGACGGACAGACGGACAGACGGACAGACAGACAGACGGACGGACATGGCTAAATCGACTCAGGAGGTCACGCTGATCAAGAATATATATACTTTTCTATACCTGTCACGCCTCCTTTAATGCGTTACAAACGGAAGCAGTAAGTGAATATACCCTATTCACTTCGTGTGTAGGGTATAAAAAAAACGGAAAGCTTAATTAAAAGATAATGAATTTAATTGAGTTAAAATAAAATGTAAGTGTATACTTTCAATTTAACTAATTTTTCTTGTAATTATTTTTATTATTATTATTGTTGTTGCCAGTTCTCATTCCGAATTCCACAACAATACGAATTGGCTATTAAAATTTCATTTTACACCCAGTTAATTAACCTTATTTAAAGCATTCATTGTGCATAAAATAGTTTTGGATTTTCCCCAGATACCGTTACAACGAAAACAGCTCATATTAATAAATAATTGAAGTACGAGAACAGCAACAACAACAACAACAACAAAAACAATAAATATTAAAGCAACACTCCCGGACTATGATAGAAAATCATCAATCAATTAAAAAAGTGTTAACACTCTACACGAATCTACATCAGCACCGCATCACAATGATAATGAAACAAATTTGATTATGATGACAATTAATTACAACGACAGGAGGGAGGGAGGAGGAGGAGGGGAGAAGCGTGGCTCAGCTCACAAGTTAACAAGTTAAACTAAGCACATAAACACATCACTTTTAACCTGAAACCTGATGCATTGGCAACTCATGATGTTGTTGAAAGATGATGGAAGAAGGGGATGGGGGAGAGGGGGGGGGGGAGGATTGAGCACGTGGATAAGGATAAGAGTAGCTACTAGTAATTGCATTTGCTATAATTAATAGCTGTTGTTTTTCATGTTGATGATGTCTTTCTTATCCTTGTTCTTCTTCTTCTTTTTCATTTTATTGCCGGTGTTGTAGCTGTTGTTTGTATGGTTGTTGTTTTGTTCTACTTGTGTTTGTTGTTGTTGTTGTTGTTTTTGTTACTATAGTAGCTCAGAAAACCTACCAACTTCGTGCATAACCTCGGCAGCCACACCCCGGTAATAAATAAAGTAAGCTTACCTTATTTTGTTGTTGTTGCTGCTGCTGGTGCTGATGTTGTTGTTGTTGTTGTAGCTGTTGTTGTGTAGCAAAACCACTCATCTTGCTAACCGGAATCAGGGTATTGTACTGTATATATTGACCATGTTGTTGTTGTTGTTGTTGTTGATGATGTTGTTGTTGTTGTTGCTGATGATGTTGTTGTTGCTGCTGCTGATGATGAAGCTGCTGCTGGTGGTGCTTCTGTTGTTGATGCAACTGCTGTTGATGCTGCTGCAGTTGTTGCAAATGATTTTGTGACTTTTTATCGACAACAGCGTAGGCTGGCAACCGATCGTAGTTGGACGAGTTGTTCAACGCGTTCTGTTCGGCCAACGCTGCCGTAGCGTAGGTGCGATTGTGACCCTTTGTTGTCCACTCATCGTCATCATCACGACCATCTATTGGCAAAAAAGAGTCGTGAAGTATTGGAGGCGGAGAAGCAGGAGAGAAAGAAGAAGTGAAGTTAGAAAGATGTACATGCGAGTATAGAGTAAGCGTTACAAGCACAGCAGAGTTAATACAGAGCCCCCAGCGGAATTCTATTCCCCCCGCACTCTCTGTTGATACATCGATACCACGAAAGCATACTCGACACTCAAAGAGATCTCGTACTGGTAGCTGTAGAATCATTCCACACCCTACACTCGACATTTGACTGATTCTAAAACTTCGATTATCCAGCCCATGTTGCCCTCCACTTCTGATTGCACAACCGACGTGACTTCAAACTTAACACTATAGAGTCAACCGGGTTCTATTCTTAATACTGTAGTCTAGAGTTTTTAAATCTGCCATCAACACTATAGAATAGTTAAACTGACTCTACTCTACACTTTCACCTGAATTACCACCCGACTGTCACACGTAACACTTTATTTTACTTTGTCAACTTTATCAACTGCTTTATTTTACCTCTTCTACTCCGCGACGGTATCTATTCTGTACACTCCGAGTCCATCTTCAACAATACATAATCGACCTCTAACTCTACACTCTGCATTCTCTGCTTTCGACTTGTCCATCGACCCACCAACATCTCCAACTCCTGAACCACTTCCATTCATTCATTCATTCATTGTTAATTGTATGAAGGCGGTTTTTATCTACCTACCTTGTGGTATTATGTCCGGATTCTTATCGATGCTGTCCAGGCTGCTCGTCACGTGACACGTATCCCTACCGATGCGTATGTCCTGAATTGATTGGCCATTGTGCAGGCTCCCCAGAGTGTTGGTGAGGCTCGCATTGTTATTGTTGCCGCCACTACCGATGCCAGTGCTGCCGATGCCGGTGCCGACACCCACACCGCCGCCGCCACGTCCGCCGCTGACACCGACCACGCCACCACCTCCTCCGCCAACACCGCCAGCACCACCACTGCTACTGTTGGCTGTCGTCACCTGATGCGAATAATTGTTGCGATCACGTCCCGTCGAGCCACGCATGCGAACAATGATGACGATGATGAGCGCCACCAGAAAAATGCTGCCCACGATGCCGACCAATATACCGAGAAATGGCCGGATATCCTCGATGACCGGTGCATAGGCCAGTGACAAATCTAAATTAAGTGTGTATGTATGTGTGTGTGTGAGCATGTAACAAGAACAGGGACGAGAATAAGAATGAGAAGAAAAGAGAGAATACAAATAAAAGAACATACAATATAGCATTGTGAGGATATGTGAGAATATTACGGTGTTGGTGGAGAGATGTTGTTGTTGTTATTGTTATTATTATTGTTGCGAATTGTATGCCAACAACATATGAAAGGAAAACAAATGACTCTGATTAGAATGGCTAAACTAAGCTTCAGCATGACTGAGAGTAGGAATGAGAGGAACGGAGAGGAGAGAAGAGAAGAGAGAGAGAGAGCGACATGAAAGAATGATGTGATGACGAGTTCGTGCCGGAAGTTCACAGCATCAGATTCTGTAGTTTGATGCGACCGACAGACGGAAGGAAGACAGGATTTAATTGTAGAAAGGACTTTAAAGCTTACTTTTATTATTCTTTTTGTCATTGAGAATGTTTTGTGTTGGAACAAGTTGTGTTGATGCTAATTGTGGATTGTCATCATCATCATCATCATCACAATCAGCATCATCGATGTATTGTTTTCGGATTGTCATGGTTGTTGTTGGTATTGTTGTTGGACATGGAAGTGTTGTTGGCAGGAAAGCCTTTTTTAATGTTATAACAACTGAAAGAGTTTATAAATGGTGCAAAAACAGAAAAAAGAGAAAATAAATTTGTACAAGAATTAATAAATGAAGAGAAAAAGGATTGAAAATAACGTAACAACAATACACCAGATATAAATTAAAATATAGCTAGACAAAAGCCATTAACAACCAAAATTATGTATTAAAAAGGGGAGAATAATAATAATAATAATAATAAAAAGAACAATAATAATAATAATATAATACTAAGAAGTCACTTAAAAATCTGACGAAAATTAGAGAAAGGAGTCATTTAAACATCCTTCAAAAGAGAGATCCTTCAAGAAACAAACAAAAATTTCTTTAAAAATATGAATAATGAAGAACCATGTGATGAAAAACGAACTTTAAAAAATATTACTCATTTCTTAATTTATTTATTATTATATTCTTCTCCTTCTGCGATTACTTTATAGTTAGTTAAAATCAGGGGGCCATTCTAGAGAACCATCAGGGGTATACATTAAAAAGGGTAGTTTTCCAAACCTTATTTAAGACTTTTTACGAAGTACTTTTAAGGAATTTAATAATAAAATTCTAAAACACGGAATAGCTGGAGTTTTTTAGTTTTTTACTTTTGTTCACGATATATTGCTTGTGTGTTTGTCTTTGTTTTTGTTTTTGTTTTAAATTTTTTATTTGTCACTCACCCGTTTGTTTCTCCGGATCCTTCAGCGTGTAAACCTGCAGGATCGTCGCGTTGCTCCTTCCTTTGCTATTGTGAGCGACCAGGAAAACATTGTAACCGGCGCCTGGAATGAGTCCTCGGACCTCGAAGTATGGTGTCCTGTTTCAGAGCGGATGCATTCGAAAATTCAATTGAAAATCAGTTCGTGTGGATTGAATGAATGGAATTCAATGAAAAACCACAGAAAAAGAAGCACGACCAGAAAGCATTCACACGACAAACACAAACAGGCACAAAAGAAAACAAAAGGAAAAAAGAGAAAAGAAAAAATACAAAGAAAAAGCGAAAAAGAAAGAAAAAATAAGAGAAAAAGTTAAGAAAAAAACAGAGAAATGAAAAAATAATCAGAAAGAAGGAAAACAAATTTTTAAATTAAATTTCATTTCGAATCCAAAAAGAATCGAGTAAAAATATAATTTTCAACCACATCAATAAGTAAAACTAAAGTTGAAGCAAGACAATCAATTACAATAGCAACAACAGAAGACAATAACAAGGACAGTGACACGGTACTCACTTTGATTTGAAAATTTTCGGATGTCGGGTGGTTCCATTCACGTACACCTCCATGATGAAGTCCTGCTGCAGGCCGCCGTCGAAGCCTTCGATGCATTCAATCTGGAATCCGGTCGACGTTTGATTGAGCAGAGTGCAGTTGACCAGAGAATCGGGTTCACCTGATGAATGAATGATGACGGTGAGAAAAGGATCGAAATGGAAGCGAAGCGAATCGAGTTGAGTCGGTTCGATTCAGCTAAATGCAAATTTAGTGTTCCGTTTGGTTGTTGGTGTCGGGTTGTTTGTTAGAGTGTTTGTTGGGTTGTTTGTTAGGTTGTGTCCCCGTGTGACTCATAAGTGAGCCAAGATGGCGTCATGTTACAGGCATGATGAAGGCAGGGCAACTGACTCAATCGTGGACTGGATGGTTGATTGATTGCTAACTTGTTATGGACGTTTGTTGAGACACTTCTCTCTCAAATACCCACACATACACACCCAAGACACATTGCTTTAAGAATTACAGTCACAGTTAAATTCAACTTCAACATAAACTCAGACATAGACAATCTATATAAACAAATATCCGACTTTACAGAGAGAGAGAGAGAGAGACGGAGAGAGACAGGCAGAGAACTAGGGATTAATGAACCTCTTAATATTTTGTGGAACTTCTTTATAAATAAATATCACGAGCCAAACACGATAGTCAACAACAAGAAACTGCAATCCAAAATTTGTCCAAGAGTTCACAAAAAAATTGCTGCCAAACGAATCAAAATCAAAGTCAATTTTTCACCTGTTTTTGAGAATCCAATTAAGTCAGCAGCCAAAAGGCCAACACAAACAAAGTTCTTCTTTCTAACGCTACCTGCTGGCAATCGGAAGCCTTGTCCACCTCTATTCGCCCTTCTATTCCACTCCCCCTTCACCCATCACCCTTCGCTGTGTTGGTGAAAAAAACCGATTAGCATATTCATGAAAAAAGCACTCCAGCCGCCACCGTCGTCGTCGGCACCATCGACGTAGTTTTGCAACACTGCAGCTGTTCACTATGGACATCAAAATGCCAAGCCAACAACAACAAACGACTAACGTGTGTGTGTGTGTGTAAGTCTGTATGTCTACAATGTGTGTGTATGTGTGTCTGTAGTGCACCCTCGTGGGTGTCCGACTGCGTTTGTTCTGGATCAGGTTCATCTCGCATCTCATCGATATCCTGACCTGAACGCATCCATCATTTTTTGAAGTCACCTCCGCTGAAGTCACTCACCTGCTGGCGTCACTGTGTAAACGCAGGGCTCGCTTTGATCGCCGATTTCATTGCTGGCCCAGCAGAGCAAAGTACCGTAATCCTGCAGAGGATATCGTTTTCGTCATCATCATCATCATCATCATCATTATTATCATCATTGTCATTGTCGACATCGCCATGAAAAGGGATAAAATATAGAAACGTAAGCATAAAATACATACAGATAAAAAGAGAAGGAGAGAGAGAGGGACAGAGATGGAGATGGAGAGCGAGGAATGTGGAAGATGATAAAAGGATGTACAACAACAACAACAAGAACAACATTCTAAAGCACGCAAATCAATTGGAAAATTATGCGAATCGTTTGGAAAATTGATGATTTATCACACCAGCAGCAAACACAGACATCGACACACACACACACACTTCTACTATTCTATGGTTTATTTGTGTGTGTCTGTGCCTGTGTTATTTACAGCCTGCTTGTTTTTGTTGTTTTCTCCTGTTTTTGACATAATAATACAGGAGTGACTCAAGTTGAGTGTGAAGTAGTCTAAGGAAACAGGTCATAAAAATGGCCTTTTCTTCAAAGTATTTGTAGAGCAAGACTCATAGGAAGGAGCATGATTACATTTCAATGACCAAAATTATAGCCAAAAGATGCGGGTTTTGATTTTAATATCAGTGACTTTTATAGTCGATATCAAAACGAATGGTCAACCGCTATTCTTCGAGTCAACTTACATTCTCCGTCATCGGTGTGTAGTGAGCGATGCTCCTTCCTCGATCCACTGCTACCAGCGATGCCGGTATATCGATCGATTCACCGAGTGATGCATTGAATTTCCACACGTAGTTCGCTTCGACAGGATTCGCTTCGATTTCGCAAACAATTTTTACTGTTTCATGACGTCCCGAACTGTAGAAGGTACGTTGTCCGGGTCGGCAGACAGGAGCAACTAAACAACAACAAAAAAAAAAGTATAAAAAAGTGCATCAATTGAAATTATAAATTATGAAAAAAGTGATGTGATGTGTCTTTAATGTTGATGTGATTACAAACAATTTTTGTCTATTGTGTCGAAATGTGTAAATTATTATATTTTCATAACTTATATTGTTCACCATATTATGAAGTATTTAAATCTTTTTAAAACCTATTTAAATTTAAAAACACGTGCTTTAATAAGTATAAAGGTACAGAGACACAGAGCTTATCACAGATAGAGATATGGTACAGACACAGATAGAGATATACACTATTTGTACCTGGGGATAACGCATGTGTGTTTGTATGTGTTTCTGTATTACGTCGGGGTTTGCGTTCTGTGTTTGTGACAGCAACCATTGTTGTTTATCCGTTGACATGTCTAAATACAGGATGCAGGATGCTTATTTAAGCCATTGAAAACATGCATGTCGTAAGAGTCAAATCGGAACAACAACAACACAGCCTCGTAATCGCATCAGATGCAGCAACCCGGAGGAAGAGTTTAAAGAAAACCAGATCCGTCTCGTTTAGTTTAGTTACGCAGTCAATCTGGCGTCTGATTAACGGACAGACGGCGATTGCTTGTGAGATTCACGAATGATGCAAATACAAATACAAATAGTTGTCAATTGCTGAATATCAGTTGAAATCACAACAACAACAACAACAACAACAACAGCAACAACAATTCAGGGCTCAGTTGATAAAATTGTTATGTGAAATCTTATTTTATTCTGGACGTGTGCATGGACATGAATAAAGAATGAGCAACAAACAGACGGACAACCAGAAATATGACCAGGTAAATGTGTGACAGAGAGGGGGATTGAGAGAGAAAGAGAGCAAGAGAGCGAGAGAGACCGAGACACGAATGAGAGGACGAATGATAACTCATTTGAAGACATGCAGATGAAAGTCGCCGCTTCAGTCTTAAGATGTTGATGTTGATGCTGCTAGTATTATTATTGTTGTTGTTTTTGTTGCTGTAGTCACACTTTTGCTATTCCTATTAATAGTTGTTGTTGCTTTTGTACTTGACTATTGTTTCCTTAATAAATTTAGTCTGTTGTTAGCCTTTGATTAGTCGAAATCTTGACAAAATTATTGCATTTAAGCTCAGCTGTGAAAATGTTTGCGTGAGTGTTTAAATGAATATTTCTATGTATGAGTTGGTAATTGAAATTCATAAATTTAAAGACACAAGATTCAATACAAGACTCAAGATTTCTACAGAATTTAAATTATAAACTTATAAATAATAAATTCATTAATTAAAGTAATACATATAAGTATAAATATACATATTCTTGTGTTCATAACTCTAAAATTATTTAATTGCTTTAAGATTTCTTTCTCGAATATTTTATTTATTTTTTTCTTTCCATTTATATATTATATATAAAATATATAAATAGCTTTTCTGAAATTTTCCTGAACTTGTTCAACGTTAAAACTTTGAATTTCAATATAAATATTCTTCTTCAAAATATTCTTCTTAAATCAAATCTTCAAAATTTAACTTCAACAGCAGCCAGCATCCTCCGATTTTTTTTATTAAAGAAGCTGCTTTGAAGATTTGTTTGAAAACAAACAATAATAAAAACACAGAAGTGACAGCTGATGCAGCTCTCTCGATTCTCTGCTCTTCCGGCAGAGTGTCGAGCAATCTGTTTGTTTTGCCAGCGTCTCTCAACGAGACACCGTAAGTGAGTAACAGACACTCACGCACAGTGGTTAAAAAGTGATCAAGATCGAGTCAAATTTAAGCAAAATATGTTAAATTTTTTGTCTTTTGCTCTTTTCGAAAAATGTTAGTCGATTTTTTAACTTTTTCGAATTGTTTTGTTTCTTAGTTTTTCACAGACATTTTTAATGGCCTATTTCTCAACCTCTGTCCACTGTGCGATATTTAGACTTCCCATGAGTGCATTCACAGTGATGCAGCAGAGAATTCAACAACTTTTCTCTGGGCCGAGGATGAGAAAGTAATGAAAAATGTCACAAATCTACACACAAACAAGGAGACAAATTTATATTAATGTGTCTGTGTGTCTGTGTATTTGTGTGTCTGTAAATATATGTGTTTGACTGTGTGCTTGTCTGTGTACGCAGCTGTTACGAAAGCACTGCATTTTGTGCTACTGTAGCTAACACTTTGCAGTGATTTTATGCTTAAAAATCATGCCTGATCCACTCTACAAGCTGAGTAAATAAATACGTGTGAATGTCCTATGAATACTAACACATACACTTGCACAAACACACAAACACACACACACAGTGTTAGCTTGCTATACTCACATCTGATGTCCAAGTGCACTGGGTTGCTCTCGCCGTCACCCTCACGGTTGCTGCCGACGCAAGTGTAGATGCCGCTCCGCGCCCGGCTGACATTCTGCAGGACGAGGCTCTGGTTGGCAACGATGATGCCCTCAGCCAGATTGTTTTCCAATACGTTGCCCTGAATGAGGACGGGGGAGTGAGTCATTGAGTGAGTGCGGGTGTGTTTTGTGGGTGGTGGAAGTCGCAGTTCCGAATGATGGCCGGATGTGGCAGCATGTGGCGGCAGAAAAACAAAGCCGAAGCATAGAGAGAGAGAGAGAGAGAGAAAGAAAAATAAAACGTGTCCAATTATTGAAACAGTGCAGCACATAAATGGATAAAACGTTTTTGCTCTGTTTGGCAGGACAAACAAATAAATTCCGTATGCAAAATGAACATTTCGCAATAATAATAATACTGCTACGTTGGCGACTTCACAGCAGGATGTGCCACAGGCACCAGAGTTACCCTCACCTTCGCCCCCTCCAAATTCTCTGAATTCACATCTTTGAACACCCACTAAATCCCACCAGAACAGCCTCAAAACACCCACTGAATGCCCTGTGAAAACCCACAGAATGGTCTCAGAACAATCACTGAATTCCCTCTGAATAGCCTCTGTACCACCTCAGAAGCCTCCTAGAGTATCCCTTCTCCTCACAGAAGACAAACTCTTGTTCTTGTGTGACGTGAAATGAATGTGTTTAGAAGCTTCTCTACTGGTTCGGCAGCGTTGCTTCAGCCGGAAACCGGAAGTGACGACAGCCGAGCCTTAAAGGAATTCCACTCGATTGCGTTTGCAATTCGAACAACAAATCGCCGGTGATGGCATAAAATATCTTCTACGGCACGGTTTTCGAACGTTCAGCTTCAAGACTTCTTTAACTCAAACTTTAACCCAGTTTTTATTTAGTATTTTTTTGGCAAATTTTCTTAAAGATTTTACAGATTATAAAAATAATAAGAAATGTATTTTAAATTAAAATAAATGGTTATTCAATTAAAAGAAGCTTCTTAGTATTATTTTGTCCTGAGGGGAGAAGGGGGGGGGAGGGAGTAACACTGTTATGCATCATTTTAGAGCGTCTCAATAAACTCAACTCTTCTGCATCCTCTTCTTCTTCTTCTTCTCCTTGTGAAAAGCATGACTGCATTTTGATCTGAACTGCTGGCCACTTGAAAGTAATAAAAACATAATTTATTGTTGTTGTTCTTTCAGTGGTTGTTATTGTTTTTTGTTGCTTTTCTATTGTTGTTGTTATTATACTACTTGTTGTTGTTATGATGCTACGTGTTGTTGTGGTACTCTTGAAAGAGAACTCTTTTATAAACGCTTTCATTTCACATTAAATTCGATGTTAAGATTCTGGCGTCGATCTCATTGTTGTTCTGCGTTACAGTTTAATTGTTGTTGCTGTTATTATTAATATATTTTCATCGGCTCCCCGTTTTACTTCGTTTTCGTCTTAAGGCGATGTTAAAAATAATTGTTTGTTTTTTCTGTTACTCAATTCAAGGATTTTTCATTAAGTTTTTACTCAATTTTAATAACTAAAAACTCAATATTAAAAAAGAGTTTTTATTCCGGGACCTCACTTGACCGAATACACTTTGTTTGACCTCTTCTCTTGGTTGTAATTTTCCTCATATGTTCCTCCCTACCATGCCCCGTTCTCCCCTAACCCATTTTCTAGATCCATCCTATACAAACAATACACGAGTACCACAAAAGTTTTGACCGTTTGGCCTCAACTAAGGAAACTTTTCGCTTAACTGCTGCATCTTGTTTGCCGGGTTGTTTTTTTTGCAGCCCATTCCAAAGGTTTTCATTCATTTTCTGTCTGCAATTTTCTCTCATACAGAGTAAATTATTTTCCCCACAGGAAATGAAATGCAATGAAGTTTTCTTGCCAGCAGCAGCGACTTTGGAAGCGGAGACGAGAAAACAAAAAGGATCCACAACGAAAGCAAAAACAGCACAAACAAAAGCAGCAGCAGCTGAAGCAAGCAATCAACAACAGGAGTTGAGGAAACGAAGAGAACAACAACAACAACGGTCGACAGCAGCAACTGCAGAGATGGCAACAACTATTGCAATAACAATAACAACAATGAGATTCGACAGCATTAACTGCAACAACAGCTCAAAAATTGAAATAATAATGAGAAATTTTCGTTGGCAGCCAATCTAATCTGAACCGTCAACATATGGCAACGCTGTGTGCTCCATTTTCTTGGCTCTTCTTTCGGCTTTTTTCGTTTCTGTTCCCTTTTTCTTCACTTTAATCAAGCGTTGATTTTGATGTTGATGTTGCCGCCATCGCCATCGCCGTCGACGATAGCAATCGCCTGAAAATGTCTGGGTTTTTTATTATTTTTTTTTGTATTTATTTATTTATTTTTTTCATTAACAGTTGATGCAAATTTTCATGCCGCCAGGTTATTTTTAGCTTATTCAAAGTGCTATTCATAGGGTGAAGAAATAATTTAAGTGAGTATAATTTAAGTTCAGTATCAATAATCATCATAGATTATTACCGATTCTCTTAACAACTTAATCTCTTTGATATTAAAGAGCACCCACACTTAGATTTTAGAGCACCTTCAAGGACCTAAGGTACCTTCGTATACTTACATTATGTCGCCAGCTGACTTTATAGATCCACGGATTCGATTTAATGTTGCATTCGAAAAACACATCGATGCCTTCGCGAAACGTTGAGTTCATGGAGTTGGTACCGAGTTCCAAGCTCACAACGGGGATATCTGCAAAAAAAGAAAAGCAAAAAATAGAGAAAAACAAAGAAGGACAGGAAGAATGGGCGAGAGGGGAACGAGAAATCGATTAAATGAGGTTTCTTCTCCAAAATAGAAACGAATATTTTAAGCACTCATTATTTAAAGTATCCTCATTTTACAGAACGAATACTTATTAAGTACCTTCGAGTACTCGTATCTTGAAATGATAAAAAGACCTGAGAGCTGAAATAACTGTGGCTTATTTGTTATTTATACAGTCGTTTACGGAGTCGTTTAGAATCCCAAATTAAGTACTCTCAGGACGTTCATTTGTCTGATTCTGAGAGCTGTTGAGATATCCTTAAGCTTTACAAAGTTGTTCCGTAAGAAGATGAAGAAGTCGCTCTGTAATTCTTAACTATGCATTTGAAAGTACTCTTGACTGAGTGTTCAGAGCCTATCTTCGTTGGTCTTCTTGACTGATTGATTGTCTTCTTCTTCTTTTTCTTCCCTGCGTCCTCTTTCTGTGCCTGTTTGAGCCTTAACATCAGTCTTCCTGTTCGACCTGCGGTAATTTCGTCTGTCTTCAGTTCTGAATTTCTTCCTCTTTAAATATTTCTACTGTCTCATCTGTCTGTTTCCTCCTCCTCTTCTGGTTTCATTCTTCAGTCGGAATTTTTTCCCTGTAATATTTTTTGCTAGAAAAAACTTGAACTTTTACTTCTCACATCTGTTTCTCTGTCAGTCCGTCTGTCCGCCTCTTCTGTCTATTCTATATACACTCCTATCTTTCTTTGATTGTATGTTGTTCTTTCGCTTTCCTCTCACTCATTATTTTTATTCTTTTTGTTAATGTCATTTATAATCGCATTAAAAATTTTACTTGCTTGATTTCTTACTCCCGTCAAGATTTCTTAGTTCCTAATTATATTTTTGTATTTTTACCGCTCTCTTAATTAATTTTGTTTTGTTTGACTTTTTTATTTGACACTTAAGCGGCTTAAAAACTTCGGCGTTTCACTCTGCCTCTTCTCGAATTACTCAAGTTTATCATCAACACCGAAAACAATCTCTGCTTCTTCTAGCTACAAAGTAAATATATCCTGTATTCATCCTCTTACCACCCACCATCATCTTGGTACCCACCCATCTTCATCTTGGTACCCCCCTCCTTCTTCGTCCTTCTCCCCGTCCATGAGAATGTCTTCGAATTTGTTCCACTCGAATTGTTTTTTTTTTATTTAAAGGAATTCTCATGTCGTTGTTCGTGAAAAAAGGTGTAAATATTGTAAAACCAACAAATTAGGTAATTCTACGTTCTTCTTCTTCTTTCATTACAACTTATTTTTCTTTCCCCCAAAAATGGTTGCTGTTGTTGTGTTGTTTTTAAGGATGTTTTCCTGTTTCACACCTTAAAAAACACTTTATTTGCTTTAAATGCGGGTTGTTTACGGAGTTTCATCTGAATACAAGAAATAAAGGCTGCAATTAAAAACGATTTATAGCCATGTAATTCGTACAGATTATGCACACGATAAAGCAGAGTGGAATTCAGCGAAAGAAAGAGAGAGAGAAAGAGAGAGTGTGTGGTAAAAAGGGAGAGAAACAACGGAGAGAACAAGTGTGAGAATGTGAAAGAAAATACGTTAAAGTGTCTTCTAGAATGAGATGAGATTTTATTTTATGGATCTATCCTTTCTACCTAAGAGTATATACAATAGAAGCACCTATCCAATTCGCAATAAAGTTTACTCAAGTTAATGTGAGGACGTTTTATGGCCAACTTAACAGTTAACAAGATTAACAATTCACTTTACTTAATGCGGTGGTGACTGGATGGTTAGAATGTTGAAATTTCGCTCTTTCTCTCTTTCCTTCTCTTCAGGAATGAATTTATTATTAGGAAAATTCCTTTATCAGAAGGAAAACCGGACCGAACCGTAAGAATTCATTCTTAATGAAGGCAAACTTAAAGGAAACCTAAAAGAGTCTGCTGTTATCACTCTTTTATTCTCTCGAAAAGACTTCGAAGGCTACAGAAATCACGAGCCACAAAATAGTCAGGGAAGTTCACCTTGAAATTATTTGATATTTCATGTAAATGAAGAGCGATCAAGTTATTGATTATAGTTAAGATATTCATCAAAAACTATTGACATATGTATGTACGAGTATTTAATGAGCGATATTCTCTTCTGTTCTTTTTTTTTGTAAGGTCCGACCAATATCAAAGTCGAACTTTATTCTAATCTTGGGAAGTCTGCTCCTTCACCTACAACACTAAAATATTGGGTGAGAGATGTAAACGAGGGTACACGATGCTATACACGAACGAACATCGTAGTGGACGACCATGTAAAGTGATCCCCCGACCTGACATGGTGAAGAAAAACCATTCCCTCAACAGTAAAGAGGTGGTGGATTATTATTTCAAGGTTATTTTGTGAAGCTCGACGGGTCCTTACTGTAAACAGGATATCTAAAAGGGAAATACAGAACTAAAACAGGAATAAAGCTGAGAAATGAAGATATTTTTCCACATTTCTTGTGTTTTTTTTCCGAGGTTGTGTAGTTCTGGAACTACCATTACCCTAATTGTACATAATTAGTAATCATTAAAAGCTTTATACTGGGAGAAATAATCTTAAAGCGACCCCCCCACCGCCCACCTCTCGAACATCCCTCTCTCCACATCCATCTTCTCCTCCTCTTCACCCTTAATCTTTCCCTATTATTTATATTTACTCACCCGCGTCTCACTTTTCTCCCTCCCCAGCTAAGCTATTAAATTAACTTTTCCCGAAACCACTCTCAACAATTAAATTTATATTTAAACTCATTTATGCGCTTTGAAATTTATGTGCTTCTAACTTAATTCATGTCTATTTTGGTGCTCTAACTGCAGTTAATTAAAAATTCCAAGCACTTTTCTTGGCACAACGCGGCTGCAAACAAGTGAAAAAGTGTTTCACATTTTTTCCAACGACTGCGTGTTGTTTTTGCTTCCTTGTTTTATTTTTTCTCGTTTCATTTACTCACAATTTTTGAAATGATACTCAGACACAAACCGTGAAAAACTTTCGTATCGTCTGCCAGAGGAAAAGAAGATTGCGAGTTACTTTGTTTCCCTGTTTGTATGTTTGTATGATTGTGTGTGTGTTTGTGCCTTTGTGTGTATTTATATATGTTTGTGGCTTTGTGCGTGTGTTTGAGGCATAACAAATTGCGAAATGTTTTACGTTTCCGTTTCCGCCTCAGTTCTTCTCTTCTTTATAAACTCTTACTTTTTCTCTCACTCGCTTTTACTCTGCTTTGATCAACATTTTCCAAATTTTCCGAATTTTTTCCGCTTTCTCATTCTATTTTCCCTGTGTTGTTCTTCTTCTGTTTCTCTTCTTTTTGTCAGTTTTAAATACTGCCATTCCATTTAGTTGCTATGCAAACAGGTGGCAACATTTAATTCAACACACTTTAAGAGTGCGCGCTGTGGGCTTTTGAAGTCGAAATCCGTTATTCAGCTACAAGGATTCTTCTTCACTTGGTTTCTGTTGTAGAATTTGGCAAATGCGATTCTTTACTCTGTTTAAAAGTTGATTTTGAACTGGAATTGGAACTGATGACGGTACGAGGGTCGGGAGGGAGAAAGAAACTGAAGAAGATTTTTTGTACAGAGTAAAGAATTTCGATTCTTAAAGAATCAAGTATGAATGAAGTCTTCTTCTTCTTTGAAAGATTAACTTTTAGAAACTTAGTCTCAAGAGTTTTGAGAGACTTGAAGAGGAAAGAACAAACTCTAAAAGAGACTTTGAAGGAAGTCCAAAAGAAAAGATGACTTCAGATGATGATCTTCAATGTCGAGAGAATAAAAGAAGGTGACTTCACTTGACCTGACTTGATAACCCTTGATGACTCTTTTAAAGTCTTTACAGATCTCATCGCTTGAGATACGAGTGTTTTTCTCCTCACTTCATAGTTGCAGTTGCTTGGAAGGACGACTTTTTAATGCCCGGTTGGCTACTTTGTTTTATGTACAAACGGACCGACGCTTAGCCAATTCGACAGGATAATCGCAAGGATGAGCGGAATAAAAGTCTCATGATTGCAGAGAAAAGATGCATCACATGCTTCTTGCTAAGTTGCGTAGTTCTTAAAGAAAATGCAAGGCAAATAAAAATCGTGAGAAACCGTCAACGGAACGAAATAAAAGATATAAAATAAAGTAAAGTAAATCGTTGATGCAAATAAAATGCAAATAAGTGCCAAGGAGATGCTTATTCTGGCTCTGTTTCTGTCTCTGTTTCTGGCTCTGTCTCTGTTTATGTCTCTGCTTCTGTCTCTCTCCAAGCATCGACTGCAGCAGGTTTGAAGCCGAGATAAACGGATGCTGAAGAAGATGAACAAACTGAATGAAAAAATCTCTACTCTTCATTCCTGGAAGTGCATTAATATCACTGTCAAGACAGAGAGAGAAGGAACGATAGAGCGAGCGTAGAGTGTGAGAAACATGGTCGAAGATGTTAAGAAAAATCTTGCTTCGGTCATAAAAACTAAGCTTTATATTTCCTTAAGCCAATAAAAAAAATGGTTTTCCTCGAAAACACCTTTAAATTTACTCCTTCACAGTGCATTACGACTGCATTCAATTGTTAGCATTACATACTATATAACAAAAAAAGGATAACAACAACAGGGACGCGAAGAAAAACAAGAAAAACTTGAAGATGAAGTAAGTACTCAAACAACGTACAGAGAGCTACAAAAAAGCAGTAGAGCACACAAATTGCACTGAGCACACTGCTGACGATGGCACAAAAATTGAGAGCACCAAAAAAAAAGACAGAGTAAAAGAAAATTACTACTAAAACTAAGATACGAGCTCGTTCACCAAGAATAACAAAAAAAAAAGAAAGATACGATTTACGTACAAGAAACAAATACAAAAAAATGGTAGTTTACGAGAATAACTGCGCATAACTTACGATAGATATCCAGCTTCCATCCGTCTTCCATCCCGGATTCCGGAATCATGCTCTGCTCGGCGCGACACGACAGGAACTTCCCTCGATCGTCGATGGTTGGCGTGAAAGTCAATATTGACGTCGTCATATTACCATCGGGATTTTCCTGGCGGTGGGGAGAGAGAGGAGAATTGAGAGGAAGGAGAGTTGAACGAGCGAATTAGAAATGCTGCAGTAAAAAGTGTAAAAAGAGTGCGAAACGAAGCATGCAAACACAAAAACCGGTGTAACAGTGGAAGCAAGGAAAAGCGGAAATACAGGGAGCGGAGGGGGTGAATGGAAGGCAGAGGAAGGGAAAACTCAAGATTCTGCAAAACAAAAGTACGCAAAACTACGCGCGAAATTGACATCTTAGAAATGCTGCAAATATTTTTGACAGGATGTCGAATGCAAAAGATGTGGGACTAAAAAGACGAAGAGGAAGAAAAGATTCAAATGACGGAAGCAAAGGAAGGAAGAATGGAAGGAAAGGCGGAGATAAAATGTATGCAGAAAAGATACCTTATTTGTAAGGTGCAAGGAAAGTCTTTAAAGTATTATGAGCTTTTTTATACTTATAGATTTAAGAACTAAAAAATAAGGAATTTTTAGGATTCTTTAAAATTAAATATGTATAATCAAATAACTATATATCTATTATATATCTATATATCTATATCTATATATATATTATCTTTTTTTTATTCATCATAAGATGTGAAATCAATTTATTTTTTCTTTTATTTTATTTAATTTTCAAAGATATGGAATCTTTTCATTTCATTTTCTATACATTTCATATAATTTCATTTCATTAAATATAATCTAATTTTATTTTATTTTATTATATTTTAGTATATTTTATTTTATTTTTATTCATTTAATTTATCATTATTATTTATATTAAATATTATATTAATTACCAACATTTTTATATTATTTACCAATACTATTACATTAATTACCAATATTGTAATTAATATTATAATTTTATTTACTTTTACTTTGTTATATTTTATTTTATATTATTTTTTTGCTGAATTTGAATTATTTTACTTAATTTTATTTTTATTTTAATTATTTTACTTACGATTTCATGTGTATTTTTCATCGCCGTGCTGCCCTTCCACCAGGTAATCGTCGGAGCCGGCCGGGAGCCGATGATAACGCAATTCAGTTGGTACGAGTTGTCGGCGGAGAGGGGACGGTTTTCTCCTTGTAGCTTCACAATCAGCGGCCGCACTGGAAAGCGTGGAAGACGCAGAGAAAGAATTAGAAGAGGAAAGAATAAAACTCACAGATTTCTTATTAAGTCAGATGAACGAAAATAATTGGAACAATAAAAATATAAATTAGTCATGCGTCAGTGCAAATAATAATAATTTTACAGACGACTGCACGGCGATGTTGGTTGCCGCTCGAAGGAAGGAACGAAGACCCGGTGCAGGCGGCGTCGCGGTCTCACTTTCGCTTGAGGGCGCGCCCTCTTCAAAGTCACCCACGTCAGTGAAGCGGACTCTCGCCGTGTTGACGACGTGTCAAACCGCAAAAATTCATATCAAACGAAATGAAGTTGAGTGGGAACAATCAACAACAACAATAACGGGAACAACAAGAATGCCAACTTTACACGCCACACAGAAACGACGTGAAGTAAGTCCCTTGAGAGGAAGAGAGAAAGAATGCAGAGTAACTGTAAGAGGGAGAGAACAGAGAACACAAACTGATGAAGTGCGGGAGAACCGACAAACATTCTTAATTTGTCACGTTCAATTTACTTTAATTGCATTGCATTTCAATTGTTCGTCGTTTCTGTTGTTGTTGTTGTTGTTGCTTTTCGTGACGTTGCTGCTGCCGTTCAGAGAGACAAATGAACTTTCCTCATACAAGCGAATTCCAAACAAGTGGCTGTGGAGAGTCATGCTGTACTTGTTGTTGTTTGTGTCCTCTCCATGTTGTTGGTGTTGTTGTGCTCTGGTCACGTTGAACTTGGCAATAATGAACAACGAAGAAAGCATGCAGTATCCAAGGATTGCAGCATCCTCGACAGAGACACAGACTCACTCACTCAGGAGCAGGCAATTAAAATGCGATGGCTCTCATGCGGGAAACAAATGTAACCGGGGGGACGGGGGGGTAGAAAGTGATGAAGAAATTTGTTGCCGTAAAAGTGGCCATCTTTTAATATTTATTTGCTAACATCAGTTAATTTCTGTGAGTTTGACAAGTGAAGTGAGTTTGAAAAAATACAAAAACAACAACGGAAACTCAGTATATTTATTGCTGTTGCCTTGTTTCCGTTGTTCGCATTTAATGACAATCGAACGAGAGAATCGAATGAAAATTCATGCAATTTTCATGAACATGCGACTTTCTTGTGTATTTATGGCCCATCGAAATTGTATCATCAAAAAATACAACAACGACAAGTAAAGTAAAAAAGTCGGGTGATAAAATCAACTGAATTTGTATTGAAACAAGATATCGAAGCAATAAAATCGAAGTCCGAAATGATTTGAAAAAGAATCACGTAACGAGCGTTAAATGTGTTCTATTTTCTTCTAAATTTTTAGGTTTTTATTTAAATCTAAAAGAATTAATGGCTATACAAGTAAAAAACGATTATTTATTTAAAAGAGTTTCATTTATAATGACGATATTCGTATTAAAACGCCTTCGATTGAAAAAAATTGACAAAAATAGTGAAAATGAAAAGTTAAAAAGATTTAAAAAGTTTGAAAAAAGAAAAAAATACAAAACTAAAAGAACATTACAAAAGTAAGTATTTATTTGAAAATGAAACAAAAAAAAAGCCAGGAAATTTTGTACTCTTTTATTTTACTTCTCAAACTTGTCAACGAGTGCCAAATTTGTTTGTTTGTTTGTCAAACATTGAAACGAAAAGCAGTGCGAAAAAAGCAATTGCGAATTATATTGAGAATATAAAAGAAAATGTGTCAACACTTACGATTCATGTCTAACGTCACGGTGCTCGTTATCGGCTGCGTCAGATTGTTGTTGGCCGCTTGGCACGTCAGCTGCATGTGGAGATTCTTGCGCTTCAGTTTGCCCAGCGAGAGCACGTTGCCCACGCGCCGCTCCGACAGCGGATGCGATGAGCTGTCAAGCAAAGTGTTCTCATGCCACCAGGTGACCTTCGGCTGGGGACGACCTGGAAGAGGAAAGAGAGAGGAAAAGTGACATGAAAATAAGTGGGAGTCGAAGTCTGAGTGGTTCGAAGTATCTGAGAGAGTGAAAGAGAGAGAGAGAGAGAAACTACGAGTATGTCTCATGTCATGTACGTGTTATTTGTCAATTGTGTATGATATGTTTTTGATGTTGTTGCTGTTGATAGCTTCATGCTTTAATTTTATTGTTGTTCAAGTAGCTTTCATTGCTGTTGTTGTTGTTGTCATTATTGTCTCTGGCATGTTGCTTTTATTGTTTTTATTATTATTTTCAGTTCCTTGTCCCTGTGACATTTGAAGTGCTGCCAATGCAATTGTTGAGAAAACATGTCATAGCAATAATGAAAAAAAAAACACAAATATGACTTCGAGTGACAGCGTCACATCGTTGAAGGAGTGACATATGGACAGAGCGGAAAGGGCAAAAGGGCGAAAGAGGGAGAGCGTCGAAGTAGTCACCAGAGTTTTGGTTTTTATTGTGGTTGTGATGATGTTTGTTATTGTTTGTGTTGTTGTTGTTGTTATTATTATTTAGTGTGTTGTTGTTGTTATTATTATTTGTTGTGTTGTTGTTGTTGTTGCTCATATTATTATGCTGCTACCATTTAATGCAGGCGTGCAAGTTTAAGTGTCAGCTGAGTTAAGAAGAGCTCTCATTAAGGAGTTATTTTGGTTGTTGATGATATTAGAACTGTCTTTAATAAGTCTCTTTCTCCCTCACTCTCTCTTTCACACACACAGAATCTCTTAAAAAGTATTCCATAATACGATAGAAACATGTTTTCCTCCGATACAAACGATATTCTTATGATGTCCGTATATAAAAATGAATGTCACTTGTTTTAACTTTAATTAATTTACTTCTGGCGATAACAACATTGGTGAAAAGAGAGAGAGACGAAAAGAGAGAGAGAGAGAAAGAGAGAGAGAGGATTACAAGCACCCAGGCGAAGCACGAAGCTTGTCAAGCGGCATTTTGACATTTTCGCCTCATAAATTTTGCAGCCAAAACAATTTCCCATCGAAAAGCGGAAATAAATGCGTTCGAAATAAAGGACGAGTACGAAAGGACGAATTTTAATGGAGTTCACGGGATGGCATACGTTTTCTTTAATTGCATGACATGCCACAAACGTACACCCACAAACACACACACACCAACACCAACACACGTAGGAACCCTCTCTCTCCCTGGCTCTCTCTCTCTCTCTCTCATATTCACACACACACATGTGCTCCATCCTGTGGACTAACACAAGCCAAGCGCATTAAATATGCTTTCAGGTTATAAATAATTCTCTTAATAGTTCCGTTGTTTAATTGCGGCCGCCGACGTCGGGTAATTATTACCGGTGAGGGGTGAAGGGGGAAGGGGAGCAGAAGAGCAGCCGGTATGCGTTTCCGTTGTGCTGAGGTGAGGCGATGCTTGTGCCATGGCTTAAATGCTTCATGTGTTGACTGTTCTACAAAAATTTATTACTTGGACACATTTGAAGATTATTATTCATTAAATCCTCTCGTATTATTGATGTTGTAGTTGTTATTGTTGTTGTTTCTATTAAAACCTATCTGCTTAAAATTCCCTTTGAAGTTCGTCTTCATTCATTCATTACAATATCAAGTATAGAATCCTTAATAAGGATCATAACAAAATTACACTATAACATAATAGAAATTAAGTGGAATTTTTAAGTTTTAAAGAAACATTTTGAAATCCTTTAAAAATATTTAAAATACTGTTAAAGAACGAGTTTAACTGATTTGAATAAAAGTTACGAATTTGCAATTGAAATCGTTGAAACTCTCAAAAAGGTTCATTTAATTCTTACACCCCGTCCACTCCCCCACCCGACGCTTTCTCACGTGGTATGAAGAGGGGCGTAACTCCCCAGGGAGCTAATTTCGTATGTAATAATTTAGTCAAGTGCTCGTAGACGCCGGTCTTTCATCACCGAAGCGAAGCGAAGACCGCCGCAGGTGATCTGAAGTGACGCAATCAACAACACGCTCCACTTTTACGCGAATTGCTACGAGTTTGTCTCTTAACAGCACCCGCAGCCCAAAAAAAAGGGGGGGGGGGAAACCACAAGCAACCCGTGCCGAGTGAAGAAGGGGGGGGGGGCGGAGGAAAATAAATGAGAATAACGTGAAAATTGAACAAAAGTTGAAAGAAGACACCACAAAATTTCGATGCATGAGAAAAGGGCCCTGAAGCGTGAAATGTGTGTGTGTGTGTGTGTGTGTGTGTGTGTGTATAAGTGTATGTGTCTCATATCTCGTGTCTTATGTTTGAGCCGCAGGAAGTCTGTTGTTGTTATTGCTGTTGTCAGTGTTGCTGATGAGCTGCTGCTGCTGCTTGCCTCCTGCTGGCATCACTTTTCTCGGGGGCTGCCTTATGACATTCTTGACTTCATCGTCAAAAATTACACAGGCTGGTTCAAAAGGGCCATAAGTAAGAAGAAGAAGAAAATCAAGGCGAAGAGCAACAACAATAATAATAAGAATTTATGATGTTCAACTGGCAGTTTTTCCAATTCATTTCTTACATATGAACATCAACATCAGGATAATAAAATATAATCTCCAAACATGCATAAATTATGAGCAGCTTTGCTACAGTGAGAGAACAAGAGTGTGTAACGGAATCTGTGGATGTATGCATGGATGTGAGCGTGTGTGTGTTTGGCTGCCGCGTATCCTTTTGCTACTCGTCAATGTTATTCGCACGGAGAACAAATAATTTATTGATCAAAAATATGCGCGCATAAATAAATCAACTCTTCCTGCAACCGAATGAAGACGCAAACACATACAAATACACACTCACCCGAGCAGACAAACACACACACACACACACATTCACACACACACACACATTCGTTCACTCATTTCACACAAAGTAATTTCACTCGCTTAAACATGCGATTTCTATGCATCTCCGTCCCTCTGCGCAAATTAATTCTTCATCATCATCTTCTTCATCATGATCTTCTTCTTCAAGGAATTCTTTTTTGCTCCACGGTACTCACCTCCGACCGCAACGCAGGTTATGTTGATGGTGGCGCCCTCATTATACGGGCCCAGTCTGTAATCATTGATGTGTGTTCCTTTGCCATCCAGGATAATAAGCGTCTCGGGAGGAGCTGAAAGGAAAAGGAAAAAAAATGTGTGTTAAATTATATTGTAATTATGCAAAAATGTTAATTATAATGGAAAAAATCGAAAAAAATATCGTGTCTTGAATCGAAAGTTCGACAAAATAATAAAACAAACTACAAAACCTGAATTTTGTGGCCTGGCCGAAGTTCAAATACCCTACACTGGATGATATGGCATACGGGCAAGTAGGCGGACCACCCCTATCTATATAATGATAATACTCTATAATAATGATTCTATATATTGAATATATTGAATACCTTCAATTATTCTGCGTAATTCCAACTACAAGTTTTATTATGTGTATGAAAGTGGGCGGGTGACGCCCATTACTGGCCATGATATTAAATATTTACATCTATCAGAGTACTTAATACTGTTATAAACGGAAGGACACACTTAATAAACCCTTTTGAACTTCGGGTAGCTTGAGCTTGGGTATAAAAAAGGGTTGGTATAAAAAATTATGGGTATAAAAATCAAAGAACGTAATTATTTTAAAAGCTGTTAATAAATCTTCGGAACTTTTTGGAAAGTTCTCAAATTTAAAAAAAATGTCTATGAATTTGTTCGAATTTTCTTATAATGTTCTTGTTAAAATTTTTGTTCTGAAATTTCATTGAGTTGTCTAAACTTCGTTAAGTTTCAAAAATATCCATAAATATTGTGCAATCCATGTTCTCTCCCCCACTCCCCTCCCCTCCTCCTTGCCTTCTGCAATCTTTGACCTTAGATCCTGCGTAATACTTCACAATGAATGACTTCGCTACGAATCTCGCGCTGAAGTTTGCCTTCAAAAGGGATCCCCCGCCACTCGTCCCGGCCATAAACTGTGCCTTTATTAAACCGTTAGCGTAACTCTTAACATCCACAAACTAGTTTTACTTAAGTTCAAAATCAACTGCTGTCAGCAGCGGTGAAGAAAACTTTTTCGTTAACGTACAAGCATTTTTACCAATTTTGTGAAAAGTCGAAGAAAGACAAGAAGAATAAGAAAATCCATATGAGTTTGTCTATCAGTGTATGGGTATAACATATGTGTATGTGCGTGTATGTGTGTCGAGAGCACGAGGATGTGTGAAAGGGTGTGTGTGTGTTACGTCTTGGCGGATGTTGACCGGAAAGTCACAGCGCAAAACTTGTTTCGAACCGAAAAGTAGACCAAAACTTCGCTGAGATGCGAGCACAGAATAAAGAAAATTAACAAGAAGACGATGATGAAGATGATGATGAAGAAAAAAAGAGAGACAGAGAGGAAGAATAAGACAGGAGTAAGTAAACAACAGAGGCTGTAAACTTTTCCTGCGAACAATTTTCAAAACGTCAAACAATTTTAAACAAAACTATGAATTCTCTATAAATCCATATTTATTAGCTATCTATTTCTATCTCTCTCTCACTCGTTTTCTCTCTTTTTATATTCCTTCTCTCCGAGTTCTCTGCTCTATATACACATTTCTTTAAATTTCTCTCAGATTTTAATTTTCTATTTAAAAGAAGTTTTCGTAGAAAAAAAATATCACGTTTCGGAAATTTGAGAAGATTCTTGTGATGTCTTCTACGAATTTCCTGGTTTCTGGTTACCATTTCAGTTATTTGTCTCTCTCTTTCTTTCTGTTTCTTTCCCTCTAGTTTAGAGATTTTCATTGCATTCTTTTGAATTTTATTCTCCTTTTTTACTTCCGTCTGAAAGTAATTTGCAGCGGGTCATTTAAGAAGATGGACTGTGAAATGAGAGCATTTTTAGAAGCGGGTTGCGAACGAACCAAATCATTTCGCTGAAATGAGCTTCAAATTAGAGCTCCACACAAAGAAGAGAAACGAAAGAGTCGGAATAACTTCAATGAGAGGAAGTTGAGGCAGCGGAAGGAAGGGTCGAGGCAAAGGAAAGGCACTGAGAGAAACCAGAGAACAGAGGAATAAAGAGAGAGAGAGAGAGAGAGAGAAAGAAATACAGTATTAAGTTCCTTACTGTTCCAACATAAAACTGTGAAAAAATAATTTAGATTTAATTTTTATTTGATGCCACGATGAAAACCGAGGAAGTAATCTAAATGAGAAAAAAAAATTATTTTGACAGATGGAATGACGTGGAGAAGAATGGAACTTTTTAATTTTTTAATTGAAGAGAATAATACGAGGAGTATCTAGTTTCAACAGTTGACGATGGTCATTTACTAGAACGACTGTGATGGACAGTATGAGAGAAGACAGAGAGAGCTAGCGAGAAAGGCAACGAAAGTGATAGAGACAGAGAGACAAGGAATGGTAGATAGAGGAGGGTCAGGGATAAGGTACAAGTTTTGCGTAAGGTCTATGGATGTTGCCTTTTTGAAGTCGTCTATTTGAAGTGGTGTATATGAAGTCGTCTCTTTAAAGCCGTTTATGCATTCAACCGATTGACTTTTATAGCACAATGTACACGGTAACATATACCTGCACAAGGAATCATGCACCCAAAGAGTATTCCCCCCCCCCCCCCTCTTATGGAGGATTGAAATCATGTTAGCTTGGCATAAAAAAGGGGCAAAAAATAGCCCACTTTTATTGCAACAAAATCGAGTTGCATCATAAAACGCAGCAGACTGTAAAATCCGAGAGATTTGTTTGGGATGTGGACCGATTTTTGTTGTTATTGTGGTTGTTGTTGTTGTCCTTATCCTTCACTTATCCTTTAGCGCGCTGAGCTGATTCCGGGACCCAGTCAAGGAAAAAAAAACTTAACAGAAACAAGCCAACAAAGAAACTCGACTTCACACAGAATTTAATTTAATTTGACACACGAAATTGCAACGAACTCAAACTTCAAAATGGAAACGGAAATGACAATGAAAATTTTTTTAACGGATTTACAGTTGTTCGCTCTCTTTCGCTCGCTGTTGATAATCTTGTTTACTTCCAAGCGAGAGGAAAACGGAAGAGAAGAAGATGTTGTAGCAGCAGCAGCCTGAAGCTACGAAGAACGAGTGTGTTTGCAAAAGTTCACAAAGTAACAATCACGCAACACGAATATCCTTCAAATATCCTTAAACAGTGTAGCAGTGCAGCAGCAGATCACATGAACTGCATGCGAAATCAAACTTCAGGCGCTGAGGAAACCAATAATAAGCTCAAACTTCGCCACTGAGCTAAGCTTTTGCAACTTTTGCTCGTACATCAAAACCGACTCTTGTAGTACCATCACCGATCTGCCCTCCCCTCCCGCCTCTCTGTCTATTCACTCTCCTCTTCCGCACTCTTTTTATACCCTACACACGAAGTGAATAGGGTATATTCACTTACTGCTTCCGTTTGTAACGCATTAAAGGAGGCGTGACAGGTATAGAAAAGTATATATATTCTTGATCAGCGTGACCTCCTGAGTCGATTTAGCCATGTCCGTCTGTCTGTCTGTCTGTCTGTCTGTCTGTCTGTCTGTCTGTCTGTCTGTGGAAATCACGATTACAAGAGAACGAATAGATATATCTTCATCAAACTTTGCACGAATATTGTATATCACTAGAAACTCATCGCTATTGAAAATGGGCAAAATCGGATAATTACCACGCCTACTTTTTATACTGAATATCAATTCATCCATGCTTATAGCTCAATTTCTCAGCTTGTAGAACGAATTTGGGGTTGAAATTTTGTCCAGAAGTCCATTGTCTCTGACCAAAACAGATCACCAAAAATGGGCGTGGTCCGCCCACTAATTAAATAAAACTCGATTACAGGAGAACGAATAGAGATATTTTCATCAAATTTGGCATGAATATTATCTATCATCAGAAACTCATTGATATTGAAAATGGCCAACATCGGACCATTACCACGCCTACTTTTTATAGTGAATATAAACTCATCCATGCTTATAGCTCAATTTATCAGCTTGTAATATGAATTTGAGGTTGAAATTTTATTCACAAATCAACTGTCTCTGACCAAAACAGATCACCAAAAATGGGCGTGGTCCGCCCACTAATTAAATAAAACTCGATTACAGGAGAACGAATAGAGATATTTTCATCAAATTTGGCATGAATATTATCTATCATCAGAAACTCATTGATATTGAAAATGGCCAACACCGGACCATTACCACGCCTACTTTTTATAGTGAATATAAACTCATCCATGCTTATAGCTCAATTTATCAGCTTGTAATATGAATTTGAGGTTGAAATTTTATTCACAAATCAACTGTCTCTGACCAAAACAGATCACCAAAAATGGGCGTGGTCCGCCAACTAATTAAATAAAACTCGATTACAGGAGAACGAATAGAGATATTTTCATCAAATTTGGCATGAATATTATCTATCATCAGAAACTCATTGATATTGAAAATGGCCAACATCGGACCATTACCACGCCTACTTTTTATAGTGAATATAAACTCATCCATGCTTATAGCTCAATTTATCAGCTTGTAATATGAATTTGAGGTTGAAATTTTATTCACAAATCAACTGTCTCTGACCAAAACAGATCACCAAAAATGGGCGTGGTCCGCCCACTAATTAAATAAAACTCGATTACAGGAGAACGAATAGAGATATTTTCATCAAATTTGGCACGAATATTCTCTGTCGTCACAGGCTATTTGAGATTGAAAAGGAAACAAATTAAACAATTGCCACGCCTAATTTTTAAGTAAACGTGTGTAGGGTATATGAACTTCGGCCAGGCCAAAGTTAACACTCTTTCTGGTTTGTTTTCTTTCTTTCTGTTGTTCTTCGTGGTTTATTATGTGCAGCTGCAGATTTCCTTTGGGTTTGTTTTTTCGAAAGAAAAAATAAATTTAAAATGCTAGACACTAATACAGTTTAGTTGTATCTACTTAGGCACACCCACCGCCCACTTCCTGCCGACCACTTCCTCATTCAGACACCACTTATTCTCTCACCCGTTCTCTCACCCGTTCTGTCATGGATTCTAAGCGACTGTCGACAGTCATCGAGTCGAGTTGATGTTTTAAAATTTAATAAAATTCCATTTGTGCTGTGGGAAAATAATAAAAAAGGAACAAGAAAAGGACGAAGAGAGACGAAGTGAAGAAGGAAAACAAATACGTCTGACATAAGAGCTTATGGAAGATTGAGCGAGAGGATGACCGAGTGAATGAGTGAGAGAGCCAACGATGACGGTTCACTGACATGCAATCCTTTTTAATAAAATATAAGTAATGATGCCGGAAGAAAGTCCACTGCAGCTGGGTCTCAAAGGATGGACGCTGGCCGAGCGACGTACGAATTCGGGTCCACTACAATGGGCATGAAATCTAAAAACTTTCTCAAAATCTTACGGTTTTCACACTGTTCACTCGCACAAAAATAGACCAAATACACTATTTCTCGGCTTTCTTTACTGTACAAAGAGATCTGATTACTTGTTTACTACTTGAGTACTGATTACTGAGTGAATCCAAAAGATTGGTTACTGATTTATCGCTGAGTGATGAGTTTATTACCGACTTCTAACTTAGGGGTTACATATTTCTTCACAGATTACTGATTCCTGGCCTGATGTCTAATTAGTAATTACATAATTCTTCACTGCTGATGACTTAATTAATTGATTTATTACTTGAATAACCGATTACTTGAGCTTTTACAAACAATACTTACTGATCACGGTTAAATTGACTTTTGAGTTTCGCGTCGGACTCTTCTGGAAATCCACACGGCACCGGTACTCGCCCGTATCCTCCTGCCGCGTCTTCTTCACCGCCAACGTGCCGGCACGACCCTCAACACTGAAGGACAGCCGATCGCCGTATCCCTCGTCGGACCAGTGAGTGCCACGAGAGAAGTCCGAATCACGTGTGTCCACACTGAAAGTGCGAGTAAAAATATGAAACATTAATTTAATCACAATCAATTAAATAAACCACAAAAAATGAAAATTATCGAAGAAAATTGAGCGAGTGACATTTTGAAAATTTTTATTTGAAATTTTATTGAATTTAAATGTTTTTCATTCATTTTTTATACTCTAATAAATGAGTTTTTGCGACTAACGAAAAATTTAACGAACTTAATTAAAATTTAATGTTACTTGCGTCTAATTTCACTTTGCAAATTAACTACTTTACAACAACAACAGCATGCGAATCGAGTTAGATACTAACATTGAAATCCTAAAGAAGATTTTAACCCGAAAATAATTTGAAAACTTTTCCTAATTTCTTGGGCGTATTTTGTTAGAAGTTCAAGGCGCTTCTGGAACTTTCCTGTTTCTCTCTCTATCTCACTCTCTCTCTCTCTCGATGTCTCTTCTTCCTTCTCTCTCTCTCTCGTTCTATCTTTCTCTCTAGCTAACTACATAATTAAGTCTTCTCGCTTGTTTGTCGCTCTGTCTGTCTCTTTGACCGTCTCATTGCTAGTATTTTCCTTAAGTTTTGCTTTATTAACACGAGTTCATCATTAGAAATGGGTTCGGTAATTAAAAAGGTCTTTTATACAGTGTTGTTGTGGAATAAGTTTCATTAGAAATCGCTTTTTTATATAGTTTCTTGCAAAACTCATCAAATACGATTCTCAAAATAAATAATAAAAATAAAACAAAAATAATGATGAACTTTTATGAACCATTGATGTTATTCAAAACTCACCTATAAATCGGTGTCTTCAGGCCCACTTTATACCAGATGACCAAAGCAACTCGATCCTCGAGAATGGGCGGGGTCACATTACAAGGCAAGCGGCCCAAAGTACCCTGAATAGATTCTGATAACACGGGTGGACCTGAAAAAGAAAGAAAATAGAGAGAGAATGTTTGTAGTTAAATTGAAAAAACTGTTAAAAATATGCTAAAAAATAAATATAGTAGAAAAAACCGAGTGGAGCTGCGAGTATTTTCTAAAATGAAAGAATAGCCAAGAGAACAACAACAACAACGACATCAAGGAAAAATGACCATAATTAGTAACGATAAAGTCCCGGTAATAAGAAAGAAAGTACGAGATTTAGAGAGGAATGGGATTAAGATAGAGTAAAGCATGATTGAGTGTATTCTAAAAAGAAAGTCGGAATTTGGGTTGGCATTAAAAGCAAGAACAGAAGCGAAACAGTAAAAACCGGGGGAAAAAAAGAAACAAAAATAATAAAAGAAACAAATAAAAGATAGAAAAAAGAAAATAAATGGACAACAATAATAACAACAACGACTGGTGCCGCCTCTTAAAAAACAATTCAACGAACTTCAAGAAACACCTGAACTAATTCGCGCACAGGGAGAGAGAAAGAAAGAGAGAGAGAAATAAAGAGAAATAGAAATAGAAATAAGGAGAGAGAGATAGAGAACGAACGTGTTCTGAACACAATAAAATTCTTACATCTAAAGGAAGAAATTAGCACAGCAACAATATAAAGAAGAAAACAAAAAGAAGAGGCCACTTTTAGAAAAAAAATACAAAGGAAGCGGGGGAAAATATTTAAATTTGGTCACACTTAAAAGTTGCAAAACAACAAAGTATAAAAAAGGACACAAATAATTCAGGAAACATTTTTAGACGGAAATTTTTTTGTTGTTACTGTCGTTGGCTTAGATTTTGTTTGTAATACTGGGCAACTTTTTATTTTTGAGTCCCTTTTTCTGCGATTAAAGAAAGTGTGGTCAACATATTTTCTTATAGTTTTTATTTATTTCTGATTTTAATCACATTTATTTAAATTTTTTGCTAATTTTTATTATTCTGCTTAACTTTTTCTTTAAAATGAGAACCGTTTCGAGCCAACCAGCTCTAAAAAAGGTACCCAAAAACAGTGCATCTAAAACTTTGTCACCCAGCGGGCTCGAAACCCGGTCCTCTTTTTTATTTATATCCCTTTTTAGCTGAGGGGATCCTCCATCATCATTAAATTATGAGTATTTTGTGATTGTTTTTACCCTCCTTCTGGTTGTTGTTTTTTTTTATTGCTCTTTATGGTTTTTATCACGCGGAACTAAAAGTTGAAAAACAGTTTTATAACTTTTTAATATCACTGCATTAGCTTTTAATTATCCGGGTCAATTTCGTTGATGTTCTGAAGTTACTTAAAAAAATCGAAGCATTAAAAGAAACTTCAAAAATAAAAACTGAAAAATATTTGAGTTAGAATTAAACAGAAGAGCCTTCAGAGTCTTTAAAAGTCTCAAAGATTTCAACGATTCTCTACTCTTTGTGTTTATCATAATCTCTGTTAGTTTCCCCCTCTCATCCTTCCACTCTTCCTTTCATGTCATCTATCTTCATTTCCAACAAACTAATTCTTGATGAGAAGCAGATATTGTAGCTTCCAACCCGTAAACTATGCAACAGTAGAGTTCACAAAAGATCTCTTGATCAGGAACACAAACAATATGAAGAGCGGATAATAAAGTAATATATACGAACGCGTACAAACAAAAAAGCAGCGACTCTGCCTCACAAAGGACTCACTCTGGCATAAACACACTCATACAAAGCCACATACACGTGTGTGTGTGTGGGCATGTGTGTCTGTGACTCAACGCTTTTCCATTGTATTTAACATAATTTTCTATGCTCAACCATGATGTGGCTTGTCATCTTTGACAGCATCATCTTCAAACTCAACTGCAACACATCAGCTTCAATTTTATCAACATACGCAAAATCATGTTCATCATCATCATCATCCTCATCCTGAGAGTCATCTCTGTTTGCTTTTGTTATCTTCATATTCTGCTTTATTCTCAGTTTCAGTTTCGTTTTCGTATTCATCTTACATCATATCCTTAACTTTAGTTTTTATCCTTATAACTACATTTTATATTCCGAAAGGATTTCTGAATTCTGTTTCAATATTTCCAATAATCACTTCTTCATGTACTCACATCGGAATATTCCACATCTGCATACTCTCAACTCCTCATAATCTAAACATCCTCTTAATCCTCATCCGCATATAATAATTGCTTCAAGTCACCATATCCTCTTACATCCGCATATCTTTACAAATACATATACTATCATTATCACCTCCATCCTCATTTTCATTTCTAGTTTCATTCTCATTTCTATCTTTACTTTCTTTTACATCAGCACACCTTCACCAATAAATAATATTTTAGTTTTTTCACCTTCATCCTCATTTTTTCTCCCTATTTTCATTATCATTTGTATTTTTACATCCTCATAAGCTCTTACATCCGTATATCTTTACAAGTATTTCGTCCTTTTAAGCTTCGTGCTTATTTTCATTCTCCTTTATATCTTCATCTTCATTCTCGTCCTCATTCTCACCTTTCTCTCTCTTTTATCCTCATCCGCATTCTTATCCTCTCCTCCGTATTTATACTCATCTTTAACCTCATTCTTTTCATTGTTGTCGTTTTTATCGTCGAGTAAATTAAATGTTTAACCCCGTATAAATGGGTGAAAGTTCAACATCGCCTACAAAAGCGACAACGAAAGTGGAAACAAAATGAATTGAACTTTAAACTTTGTTGCCTGTCGTTACTGTCCTCAATACACGTGAAAGAAACCTTAAAAATAATACAAGTAAATGTTGTTGAGATTTCCCGTTGTTGTTGTTGTTTTTGTCGTTGTTGTTGTTGTTTTTGTCGTTGTTGTTGTTGTTGAACTCACAAATATTAGAAAACCATAAATTTTTTCCGTTTAACACACTCATCGTTGTCGCAGTTGACTTTGTGGACTTTTTTATTTTTTCATTTTACTCTTTAAGCTGTAGCTTAAAGTTTTTCGCTTAACATTTATTAGCCAAACATAGCAAATAAAATAATAAAACGAAATTGACTTCAGTTCCTTTGTACGGCGCTTTTAGCTGGCTGTCGAGGTGAATGTAATGCATGAATGTGTGTATTTTTTTGATGTATTTGTTTGTTGATTAATAGATTTGTTCAGGTTTTGTTATTCTTTTGTTTTGTTTTATTATGTTTTCCTTTCTTTTATTATTTCTTTATATATATTTATATACAATTTTAGTATGTTGTATTTTTCATTATACAATATTATATCTTTTCGAGAATAAGTTATTTATAACACGTTATGCTTAGTTGAGGATCGATAAAATTCTGCATATTTTTAATTAAACTTGCTCTTATTTTGATTTAAAAGAATTACGTAGTTTCTATCGATTTTTAGTGGGTTTCAAAGCTCCAACGTACTTCCGATAGTATCACTCCCTCCCTTTATTTTTTCCTCTGAGATTTCCATGAAAATTCAAAAACAAATATTTGAAAAACATGAGCTCGAATCGAATTCAATCGGTCTCACATTTTTTTTATGTTTCCATTTTTTATTTCTATGCACTCAAAAGTTGAAAAGACTGCAAACGAATGATTCGGATAACATTTCGAGTACTTAATATGCTTGAGTTCTCTGAAAGAAAACCCTGAAACCGAAATAACAAAAGCTTAAAAGCAAGTCAAAGCAAATGCATGAAAATTAATACGATGAAAGAAGAAGAAGTGGTCAAGATGAGGGAGAGGGGGAGAGGGAGAGAGAGCGAGGACTAGTGAGAGAAGGAAATGGGAAATGATGCACAGAAAACTACTATCAACGTGTGTTAACCGACTTCAAATCGCATTTATTGCCAAGCAATAAGTTGTTGGATGTCTACGCAATCAAATCAAACACAGACACCCGCACGGTTATCCTGATATACACCCATACTTATGTACACACACACACAACTACAGAGCAACGAACAACTGAAGTCAGCTAAAACACAGTATTTCACAAAAATGCACACAAAATTTCGAACAACAAGTAAAGGATCTTGAACCAGGATATCACCACATAATATAGATATCTACGTATATCTCTATACATACATATGTAAGCATATCTTTGGTACAGAATCAAATGTTTAGATTTCCATACACACTCATTCGTTCACGTGTTTCTTCTTCCATAGCCAGCAATTTAAACTGTCCAAGCATAAAAGAAAATAATAACGGATGTTCAGGTAAAACATGCACTAAATCGGATATCACAACAATCGTTCCTGATAAAAACAGGACCAAAACCGAAGAAGAAAACGAACAACAAGTATAATAAGAAGAATTTCAGGTTGAAAGGATTTGGTTCAGGATGAAGTACTTCGAATGTTATTGAGTCAGCATAACAATGACAACAACAACAATAGACCAACAACAACCAGAACCAACAATAAGCCGACATAACGAACCTTCGATTTGACCTGTCGACATACCAAAACCGTTAACTATTTATTTAATCGAAGGATTTAAATTCTCTCCCGATCAACTTTTGTCTCTATTAATTATCTACTATTTAATAGATAGTCTTGGTTTCATATTTCGAGCTGAATATCGTAATAAACATTTAAGTTTATATTTAATGAATTTTGCTTGAAGCACGAAAATACTTGGAATTCTGAAATCCTTCGTTTAGCGAATGTTAGGCTTGCGTTTAATCATCGAACCACCGCCCGTAATTTGTAATCTTTTCCAAGCTAAATTATTAGCCTTTTCTTTTCTTTGTTGAGGTCATGATTTGACTGAAGAGCTTCGTAATTATTTTGGCTGAAATTCGTATACTTTATCAACTGCTAATGTCAAGCACTTCATCTTCGAAACATATGGCATTTATGTGTTGTGTATGTGCATGTACATGTGTATGTGTGTTTGCCTCAGTGCTTCTAATTATCGCTGGCCTTCCTTCGTCAGTTCATAACGTTTATCATCAGTGCTGGCCATGTTGTTGCCAGCTGATTAGCTGACTAACGACCAACATTAACAACATCAACCAGCTCTCAAGCCGGCTCAACTCAGCGCATCACACAAACACATGAAGCAGAGAGTGTAATTAGTGCGCGCGTGTGTGTGTATGTCAGTGTAGTATTTGTATTGGTGTATATATACGAGTAGATCCAAAAAAATATAGTAAAATTATTGCAAATCGTTTCTGATTCTGTATGATGACAACGTTGACAAGCTCATTATAAATAAAGCATAATCAAAGGATCTCCGAAGTGTGTACAGTGTACGCACACAGACACATATTCACCATAAAGCCTACGGATAGACAGAGAAGGACATACAATCATAAAGACATACACACACATGCAAATTACTGAGCTATACACAAATTCGTAGTTTAGATATTTATTAACATTATTTCCGGTATTTTGGATATAAATTTTTATATAAGTGTGAGTGTAGAAGTATTAGTGTTTGTCTCTCTCTCTCTCTCTTTATCTCTTTCTGTGTTTATGTAATTATTCTAATAATATTCGAGTCCTTGCTGATGTTTGTGATTTTAATGATTTTCGGAGTTTGTTTTGCTTTCGTAGATGCTCAACATCTTTCTTTCTCTCTCACACTCTCCCACTCTCTCTCTCTCTCTCTCTCTCTCTCTCTCTCTCTCTCTCTCTCCTTGTGACTATTATGACCTGATACAATGTCTGTCTTTCATACACAACATCTGTCGCTCGATATTTTAAGTCAACATTAACCGCAAATTCAATGCTTGATTTGTATGCTTTATTTTATCGCTTAACATGTAAATCTACTGGCACGAATTAAACACAGTGTTGTTGTTGTTATAGTCATGGTGGTTAGTGGTAACATAGTACACACACACACATACACGCACACATCCATACAAAGGCCTCGTATGATTATGATTTTAGAGCATTAGCATTAGCTTGAGTATATAATTAAAGCAATTAGCTAAGTAGAATTGAAGCTTTCGTGGTTCCCAGTTACCGATATTCGATGCTTGCTGGGTAAGCGGAAATTTTGTTCATTGTTGTAGCTGAAATTAATGACCATAAAGATGAACAGAATGAATGAGAGAATGTCTTCTCTCTCATTCAGACTCTCTGGCGATTCTCTCAGTGATTTACATTTACTCCACGATAATTACTATTAATGGTGAGTGATTAAAACCATGAATTTCATCGATAAAATTCAGAAATTAGCATGTATTTAAATGTGTATTTAATGTTATTATTCTGTGTCTATTGTCACCTGGCAAAGTTTTACCTCTTTGATGATTCAACAGTAATTTTTCATTGGAGTAGTTTTTGCTTACATGAGTAACTGTTACTCTGGTAACCTTCACTTGTATTGTAACTATGAAATCACTTCAAAGTTAAAAGCATTATTTTACTATCGAGAACTACTCTGAGTACCTTAAGTTAACCTGGCTGTACTTAGACAACAGCTAATAATAAAATGAGATCTCCTCATACCCAATTTTTATTGAATCTATCGTGAAAATCATCTCAAGACACTTGATTTCAATACACCGCTTCAATATAATTCATTCAGCCATCAGCTGATTGTCCTTAATACCTGATCTCTGGACCCTTCCCAAAGTATCTCGTGTGAGTGGGTTCTCATCCATTCATTAATTTTAATTCGATTAAACGGTTTCATTTCTGCGCAAAGAGCAATAAAAACTTTACGCTTAACGAGAGAGTAAAAGAAGAAAGGAAAAAACGCAAATCACTCATCCAGATGATTTCGCAACGTTTTGCTCTTTCTGCTCTCTTTTATCTCTCCATACTATGGACAGTAGAAACACTTTCCACACAACTCGGCAAAGCTTTAATGAAATTTAATTGAATATTATTTATAGATATGCGAATATCCGCTTCCACCTCCGTTTCCGCTTCCGCACGCACACCGTAATACGTTGCATTCAACATTTAAATTTCCTACATGGTGGTGATGGCGGTGATGATGGTGATGGTGGCTAATAACCACAAATGTAGCCGCAACTTCTGTCAACCAAGCAAACCACTTAAACTTGGTTTAAGATTCAACGCGTGCACAGAGCAACTTTAAAGTGGCACACGACAGCGGACAAAATAAAGCCACAAGCGATTTAATATTGAAAACAGATGGGATCATTTTCATTATAATAAAATTTAAATAATTTGGAAAATAATTGAGAACCAATGATGAGTTTTTCACATCTCTTCAGTCAGAATGTGGACTAGATTTCGGTTCAGTTTTATCAAAATCGGATTCGTAGATTCGAAGTTATTTCATAAATATTTGATGAATTTAAGATTAAGCTTAACATTAAATAATTGATCTTTCAGGGAGAAATTGTTTAAGAAGAAAAACCATGAGAATAGATTTGATAGAAACGAAGAACATGGCTTTGATTTCTTTTACTGTTGTCCTTGTGGAAGGACGACTATTTTTTTCTCTTTCGGACCACGTTGTACAATTTTTTTTACAAAATGTTCTTTTATTGCCGAACATGCTTAGCTATAAACTTTATTGCTCATTATTATGTGAAGCAGAGACACTTTTTCCATGTCTTCCTCTGTCTCGCCCCTCTCCCTTTCAGTATCTCTCCCTTTCTTTCTCTCTCTTTCTCACTGTCTCTCTCTGTCTGTCTCTCACTTACTACCAAACTTATTCAGAAACTCGTTAACTTTTTGGAACTTTTAGTGAGGGTTTTTGAAATATCTTGCAATCTAGAAACAAGTGCTTGTTTCTTTGTTATTGTTGTTTGTTTGTCTTTAATTGTCAAATTAGTATAAGTCCATACGTGTGTGTGTGTGTGTGTGTCTGTATGTGTTTAAGAGCCTTTTTATTACCTCTAGCAATTTTAGTAACTCATACTTTTGCATTTGTCCCCAAGCGCAAATTTAGTTAATTTATTCTTCTCTCACAAAAGTTCACCATCACCCACATCATCATCATCCTCACCCGGAAGAGGGTAGAGTGTGACTCCACGCCCCACCCAACCCAAATTTTATCACACTCATTTTTATGGACTTTTTTATGATATTTTGAATAAAATGAAGCATTTTTAAAAGCTATAAATAAAATCAAATAAGCTTTAATTATGTAAGCATTTAAGCTAGCTTCTATAAATCGAATTTATACTATGTACATAGTATATACTTCATACAATTTTATGTTCTTTCTCCTTACTTAGTAGTTAATTACTTTGGTATCGATTTTCATTATTAAAATACACGTATTATTAGTTATTTTAGTTGTATACATTTTTCTAATTTTAACACTGAATTTTTATTTGAATTTTGTGCGCTTTACACGTTTTATTTATCGTAATTTTGGTTTTCTTTAGGCTCATTTAATTGTTGTTTTTATTCTTTTTTTTTTATTTACGTTTTTTTTTTAATAACATTTCCGGCTTTAATTAATTTATTTTAAAATTTTATTTTTCTTTGTGTAGTTTTTTTTATTATTATAATATATTGTATATAATATCTAATAATATTATTAATTTGTAATTCAATATATTTTTTGAATTCACATTTTTTCTACCTCCAAGATCATCGTTTTTAGCTTCTTCCTGATTTTTTTAATTAAAATATTATCCGCTTTCCTTCACACTTTTTCAATTTTTTCTCAACTCTGCTTCCTCTTAAGATTTAATGCCTCATATTTTGCGAATACGAAATGATTTTTTGTAATAAATTCCCATCGCTGCAGTGTTCATTACTCATCTCTCTCTCTTTTTTATCTCTTCTTTCATTTTCTTTCGTTGTGTTCCAAGGACTTTGCACGATTTCGTTACTTACTCTATCATTTCTCTGTCACAGAAAAATGTGTCTGTTCTCTCCTGACAGCCGTCCGGCAAAATTTATTTGATCTTCAGAAAAGAGAATAATAGACAATCATCTCCGTAGGGAGACTGAGTAGAGAGAGAGAGAGGGAGAGAGAGAGTGATGCTTTCATTTGCTGCTGAGGGCTGTCAAATTAATAATAATTCTCATCCCTGACCAAAGCATTTTGATGACAACATTATAAGCTGGTTGGTTGCGCTTTTCTTTTTGCAGAATAGTTAATATTTTAATAGTTTTAATGGTGGTCATAAAAATGAGCCACCGACCTTTATTTATGTAGTCCAGCAATTCTTCTACTCTCTCATTCATCCTTTCATCCATCCATCACTCTCTCTCCTTCTCTCTCGCTCTGTCTCTCTCTCTTGTCTCTTTCTCTCTCTTAACAAACGTTGTCCTACTTTGCCAAATTATTGTCAACGTAAGGAAATTAAATGTCAAGCTTTTCATGTTGGTGTTTTTATTTATAGTTCTGTGTTTATTTATTCTCTTTACCGCGTTCTGCCTCTCTAGCTCTCTCTTTCTGTCTGCTCTCTCTCTCTCTCTCTCTTCTGTCGTTGCTCATTTCTGTTTTTGTCATTATAGCAACATTTCTCACCTCCTTCAATTATTTCAGCTTCTTGGCTTCGTTGTTTGTCCTATTTTACTACGTCTGAACACCGTCCCCGCCCTCCACCAGACCCCCGTTACACTCTCATTCTCGCTCATTATACCACGTTATTATTTTCCTGGCAGCCGAATTAATTTATTGTTGTTTATTTAAGTCGCTTGTAACTGAACAAGAAACACGCTGAACGAACTTTATTTCTACTTTTGCTACTGTTGTTGCTGTTTATTTTATTTATTATTTACTGAATTCCGTTGAACTTTATTTCGAATAAAAATTCGGCCTTCTTATTGTCGGATTTTGACATAAAAAGTAAATCGGATGGATTTTCTATTGTTGTCTTTTGTTGTGAAAGATGAGATACGAATGTAGACAATAAATTAATTTTTTCATAAATACAAATATGCGATATAATAATCATATCACTGGAATCATAGGGGACCTCAGATCCTTCTATATTTTAATACATACATATTAAGTATGTATCTACAAATAAGATATTTAGAATTATACAGGGCTTTAGCGTGAGTTATTTCTTCATTCACAGAGATATATTAGGTTATGCTTTAGATGTGGGAGCTTTTAAAGAACTTTAAGTAAATAAGTTATTCTCTATGCAGATCTATGAATGCTACACTGAGATATGTACACATACGTATCCTACGCAATGATATACTAATCTACATTTAAATTTTTATTCACAAAGTAAAACAGAGAGTATACACAGTATACACAAGACTATAATATGTATTAATCTTTCTTTCAATCTCTAGAGAGATCTTTCAATCTCTATACATTCATACACATAGTATACAGAGTATACAGAACTATAGAGTTATACTGGTCCACAAAGTGGTTTCTATAAGGCTGTAAAATAAGACTAAAATGTCCAATCTGTAGAGAAATTTACAGTCTGTTATTATTTAATAACATAGACTTTACTAAGTCATATAGTAGACTTTACTAAGTCGTAAAGTTATTTTATATTTATGTACTTTTGTAGAGAAATATTTAGCTATACTATAATAATAATAATAATAATTTTATAAAACTATAAAAAGCTACATAGAGAGCCTCTTTCAGAGCTATATATAGTCCCACGCTCAGAGATACATTGAACTTAAGGTGACTACCTGAACTTTTCTGTGTTCCAATGACAATAGAGCAATAAAAACAACAACAAAAAATCATATTCCATATTTTAGATGATATCCTAAAAGTTTATCCTAAAAGATATTCCGAAACCCTTAGAAAAAGGTCCTTCGAACGTTGTTTTTTCGCATTTCAAACAGCATGTTTTCTATCCTTACCTTTTCAGTGATATAAAAACTTTCTAGTGTTTGGCTAAGTTTTTAATTAAATCTAACATATTGTAAAAAAAATAATAAAAACCACAAAACACTAATGAAAACACCAGTTAACAATAACAAAACAAAATATGAAGCATAACATATGCACCTCAAACTTATGACATCTTTGGAGAAAACCAGAAACAAAAACAACAAAAGTTTGCGCCAATTCGTTGAACAATCAAAACGAAGGACAAGAAACCCAAAAAAAGGCATACAAAGACAAATACAAAGAAACACACACAACAAAAGATAAACAAATACAAAGAAAAGCAGAAAACAAAAATTAAAACAACAACACGAACGAAATCATAGCAGTAAAATATTTCACTTGTATGGGTTGTTTTTTGCTCCTAAAAGTCGACTATAAAAATAAAATTCGAAGTTCTTAAAGTTCTGTTCGGGGACAAATACTCGTATACGTAAAATAAACAAAGAAATACTACATATGAGCAAATATAAAATGCATGTGTGTTTAAAATAAGCTAGATTCTTCTCCTGTAACATAAAATCACCTCCAAAGAAAGTGAAGAGCTTAAAACTTATTTTTTCATTGCACACTTTTATGATGGTTTCATTTTTATCCCTGAAGCACTTCACGGATGTAATGCGGATCCAGCATAACTTTTAATAATAAACAAATTTCAACAACGACAACGCCAATAAACTAACAAAGTAAGTTTAATAACTTGACTAAAATTTCAAAAATTTAACAAAAAAGGAAATCAAGAAATATTACTATTATTTCTTTGCATTTCTATTTTAATACATATAACTAAACTTAATACTTTAAAAATCCCTGTAAAAGTACTTCTACTAATATTAAGATAAAATAATAAATATTTATAATAAAATAAAATATATGAATAGAATAAATTAAACACGGTTAAATATATATTTTGCATTTTTTTTTTTTATTTATTTTCTTGTATCTGGCTCGAAGAACCAAAATTTAATGGATTTAAATCGGAACAACGAATAACCATTTAAGTAAAAAATTAAATATCTTAATTTTTAAAATATATTAACTATAAACTATGTACATAACGTATAATATAAAAATTTAAATAATTAAATAAATATATAATAAATATAATAATAAATTTAAACAATTAAATAAATTTTTTAATGTTTTATTTGAACTGAAATAATTCTGTAATTTTAATATTTTTTTAAATGATTACAATTATTTCAGAATGTGTGTTTAATTCTTTCTTTTTTTATTTTGAAGCTATAATTTTTTTATTATCTATTTTATTGTTCTATTCATACAAATTGAATTCAGTAGAGAAAATTTGGAAAAAAATCTGCACAAAGAATTCATCAAATTTTGTTCTCTACTCAGAGCAGGGACAAAAAATCTACAAGCAAAATCTGGCTTCAAATCCAATTTCCACATCGCCGACATATGAACGAGATTAGCATTTGTTGTTTTTGCTTTTGTTGTTTTTGCTATGTTTTTGTTTTGATTTTGATAATTCTTTTGTTGGATTTCGTTGTTTTTCATCACGTTGTTTTGTTGTGTCACGTCATGTCACGCATGCCGGCGGAACACAAAATGGCCGCGAGCCCAAAAACATTTCCCAAATCGTACACGGATTTAGCTCAATAAAATACATTCTGCAAAACTTCCCCGAGGATTTTGTTGTCACTTTTTTGCGCAACAGTGCTTTTAAAAACCCGGTCGTTAATAGAATTTGAATTTATTTTAAATATGAAACTCTTCGAATTTTTTTAGGTTGCTTTTTAATTTTATTGCCAGTGATTATATACGGTGATTGTATTTAGAACGAATAGTATTTTTAACACGACCAATCAACAAAAAAATATTTCGACAAAACATCAAAGAGAATTAATTGAGTAACATAAAAATTTGACGACAGGCTTTGAAATGAATTTCTATAAATATTTTAGATTTTAATACATAAATGAATTGCATGAAGTGTGATTGGAATTCAAAAATAGCTGCAACTCAGCTCAATTTTTATAGAGCCTGCTTTTGTGACTTTAATCCATGGTTTAGTCACGGTTTAAGCATGAAATTTAGTTTAGAATTTTTCCAAATTGAATTCTAGTTTTACTGGACTTGATTATTGTATTTATTTGACTTGCATTCAATTTATTTTATTTGACTTTATTTTGCTTCAATTGACTTTGAATCAACTCTGACTTTGAATTGATTTTCTTTGACTTGACGTGACTGAATTCAATGGATTTGAATTGATTAACTTTGCATTGATTTGATTTTCCTTCTACATTGATTTTTACTTTGAAGACTTAACTTGAATCCCTGATCACTTTACTTTAGTTCGATTCATTTGTGGTTCTTCGAGCCAGATACAAGAAAAGCAGTAGAAGATACAAATTAGATTAAAGCTAATCAAAATGTAAACACGAATTTTACATAATATAGTATAGAATACAATGTAATTGAATCAGAATATGGAATAACTTTTGAAGTAGGTTTTCCAGAATAATCAAAGAACTCATCACATAAATTCTGATAATATTCCAGCAATAATAATCAAGTATAATGGAATTAAATTGGCTGAAGAAAATTCGCTCGGACGGAACAAAAAAGAAAACCCGCCACAAGTGAAGCTCGAATCTAATCAAATAAAACATGATTTATTCGTCAGTCGCAGCTGCAACTGGAACTGAAGAAAAACGCAAAGGAAATCTTCGCAAAGGAAAAACCAATCTAAGAAAATTGTTTGGAAACAAAGCGGTAGGAATCAATAAATACAAAAAGAAGTCAAGGAAAATGCTTTAAATTATTCGTGGATACTCCTCGGGGTCTCAATAAAAACCAACCAAATCAAAATAAATCCACAAACGATGAACTCAACACGCGGATGCATACCATCAATTTTCCGCGGAGGCCGGAAGTGCAGCTTTTCTACTTTGACACCACTTTTTCGCTTGTCGAAAAAATATAAAAATAAAAATCAAGAACAGAAGGAAAAACCGAAGACAGGGAAAAAGAAAAAATTGTAAATTTAAAAAGAATCCAAGAACAAGAAAGAAGTTGTTACCGAGAAAAGTCCCGTTTGTTACGAGTTGGCAGCATGGTGTTGTTGCCATGATTAGATTTGGCAAGAATTGCAAAATTTGTGGATCTGGTGACGAAAGTTTTCTTTACAGGTTTCTTTAGTGAGGAACAGAAGGAGCAGAAGATGGGTGGATGGGGGGAAAGTCATTCAGCTCTTCGGAAATTTAAAGCAGCATTCAAAAGTTGGCAACAGATGCGATTGTTTTGGTTGATTTTTTTCGCTCAATTGTGGGGCTCTTATTTCCTCCTTCTCTTCTACTTCTTCTTCTACTGCTTCTTCTTTTCCTTCTGCTTCCTCCTCTTCTTCTGTTTGTTTGTAGCTCAGAGCTGTTTTAAGAATTCTTGTTTGTTTTTTTCTTCTTTTTTTCGCTGGTTTCGTTTTCAATTTTGCAACTTTTTTGGCGTATGCCTTTTTTAAGAGGTCCACCCAGAACCGGAAGCGTTTCCTCCCCCTCACCCCGGCCCCTGCTGCTGCTTCTTCTGGTACGTTTTATGTGAGACTTTCTTGTTACCTTCCCTTCCCTTCCTTCCATTCCCTTCCCTTCGTTTGGTTAATTTTTTTGTTCCGTTGCTGCTTCTGGCCACCGCAGTGTTTTTTCATTTTTTTTTCTGCCTTTTTTCTTTGTTGCGGTTATCCGCTGTGCTCACCTTCTGCAGAACTTTTAACAATCATTTCCGGTGAAAAGTTGCAACATTCAAGTTGCACAATTTTAGGTTTGGTTTTTTTAAGTGTTGTTGTTTAGTGGTTTTAAGTTTTCGTTTAAAATTCAATTTAAAGGCTGGCAGAAAGGCGCTAAATTGGTTGTTGTTGTTGTTGTTGTTGTTGTTGCGCGTTAATTTGTAGCGCTTCTAAAATCAGAGGGGAGTCCGCCCCCTGAGGGGGGGGGGGGGAGTGAAGAGTGGATTCGACTCGCGGCGATGCTGTTGCAGTTTACTTAAACTTAGAGAAATAATTACAGTGTTGCTCAAACTAAAAGCTAAGAAAAATATTACAATTTTGCCAGCGGAAGCAAGAAACTTTTGTTGTTGGGGTATTTTTGTTTTGCTCTTATTTCTTCACACTTCTGCTTTGCTGCTTTTATTTTTATTATTTGTGCGCACTTATTTTTATGCTCATTTTTTAAGAGCTTCTAAAGAAGTTGCGCAAAAAGCTTCTAACGAAGTTTGGCTCATAATAAATGAACCACGCAACATTGCGTTATGAAGCCAAGACAATGTATCGTAACTGTTGTTGTTGTTGTTATCGTTGTTGTTCTACAAGCCATAGAAACACAACCTGGAAGAAGGCTGCTACAGGGAAAAGAGTGGTAAAACGGGTTCAACAACCCGCCTCCGACAAAAAGTTATATCAAATGAAATGAAATTAAATAAATAAAAGAATGTACAGAAATCTTTAACACGTTTTTAAGGAAATTACTTTGTAGCATCGCCGTCATTAACTTAGCTTGACTTTCAAAAATCCTTGAGAGTTCAGCTGAAGTCTTGAAGAATCTCTTCAAATCGAAATCTTTTTATAGCATTGCACTTTATGCAACATTATAGTTTTTCCAATAGAAGAATTTATTATCGTCGTTTCCTTCTGATGCATTGTTTCTCTCTTTGTTGTTGGCAATGTTGTTGTTGTTGTCGTTGCTCGTATTGTTGTTGTTGTTGCTCGTGTTGTTGTTGTTGTGCTGAGATGAAGCGAAACGCTATTAAACGCTACTCGTACTAATGGAAAATCATCTCTTCGGAATTTTATGCCTCAGTCAACATCGTAAAATGACGTTTGATGATGACGCCTTCTTCGTCTTCTCGTTCGATTTGCAGACGCTTCTGCGTTCGCCGCTTCTTGAGGAGGTCGCCGATTTGAAGACGTCGAAAACTCGAGCATCGAAATGTTTCGACAGCGACATTTTATTAAGTGTTGAGTGAGACGGAGTTTTATAACATAAATTGAAAAAAGCTCAACTTTAATGGACCCTAAACGCGAGGAAAGCTTTTATGCAGCTTTTACGAAGCGCGACTTTAAAAGGAAGGCAGATCAATTTTATGGCTCTTCACTGAACAACGAGTGAACTCATTAAACATTCATTCACAAACATTAAATTCAAGCAATCAAGCGATTTCATGATCATGCGATTTCATTTGAATCCAGCTGAAATTTTTTATTTGATCTTTATAGATTATTTCTATAACATTTTAATAAATTTTATCATTTAAAGAACTTTAAAAAGTAAAGAATTTAGTGCAATAAAGTCTTTTATCTAAAAATTAAGTTAATTAAAATTGTCTGTCAAAAATAATTGCTTTCAGTGTGAATGAATGCTACGATGGCAAAGGAAAGAACAACAACAGCAAAACGGCGACGTCGACAACAACTTCAAAGTGTCACTTTCAATTATAATTTCTACTTCTACTTGGACAAGATTATTAAACAACTGACTGACTTTTGTTATTTGTTTTACGCTTCCTCCCTCTCATGCAATTTCCTCCTTCATCCAGCGTCCTCCCTCTCCACCCCTGCGTCGATATGATTGCACATAAACTGGTGCTACGATTCTTTTTCAAGTGGCTGGAACTATGAGCAGCCTAGAATATTGTTGGAGTACAATAACAACAACAACAATAACAGCAACAATATTTACAACAACAACAACGAACAGAAACAAAAAAACAATGCAGCAAATAGAAATTTAAAAAAGTTCAAATTAAAACCAGAAAAAGTGGCCTGGTCGACGCTTATATACCCTACACCGGTAGTATATACATTAATACTTGAATGTAGAGTATTATCAGCCGTGATAATACCATTTTTGGGTCGATTTGCGCTTATAAACGTACATACATATCCGGAAATTGATTTTCAACTTTAAATTTGGACTACTAACTAAGGAATTCAGCTCGCAAATCGGTTGCATTGATATTTACTTAAAAAGAAGGCGTGGCACTGTTCCATTTTCGCCATTTTCGACATTAGACAGAATATTCATGCCGAATTTCATGACGATGCCGTTACTTGTTCTCCTGGACACGTTATTTTCACAGACAAACGGACAGAAAGAGAGAAACAGACAGACGACAGACGGGCGGTCGGTGAGATGGACAGGGCAGGAAAGTGGGAGAGTATGTATACATTTTCTGTATCTACCACGCCCCCTTTAATGCTTTAAACACAGAAGAACAAAGTGCCGTGTACACCAGTACACGGCAAAGTACACCATATACTCTGGTGTAGGGTATCGAAATAGAAAAAAAAACGTGAACAGAAAACTACAGAGTTGCCAACTATTAACAATTTTAGTTTGTCGACTTCTATTGCTATTTCGTTGGTGTTGTTGCTGTTTTTTCTCCTATTGTTTCTATCGTTATTTTTGTTGGCGTTCTACGTGTAACATCTCAACATCACTGTTGTTGTTGTTGTTGTTCTGCCTCTACGTCTGCCTCTGCAACTAATTTCATTGAAAATTGCTTAATTTACACATGAATGAATTTTTCATTCAATTACTTTTTCATTGCGTTTGATTTGATTTCCTTTTTATGTCGTCCTCCTCCTCCTCTGCTTCCCACCTTTTGTGCTCCTCATCTCAAAAACCCTTTGCTACTTTTTATGTTTCCTCTCTCCCCTCTCTCCCTCTCTCCATTCCTTTCATTCTACCCTCGAATTCAATTACAATTTGATTTTATTTTTAAAGTTGTTCTTTGTTTCTGTTTCCTTTCCATCCTACTCTCAGCAGCAGCAGCACCAGCGGGTGGAGGTGCCCACTTCCGTCGCTGGGGGCAACTCGGTGTAAAGAGAACGAACCCCATTTTTCTCATGTATTAAGATCAATTTATTGTTAAGTGCTTGACTCAGGCACAAAAAAACTTGGAAACGAAACGAATAAAAATCATAATAAAATCAACGGCAGAAATCAAGGTGCAAATAAAAAGTACAATAAGAAAACGATTTCGGGCCCTTCACTGGGTTTCTCGGGGTTTTCGGGAAGGTAGTCAATTTTTAAGATACTTCTTTGAAGAATGTCCACCTTCGTATTCCTTGGAAACAGAAATACAAATTATTGGAAAGAAAATCTTCAAAAAGTGAATGGAAAAGTTAAGAATAAAAATCACACTTTAATCAGCTGAATATTCCTCTGAAGGAGTCGGAAAATTACTCCGTGTTTGCTTATTTGATCCATTAACTTAAATGTTTCTTTCCTCAATCTTTTGTTTACTTATTTTCGACTATCATCACATTTTTTTTTGATTATTCTATTCTTAATTTATTGTTTGCTTTGTTTTTCTTCCTTCTTCCATCTTTCTCATGTTTTATTAATTGTTTTTATTATTTCAATATCTTATAATTTTTTATTCTTTTCTCTATTGTTTTTCATATTTTTTTCTGTTTCCTTTGTTTTGTTTACTTCCTTTCTTCCTTTTGTTTAGCTATTTTACTTTTTTGGACATTTTTGTGGTCTCTTTTGCTTTTGTTCAGAGCCGTGAATATTTTATGGAAATCAGTTCATTTTATGGCCCACTTTTAGATGGTTTCAACAAACAGCCGACTTTGTAATGATTTGAGTATCCCATTCATTAGATTTGTTTCATGATCGGTCAACATTTCATTTTATGACGTCATCATTTGATGCGTAAACTTTTTTTAGAGTCTGGATTTTCTATAAATTTAACGGGGAGTTTAATTAATTTCTTCGTTATCATTATTTTCTGAATATTTGCTTTCCTACTTCTTAAGTTGGTAGCTCCTTCATTCTACCTTACATTGTCTTCCATACATTATTTTTCTTAATTTTATTAAATGTTTCCGTATTTCTTTCTGTTCTTCATTGATTCCTTCTCATTCATCTCTCGTCATTTTCTTCCTTTTATTTGGTCTTCCAGAAAAATATGTTCTCTTCATTCTCCTCTTATATCCATTACATTCCACTTAATCTTTCATTAATTGTTTCCATGGCAACCTTCTTTTTTCACCCATTCATTAATTTCTTATCTTCTTTCTCTGGATTTTTCTTTGAAGTTTAATCGATTTTAAAGCACATTTGGTCGCTTGTCCTTTTCAGAAAACAGTAGCAACAACAACATCAAAGTGACATAAATACTCTTTGATGGTACTGGATAAGTAAGGCTCCACTTAACACCACCATCAGCCCATCCTCTTCTCTCCGGGAACACCTTTCGTGATCCATTCCAATTCCACACCCCCACCATCCCCGGAATAAACGGAAGCTCAACAGACGATTCGGTATCATGGCACTCATCAGATTAAAATTAATTGAATCTTGACGCGAGGGCAACTTCGAAGAATGATTTAAAACAATGAAGACTTCTTGCAACAGAGTTGAAAGGCGAGGAAGCTTGAGGTTTGTGGGGATTCGGTCTTAAGGATTCTCAACTCGGGTTCAGGTTCGGTGCTGGATTTGAAGATGGATACGATACACATAGAAACCGAACGAAACACGGCTGATTTAAAGATAGCAACATTATTTAAACTTCAATATCAGATTAAACGTGGATTTAATGAAGGTTCTCTTTGAAAGAGAAGAGAGAAAGCAAAAAATTTAAAAAACGAATCAATATTTAACAATTTTAGAAACAAATTTATTATATTTCTTTTCCGAAAATGTTTCAAAAGATCAATCAACATCACAAACATTATCAACAACTTTATGACCTTTATCAACACTACCATCATCATCACCATTAGCACTGTCATCATCATCATCATCATCACCGTCATCATAATCATAATCATCATCATTATATTCTACAATATTAATGAAAGGATCATTAAGACTCCACAAAGCTTCCTTCTGCTAAAGCATGTCATTAATAATCCACGACAAACACCGAACAAGAACCCGACAAGAAACCACAACAAGCAACAATCAAGCTACAGCAACGTCAACAACAACAACTGAAAGCATTCAAGCGGATTCTACGGCAGCTGCTTTTGTTGTTTTGCTTTGGCTTCTCCTGGTCCCCCTGATGTCGTGACTTGTCTCAAAGACACGCCTACACAACTGCAGGCAGTGGGCAATCATGCGTTCATGCGAGCGTTCACGCGTTCGTGCGTGATTTCGTGCGTGTCGTCTGTCAACCGACTGAAGTTCATTTTGCGATGACTGTACGCGGTTTTAATCAAAGACCGAAGCAACTGGATTAACTAGCCAAGAGAAGGACAACAACACGAAACGATACAACAACAGTAATCGCAACAACAACAATAACAACAACTGTTAATAGCAAGAGTTGATTAAACGACTATAAACTGTTGTCATTTTCAGGTAAAAAATGATAAATCGTCGTCATGTTTGAAATATACACAAATTACATGGCGTCATTTACAAGATACGGACAAAAGCAGAAAACAGAAACACAAGGACATAAACTGATTATATTTTAATGCTAGTAATACGTAAGGTTTACATGTCATCTCATCAGCTTGACCACTCCGTCCCCTTCTCAAGAATCGTGCATCTTTTGTACACCGCGTCGTATATGTGATATTAATTAATTATAATTAATTATTATAATTCAAAAATAGTCTGATCTGATGACCTCTTTTGTAATTACAACGAATGCAGTGCAAATATTATATTGCAATGACATTGATCTTTAATCCATTTTAGATCTCAATAAAAAAAATAAAACTTGAAAAATGAACTCTGTGAAATCATGAAAAAATAAATGAAGAAAAAAAATTGATTTAATAGTAATAATAATAATTATAAAAAAATAATAATAATAACAGCTATAATTATAGTAATAAAAAGGATAATAATAATAATTGAAACAGCAATAATAACCATAATAATCAAACAACAACATGCTTGTTTACATAACAACTTGTTTTTTCCTTTATCCTTGTTATTTGCATCAAAGAAAAGGAAAACACAAAAAAGTAAAAAACAAAGACACACACAGAAGGAGTGTCACCAACATCTAATGGTCTATAATGTAATTAAAAGCACAAAAACAAATTCAAAGGACGAGTTCGAACGGGTGCTCGAACTAGTAGACGAGGTGGGGAGGAAGAATGGTCAATGAAATAAATGAAACCCGTAACGAATCATTTACAAAACCACACACACTCAATTATGCATGTGTATCTGTGTGTTTGTGTGTATGAAGGAATCCTAGAAGCTACCACAACACCGCACAAAACAAGAATCAGAAATCAGATGCTCTGAGAGACTCACACTCAGAAATTCCCGTATTTATTAAAAGCCAGCAATACGAGGGTGAATCAGAAGCAGTTCAAAATCAATGAGCGACCAGAAGCAAACATGTAGAAGCCATTAAATTAAGGAGGGACAGAGGGGAGGAAGGAGGGACAGACGAAGGAAGGCAGTAGGATTTAAAGCAACAGCTAGGAAAGACAAAAACCCAGAAATAGTCATCATAAAAGAGTTGGAAGGACATAAAACTAAAGGAATCTATTAAAGGACATGGCATTAAATAACCACAAGCAAATGATGGCTCGAATGTAAGTATATGTGTGTTCTTTGTCCTGCTGCCTTCTGTCCTGATATTTTTTCATGTTTCTACTTGTAGATGTGTGCGCGTGTGTGTGTGTTTATATTCGAGTGTTCATTAGTGTCCGAATGTCCTTGTGTAGGTTCTTAGCACAAATTCACTCCAATTCATTTCTTTTCGAGGACATATTTTTAGGGACATCGCTCGAGGATTAAGTATCATGTTTTAGTAGCACGTTTTACTAGAAGCAGTAAAGCACTAAAAGATCTCAATGCTTAATCTACAAGCTTAATAAAAGTTTTACTTATACCTGAAGTCACCCACCCACCACTCACATGCTTATAAACGCACACCGATACACATGCATACAAACACACAAACACACACACAGACACACACTCGCGTACGATTAGTGATGATGGTTGACGATTTTAAGGCGGAAGCAGATCAGGCTTCCGGGGGCAGAAGCTAGCAACTAATAGATTCTATTCAAGGACACATCATTGATGTGAGAGTGAGGTAGGATGTTTCTCTGTATGTGTGCGTGTGCTTACATTATACATGACATATGAAGACATGTTAATCTTCCGGCTAAGAAACCGGCTTTAATGGGTTTTGGATTAATTTTAGGATGAAAGTTACAAACATACATATGTATGTACTTAAAAAGGTCATTTATATGTATATACGGACATGTGTTAGTGTGTGGTTTTTTATCGCCGTCATGTTTTTCCCAAAACATTCAGCACGATAATTTTAATGAGACAAGTTTACAAAGCAGAAGACGAAGAAGGCAAGGAAGAGTAGAAGAAGAGAAAACATTATAAATAACACTCGATGATTATGGTTTACTTTTTATAGGAATACACACGCTCTCTATAAACCTCGCTCTCTCTCTCTCTCTCTCTCTCTCACGACAATACTTCCAACCCAGTCTGTAATTAAATAAGCTTTATAAAAAACTTTTTATTGAGTCACACAAATCGATTATTTTGCTTGCCAACTTCGCTGGTATTCGATTCATTAAATAGTTGGGTCCTCCGGAACTGAACCCAGGCTCGGTACCCGTGAGTAGATAATTTTTGGTATTATTTTACACGGCCGGCTTCCGAAGTTTCCACAACAACACACAACATGACACAACAAATGAGTCTTCGAATAACAACCTCTATAAATGGCTTAAACGCACACACACACACACGAAATACCTTTGTGCTGTTTTTGGCCATAACTAAGCGAAACGTTTAATTAACATTCCCTGTTTGTGAAGGGGGGGGGGGCAGAAGGAGGAGGGTTGTGATGCTGATTTTCCCGTGAAGCAGAAAACGTGTCGTGCGTGGAGCAACAATAAGAGTAGCAACAAGAACCTCAGTTGTATAGGAGACTATATTTAAAGCGATTAATAATAATCGTTGCTATGTATGTAAGTAGCTACTTGCGTGTGTGTGTGTGAGTGTGTATGTGTGTGTGTGTTTATGTGCGTGTTGGTGCATCTACGAGTATACCATATGGTAAAACAGCGCTCACCATTCGGTACATGGAGCATATTGTTTTATTGTTTGTTACGCTATAAACTACAATCGAGTTGGATATCTGTGAAAGCTTATTGGTATGTTTCTATGCGAAGGATATGAGTTTCTATGAGTATAGGTGCGGTATGTGCGTCCATCCATGTTTCATTTTCATGCTAACTTTCCCATTTCCAACGGCTTTTATTTTATTACGCTTCTATTTTCTATTTGTTTCTGTGCTTTTACACATTTTAGAAGCCACAATTAATACATCCCGAGAGAAACCGGACACATTTCAGTGGTTTTATAAATATCGATATTTGACAATTTTAACTTTGAATGAATATGAATCATATATCATCATATATCAACACGAAAGCAAATAAATTAAGCTTTTGTGTCTGTGTATAATACAATAAATTCATTGTTTTTGTCCAAGAGACCAAGAAAAGCAATGAGAGAGACAGAGACAGAGCGAGGATCCAGAATTCAAAATATTAAATTTCTGGATTTCGTTTTTAATAATAAAAACGTTATTACTACTTAAAGGAGAGAATATAAAATTTTTTTGAAGTAGACAAAAATTCCACGACTCAATTTTAAATTCCTTTAAAACTGAGATTACGCCATCCCAAGATTTTGTTTTTACATACCATTTGAAGCGTCTGATATTGTTTGTTAGTCAACAAAAAATCTCTTATGGAAATTAAGTATTTTCCGAGTTACAAGTCTAATCAAATTCTAAATGAAATTAAATGCAGATGGTTTTTTCAAAGCTCAAAACTATCATAAATCGGCAACTAAAAGTTAGAGGATTGTGAAATTTGAAAGGGTTCATGGCAATGCAGTGCACATTCATCTTCATCTATAAAAAGATGTCAAATTTCCACAAATATATGTTTATAATTAACAGTAATTAACCGGTGATTGAGTTAAAAACAATATTCATCTAACTTTTTATTTACTTTAAGTATTTCAAAACCTGTTTATCAATTATATGTGAAAAGTTGTCAGTTATAAAATAATACTATTTAAGTACTCATAATGCTGTTGTTGATTTTCTTGTTGTTAGTATTGTTGTTGTTGCTGCTGCTGCTGACCAAGTGTTCATTCTGAATTTAAGTGAGCTTTCTTTGAAAATTCGTTGATATTCTTGGAGACCAACAAAAAATAAAAACCAGGAGAAAATAAAACTTGCACTGGTTCAAAACTGTCAAACAAACCCATACAAATATAGAAACTTATACACACCACACACACACACACACACACACATAGAGACACGCATATATACAAACACTCTTGGACTCCAACAAGGATAACACAGAAACCTGAGGATGACATCAAAAAGGATGAAAAAAATACGTGTAGAAAATGAAATTCGAATATTATAATACAACCAGGTACCAGGTTATGAAACCTCAATATTTTGTGAAGAAAAACAACAACAAAAATAATAAAAAACGACAAAAAAGAGCAAAACTATACAAAGCAACGCAGCAATAAAACTACGAAACTAAGGAGGGGTGCATATAACAACAACAACAAAAAGAGGATAACGTAACTCCAAATTGGTGTGAAGGCTGCGTGTTTGTATGAGTGTTTGTATGTGTGTGTGTGTGTGTGCCTTTATGTTGCTTGGTCGATGTTCTGGTATCGCTTTCAAACCGAAACCCTGCATAAAAAAATACCAGAGTCTGGCATACTTTGGCGTTGCCAGAGTAACACGAAAAATATATAAAGTCAGATACGAGTGAGTGTATATTATATTGCATTTGTGTGTGTTTGTCTGTGTATGTGAGCTTTATGCGGTAATGTTGCACTTTACGCAAATAAATAATTTATGCAGCCAAGAACAAGCATCACAATTTTTCTATTTAAAAAAATTCTTTTATAGATTTATTATAAATAAGTAGTATTTATTTTTCATTAAAGAACTTTTAGAGACATACTATATTTATTCTATAATATTTCATTTATAACAACATGAAACAGAAAAATCCATAGATAAATATAATATATAATATAATAGGAAAAACCATCGAAGAGACATGATTTTGTGGCGAACTTTTAAGTATTTAACAAAATTCTTCTTCAGATATCTTTATCACAGACATCGAGCAAATGTTATTCTAGGAGTCGAGGCACAAATTTAGCGCAAATCTTATGCGGAATTAATGCATGAGTTCCGCGTTTACTGCTCGCTCTGCTGCTTCTGTTCTGCTTCTCTGCTGCATCCCCGCTTCACTGCTGCTGATCCCCCGCCACTCCTCTGCTGCATCATCGTCGACTGGGCGATATCTTTGGCGAGGATTTCCTGCTGTGACACGTTACGCTTGAAGCTCGAGTATTTCATTTCATAGCAGCGCATGAAATTTTATTGATTTTACGCGCTTTTCAATGTGAACCGTGTACCGTACCGCGGGCTGGAAGGGGAAACACGGATGCAACGCCGATGGTCCGTGCTTCGTATTCAACGATTGTGCACGTGCTTCAAGTGCATGAAAGCGTTGGCGTTCTACAAAGTGTCATGATGTGCAGGGTGGTTTACACCGAATGGTACACCGAATGGTACACCAAACTAAGCACGAGTGACTTCTGCTTGTTGTTGTTTTTGTTAAAAAAGCATGGTGAGTAACAACCTCTCCTCTCCCCGCGAAATAAAATCCCCTCGCAACGAAATCAGGTCGGGGAATCGATTCCGATGTTGTTCGCTTAATTTTAGTGTAAAAAAAGTGTACAGAACGGTATATGGACTCAAGACCTAGAAATGGGTCAGAAACAAATTATTCAGGTACTCATACCACATAAATTGTTATTCCACAGAAGAAGAGAAGCTTTTTAGAACAGTTTTCTATTAAATGGAATTAAAAAACTTCAACATTTTAGTTTTCTAGAAGATCAAATAAACTACAAAGTGCTTCAGAAGCGCTCCGTGTCACTGCTTCAACTTTCATAAGACTCAGCTTTCTTATTCTATTCTTTTCAGCGTTACTTTAATAATCTTTAATAATTTACCATTAAATTTTCGTAACTTTAACTAACATTCTGCTCATAGATCAACTAAAAATTCAATTATAAATAAATATATGTTAAAATTGTCGTTGTTTCTTATTATTCCCATAGTTTCTAGCTTAATTGTCAATCTTATTCGGTTTCTTCTTCGCCTCAACCAATTTTCACTTTCCTCCTTCTCCCGTGTTTTTTACGTCTTCCTCTATTTCTCTTCCTTCCTGATTCTCCCTTGAAATGCTCCTTAAATGCTTCTAAGTGCTGCATTAAAAAAGCATCTACAAATAATAATGTGTCTAAAATAATCGTTAATAATTTAGTCTGAGTTTTTTTATTTATCGTATATTTTGAAGTATCTGAACCTAATATTTTGAGCGTGAGGATTTCTTTAATACTCTTGAAGTGTTTCAATTCGCATTAAGTTTATAATAAAAATCATATCCGAAGGATTCGATTGATTGACATTAATGACACATAAATCTAAGCTTATTAAGGTACATGCATGAAAACAACATACCAACAGACACACATACACACCTACATATCTACATTCATATGCACATTTATAATCACACTTGCACATTTACACAGACGTGCAAAATGATAATTCAACTAACGTCACATCAACGTTTAACATTCAACGAAGATTTTTATTTGCACACAAAACCTACACACAGACACACAGTCACACAGTCACACACACACATATATATACGGGTATAAATAAAGATGTTAATTTCCAGGCAACAAAACAAATACACACACACATACACCTGCATAAATATATTATATGAATGTGTTTATGCAGATAAAAAATGTAATTTATACGTTGAAGCTGGAGCTTGTAGCGGTTGCTGTGGTAGCAATGAAGAAATAAAGATACAAACGTCAAAACGATGTCAAACCCAACAAATCTCTTTATCTGTCTATCTGACTGTCTGTCCGTTTGTCTTCCTGTCTGTCTTTCTGTATATCTGTATGTCTGTCTGTCGTTGTGGGTGTTTGCTTGGATGTTTGAATGACTGTCGCTCTGTTTATTTTTCAGCTTGGGTTCCAGAGTATCTGTCATTCTGTTTGTCTGTCATTCTGTTTGTCTGTCATTCTATTTGTCTGTCTTTCTGCTTGTCTGTCAGGCTATATGTCCGTCTATCTGTCTTTAAATCTATCATACAACTTCTACGCTTGTGTGTGTGTCTCTGTGACATTATGTCTGTATGTCAGTGGGTCCACATTAATTTGTGTGGCTTTGCTCATTCGGCTTTATGCTGGAATGGAATTATTAACGGTAATTTTTTTCCACCCTGCTTGAATAATAGAAGCTTCTTCTATTCATGCAAACGCAGATCTTCGCGCTGCCACTCCGTACATTTGCACTGAAGGTGTCCCTGCGTTGTTCAGTTTGAGATGCTGTTGTTGTCGTTGTTGTCGGTGTTGTTGTTGCCTTTGTTGTTGCGTATTTTAATCATCACCATCATCAGGTTTCCTTGGCACACTTTTGAGCTTACTTTGTTCATCGAGGATGCTCCTTTAAAGCGAGCACACTTTCGAGTCGTGAAAATGTAGTGAAGTGTGTTAAAATGTGTAAAAGTGAAGAAATGACTACAGTGTCGTAGAAGAAGTGGGTGCAAAATAGAATGAGTTGCACCCCTCCCCCCCTTCGGAACCTTTGCTCTAACCAACCAACTTAATTGAAGGACTAGAAATTGAAGAATAGAGAAAACTTTTCTTGAGTTAGTTTTAAAAGGCATCTTTTTTATTATTGTTGTAAATGCAAAGAAAATACAAAAAACAGGTCGAAATTTGTGCCAAAATCGGTTTTGTTTAGAATTCTTTTTGTTGTTTTATTTTTGATCCTCCGTAAAATTTTCCTTCAACGTCTCTGAGTTTAATGTATGTAATCACATCCTTGAAGTCTTTTTAAAGCTTACATAATTCAGACTTACTTAGAAATCACACACACACACACTGAGTTACATACACACACTAATACACATCCGCTGGGAGCCGTCTTAACGCGCTGCATTGCGTTGCGTCGCGCTGCGATGAGTTGCTTTTTTGTGCATTCTACACAAAAGTGACAGGCCACGTTTTCAGTGGTTGTTGTTGGATTTTGTGTGGTCTATCTTCATTCAACCTAGTTTTAGTTTAGCTTCAATTGTTGTTGTTGTTGTTCTTGTTGTTGTTGCTTCTCATTTTGCTCTTACACACGTCCTTGCTTTTTTCGTTGATGTGGTTTTTCTGTCCTTGAAGCAAACAACGCGAAGTGCATAATTTTTAAAAAAACTTCAAATCTTTAAAAGATTTCGAGTGTTAGGATTTTTCTCTGCGGCAACTATTTAAGCGTTGCCACATTATTTGCCGGTAATATTTTTCTCTTGTAATTGTGATATCGTGTTTATTATTATATTGATATAAAGTTAGGCATTTTCTTCAAAACTTTTGAAATTTAAAGGCCGCTTTTCAACATCGATTTTAATTTATTTTTATTATTAAAATCAATACAGTTTATTGTAAGATGAGATCTCTTTCTCTCCCACATTCCCTCTTTATCTCTTTCTCTCTCATTCTCCCTTTCTCTCTCATTCTCCCTTTCTCTCTCCTTCTCTATGTTCGCAAAGCTCGTTTCCTTTAATTTGTGACCAAATTTTTTGTCGTTTCTTTTAACAATTTATTAATACACACATCGAAACGAATAAACGCACACTTACCCTTGTACCTACACATACACTAGTACACCGACACATACACCCACGTTCTCACGCACATCACTCACTTTCATTCACTTTCGTTTACTTTCGTTCACGACGATTTGTTGCACGCGGTACAAATTGCGTTCGGAAACTTTTTCTTCTCCACCGCATCGAAGAACAGCCCCGTAATAATTAATTGCTTGCCACATGTTCGCAAAATTGTTCTTTTATTAAATTAGTTTTCTTCACTTCAACGGTAAAAAAAGAATCACAACCCAACAGCAACAGCATGCTTTTAGGCACAAAACAGCGACAACAAGCACGCAGCTTCGTACGTACTTTTAAACGTTTTCATGTTTTTCCGATTTTCTTTCTTTCCTTGTTTCCTTTTTTAACAAAAGAGAAAACGTTGGTTATTTTCTCATTTCATGTTGTTGCTGCTTCTATACAAAACCTCCATCAATCAATTTTATCCGAACGATCGTAAAAAATAGCAAAAACTTTTTCCAATAGAAATGTTGTTAAACTTATGAACAAATGTGTATATAAATCTTTTCAGATATGTATATAAATTAGTTAAAGAAATTTTGTTTTTTCTAATTGTGAATTTTTTTCTTCCTTCTTTTGGTTTTATTTTTTTGTTTTTTTGATTCTTCGGATGTTTGGCTTGACAAATCGTAATAAAATACTTCGAAACTTTAATTATATTTAGTTTTGATCTAAAATTACAGCGATTACATTACTTTAATTGGTGACATCACCAGTTTAAGAGAATTATAAGAAATTTCATGGTTTCCCGGAGATGCTGTAATACTAAATTATATATATGTACCTTGGCCACGTAACCTGGCTACCCTTAAACAATATTTTTATGTACACTTCAAATGAGTACTTTAAATACTCGTACTAATATAAAAGCTTTTCTCTCATTACTCACATTATTCGGCCCCGTCTCCCTCTCTCTCTCTCTCTATCTCTCTCTTGCTCTATTTTTCTCTTTTCCCTTTTTCTATTTTCTTTAATAAAATTATGAAAAACTTTCAGAACTCTTTAGAAATAGAAAATTGATAGGATGTTTTTAGCATCGGCAGGTCATCATGATTTACGAGCAACTACAGACATAAAAAGACAGAGCAGAGAGAAGGAAAAAGAGATAGAATTACACACACACACACACACATACATATTTATATTCACTCTCTCAAAATAGACGCCCATCTACTTTGAAATAACGCTGGGTGTATTAAATTCTGCCCAACATAAACAAGAAAGTAATAAAAAATATTTCAAAAATTGCGGTAGAAAAACGGAAAATAAACTCGTGGAGATTTGGGGGTATGGGTGGCGGGTGGTAACTTTACGATGACCAGATAAATGACTCAGCCCAGTAGCATCTATCGACGGCATCAAAATTCGACCGCTGGCAAAAGTGGGCGTAGAAAGCAGCCAGAAAAACTATTTAAAGCCTCCTTCATATTTTTCCCGAGTTACGGTTTATTAAGCAAATCGTAAACCATAAGAAGAAGAAAACAAAAAAATACAAACAAAAAGAAGACAGAGAAGACAAAGGGGAAGCAAAAGAAGAAGAATAAGAAAAAAGGATCAACAAAAACGTTGAGGCGGAAATGTTGTCTGGTTCTGACCGAATTCTGTTTGACATCGAAGTTAAGAAAGGCAGAGTCACAACACAAGTCTCCTTCCTTCTTTCTGTCTCCTTCTCTCTCTTTCTGTAATACATACACACACATGTATTCATTCACACTCTCTACGCCTCGTCAAACATCTCCTATTTAAATAAATTTTTGGCTCATTTGAAGACGGATAAAAAAAACTCAATTTATTGATAGTAAAATTTATTGGAATCAAAAGAATATCAAATGAATATCAAAGGAAAAAATAATACGGGAAATATATCAAAAAAAGATATATAAAAATAAAAGCAATAAAATAAAATTAAAAAAAAGAAAATAGAAAAGTGCACTTCAAACAACAGGAGAAATAAATTTAGTATCGTTCTTGGGTTTTCAGGGTTTCAGTCAACGAGAAACTTTCGTTGGTTTCTTCTGCTTTTTCCATCCTCTTCCTTCATCTCCTCTTTCTTGCAATTCTATTTACAGGCAATTTTTTTAAGGTAGAACCTTCAACATACTCGAATGGTACAACAACACTCAAAATTTGTGCCGAAATGAAGTAACCTACATCAATACTTTCTATCTAAAGTGCCATTTGTAACTCATCATCACATCATAACAACTCATTCAGTTATTTCTTCAAAAATTAAATTCATACAATTTAGGTTTAAACTTTAAAGACAGAAACATTAAAAAATACATGAAAAAATATGAGACGTGAATTGAACCAATTTAAATCTTCAGTTTCTTGAGGACGGTGGGACGTGGGGGCTTTAATAAGGGGAATTCTTGGTATAAAACATTCCAAGAAAATGCTCATTGTTGATGTTGAGGAATTTTACGAGGGAATTCTTAAATTTATTAACAACAACAACAAAAATTCTCAATAAACAGTTTCGAAAAAAGAAAAAAGTTCTTCAAGGAGCCTCAAATTTTCCCAAAGAATTTTTTTTATATTAATAAAATTGCACGCCAGAAGATGAAGAAAAAGAAGGAAATAAGAAAAACAAAAACAATATGATGATGACAATGGTGATGATGATGATGTAGATGATGACGATGACGATGTAGATGACGACGATGACGACGTGGATATTGATGATGAATGAAGACGAGAAAGATAAAAATTCTTGGATCAAGTTTTGTCGCTGCCGCGAACTTTTTGTTTACAGCTTAAGAGTTCCACCCCTTCATAAATTCCCCCTCCACGTCACTGCACTCCCATTCACTACTCCCCCGCACCATCCTTACGAGTTTTACTACGTATTTTCAGTCAGTTCTTCCTTTTTAAAAAGAACCACCAAAACCCTTTCTTCATCCTGCTCTTTCCTTCTACTAAACAAGTCCTTCGAATTAGTCTTCTTCTTCTCCCATAATTTGGCAGCATTTTTCATCACTGATAAAAATTAAATTTAAATTTTATGTCTCCGCGTTGGCGGAGTATCGAGTTCCATTCTTTTGCTCTCTCTCTCTCTCTCTCTCTCTCTCTCTCTCTCTCTCTCTCTCTCTCTTTCTCTGGTTTCCTCTTCTGGTGTATTTTAATCGTTGATCCTTAAGAAACCGTCGAATTCTCGAACCGCTTACGAGTAACTCAATCATATCATATCATAAACTGAAAACGTCGTGTATGACGCTGTTAGCAATAAAATCTTAGATTATCTCTAAAATTATAGAATTTTATTCTCTAGAATATAAATTGGAAAAAAAGAGAAAGAGAGCGATGGATGGATTGAGAAAGGGAAGGTATGATAATAGAAGAGGGTGTATGAAAGAGTGATAGAGAGTAAATCTGCTTCTTTGAATTAGATTATTTATTGACTTCTGTCCAATTTAGCTTTCGATATAAAGATTCTACTATATGGAACTTTTATCTCGAGTCATAAATCGAATTCCGTAAACAATCAAAAGAGGACACAAGTTTAACAACAGACACATTTCAAGATGTGGATGTGTTATTGCACCCAAACATATCCCAGTAACACTCAGTTCCTGAAACTTTCATAGTCTATATTAACTTAATGCATGAAAAAACATATCAGCTTTGGTTCGACTTGCAATTCCCTTAGATTTAGATTTAGATTAAGATCACTACGGTTGAATAGAAAAGGCTTTTGAATGTTATACTCGTAGTTGTATATTTATTATTTATAGTTATTTGTAGTAAATGTGCAGATGTGTATAGTTAAATGTAAAGATTTTAATTATTGTTCAATAATTATTCGTAAAACACTGTTTTTATGTTACAAGCTGTGCATTTATGAGCATTTTTTATCATTCTTTTAATTAGCCTATAAACTTGTCTTAAGTTTAAGAAACTTGGAGCCATTAGCTTTCTAATCATATCTTTTTTCATACGAAACGGTACAGCATCTTACGAGAAAAACCATTTTAAAGCTCGAAATAACAGGGATGCACGCAATATTCACGAAAGTATTTTGTACTTACATTCTTAAGTTTTAAAATACTTTTTCTTGTAAAATACTGTAACGATTCTGATGCAAAAAATATTCTTAGAAAGCTAATAGCCTCTATTTTATTAAAATTAAGAAAATTTAATAAGCTAATTATACATTTTTCTTAGGAAAAAATTAATAAATGAAAAAAAGCTAATTTTTCTGCAAAAGTAGTAGTTTTCGACAAAATTGTACTTAATATAAATAATAGGTACTTCGAACTCCTTTATAACGATACCCATACTATTCGGATATCTTGAAAAGTTTGGTAGATAAATCGGAAAATTGAAATTTTCGACGGACTATAACTGGATAACTATATGAGAACAAAAGTTGTTTTTGTAATCAGCACCAAAAACTCTAACAACAAAATTGGAGTGTGTTTCTAAAATTATTATTATAAATTATGCCAATTATCTATCTGCACTGAACCAAACGAAAAATTTAATGTTCTGAATAACTAAGTGCTGATAAAGACTGATTCTTCCTTTTTGTTACTTTTGCATACTCTTTTATACATACTACAAAATGTTTTTTACTGATGCGGATCTCTGTTACGCAGAAACTTTTGGGGTGAAGTTTTACCCCTGGATGAAAAATCATTCTCTTTCCCGGAATAAAGTTCATTTTTGCTTTTTGCTGCAAAGCAAGAACTAATTTTTACTCATTTTACTCATTTACTCTTCACCAAGGTTGAATCACAGCCCAAGCAATGAGGCAAGGAAACAACAGTGAAGCACATCAATGAAATAAAAATTCATTCATCCTTAACAGGAAAATATACTGTTTGTAAAATGTGCGATTATTTTTATTTAGTATTTATTATTAGTAGCAAAAAACTGAACACAAAAACCACCGAAAAGCCCAAGTACAGAAATCCATACAAAAAGGGGACGCGTTCAAGAGCTTTGTAAGCCAGGGGTTAAATACGGATCCGTTCGGAATCTCCAGTGTTGTTGTTGATGTTGCTGTTGTTACTTGTGATGCAGACCACAGCAACAACAAAATCATCTTCCAGCCATTTCCCTGGTTCGTGTCTTATAGTCCTTTAAAATTTGAAATTGTGTGCCCTCCTTATATATAGCTCCTTAACCATACAAGATATCGGTTTCTCCGGATCGGTTTTTTCCAAAAACATTCGATTTCCGATAAAATGTTACTTCACAACAATTAAATATATTTAATTTTCCTTTCTAACGGTATATATGTCAAGCGGATATCTTCTATAGTTAAGGATATTTAGTGCAAATAATTTCTAGTGTTGATTATTATTGATTATTAATAATTTCAGTAAAGTTCAGGGTTGCCATACGAGTATGCATATAAATTAAAAAAGTACTTTCTTAAATACGCCAGTGATGTTGAAAGCGCACCGATCCTGATGATATATAAATCTAATAGTACGTTTACACCGCCTGTTTTACTTCCAATGTGCTTAACACTAAACAAGACCGTTGACACAGCCAAACATGTTTAATATTTTTGACAGCTTGTCATTTGTGTTTCTTCTATTGTGTACGTGTTCTAGTTATTTATATTAACTTGGTTTTTATAAAAATGAGTTGCGAAGACATAATTCAAGCAATTATTATTGAAAATGCAACTAGAAGCGTAGTAAGAAATTCAATATTAGCGCGGCTAAGGAAACGTAAAGTATTAATGAGAATTTTAATGGGAATTGTCCAAAACAACATTGCATTGGCTTCACACATTGGTGCAAGAATCCATAGGCATAGGAATATGTCGACACAAACAGCTGTTGTGACGCACAATTTTCCAGTATAGACGTTCGGATTTCGCTGTCATCAGGGTTGTAAACCAAATTTTATGTGTTTAGCAATGTGTTTTATTTTTAAAGATGTTCTTAAACATGTTTAATTTGTATGGCTAAGCATGTAGTTAAACATGTGTTTAGGGAGTTAAGCACCTTTAGCCGAATTAAACATGCGGTGTAAACGTGCTATTAGTAAGCCAGAGGATAAGAAGATATCTGAAATGCCATTTAAAAATCTGCTTATCTTGATGATGAGCCAGAAAGGCTAATCATCATCACCGACATATTCATTCGCCTTTGCTTCCAGTCAAACGCAATCAGCAACGTGGAAGTATTGATGTTCATCGCGCTGTTCTCTTTCCTCACTACGATTCCTCTGATTTACTGGTGGCTCCATCAATGGTTCTCATATTGGACCATTCGTGGTATGATACACGATAAGCCGATCCTTTCCTAGGGCAACCTTCGCGAAGTGGGACTTTCGAAGCCTTTTCGTCAGCCCTTTCGCGACTTTTACGCCAAATACAAGCATCAAGCGGCTTTCGGAGGCTTCTTCATGTTCATGCGGCCCGCAGTGGTGTTGTTCGAACTGGATCTGGTGAAGTCGGTGATGATCAGAGACTTTGCTGATCGCGGAAACTACTACAACGATCGCTATGACCCACTGTACGGAAACCTCTTCAATTTGGATGGACCTAAATGGTGAAAACTACGCACGAAACTGACGGCCACCTTCACATCAGCGAATATGCACTGATCAGCTGATTACAGTGAGTATGCGGAAAATAGGATCAAATGCTAAGCTCGCCACAGGAAAAACGACAACAACATGGAGCTACTACCATATTTTTTGATCGTTCTTAGTTGGCTTACAAGTTTACTCTCAAATTATGAGAGCTTACGAACTTTCAAACAAGGTGAATATTTTAAAGTCCAAAATAACATGAGACATATTTACAGCTTTATTAACTATTTAAGAGAGTATATACAGGTCTACGCTGCACTTGAAAATAATTGCTTATTTATCAGAACCCCACTTATAAATAGATTACGAATTGATTGGAAACTATAATTGATTGGATCGAACTTGAACTCGAAGTCCAACATAAAATGATCAAATTTTAATGAGTTCAATAATTGATCGAATTTCCTTATGAATGATATTCATGACTTTTTTGTTATAGTAGCAGCAACTCAAATAAGACAAAGAAAACTATAACGAATAAATTTAATAAAGTGACTTTATTAATAAAGTTAAAGTAAAGTGTTAAAGCTCATTCCCATGCAGAGAATAGAAGCAATAGAGATAAGAAGCAATTAAATTCTTGCAGTTGCGAGATCCGAGAACACGTAAACGCCAACCATGAAAAGAATTAAAAACCAAGCTCGCCAGATTAATTAAATGCGTTTCAGTTGGATTTTTAAGTGCTCCGGATAAACATCGGCAACGAGATGGAGCTACTGCATATTTTGGCATATTTTTTGATCGCTTTATGTTCGTTAATATATTTGTTTCTCCACCGACGGTTTACATACTGGGCTTCACGCGGCGTAGTGCACGATAAACCCGTCTTTTTCTATGGCAACCTTCGCCAAGTGAGACGCACGCAGCAGTTGCGTCAGCCGTTTCACGATTTCTATGAGAAATACAAGCGTCAAGCTTCTTTCGGGGGATTTTATTTGTCCATGCGGCCCGCTGTGGTGCTGTTTGATCTTGAACTGGTGAAAACAGTGCTGATTAAGGACTTTGCCAACTTCGCACATCGCGGCAACTACTACAATGAACGCGACGACCCGCTCTCGGCACATCTGTTCAATTTGGACGGCCCGAAATGGCGAAAACTGCGAAACAAAATGTCGCCCACGTTCACTTCGGGCAAAATGAAGCTTATGCTACCCACCGTTGTTCAGGTGGCGCAGCATTTAATAGAAGTGCTGCGAAAAGATCTCGGTGGGGAGTCGTTGCCACCTCCCGACACATACATCGAAATTAAAGATTTGCTGGAACGCTTCACTACCGATGTGATCGGAAACTGCGCCTTTGGCCTGGAGTGCAACAGCTTGAATGACCCACAGTCTCAGTTCCGGCTGATGGCGAGGAAAGCTTTCAGCGTGACTCGGCACAAAGGGCTTATATTTTCTCTAATACAGGCTTTTCCGGAGTTATCCCGGAAGTTCGGTATAAAAAGAATACCCGAGGATGTAATTCAGTTTTTCATGCGGGTGGTACAAGAAACGGTGGAGTATCGGGAACGTAAACAGCTGCAACGCAACGATTTCATGAATCTACTGCTGGAGTTGAAGAGAAACAATGACGGAGGCGGTCTGACGGTAGGGGAAATAGCGGCGGAAGCTTTCGTCTTCCTCGTGGCGGGCTTCGAAACCAGTTCCAGAACTATGGGCTTCTGCCTCTATGAACTATCGGTGAATACAGTGATACAGGAGCGCGCACGAGCGGAGGTTATCGCAATGTTAGAAAAACATAACTCCGTTTTCACCTACGAGTGCATATATGAGTTGAAGTACCTGCAGCAGATTATCCGGGGTGAGATTATTGCATAAGGATTATGTCGTGATTTATTTGATTTACGTTTCTTTTTCCTTTTCCTTTCCTTTTTTTGACCCTTTTAGAAACACTGCGAATATATTCAGTTTCACCAATTGCATTCCGCAAAGCCGTCAACGATTATCCGGTGCCGAATACTAACCATGTTATTGAGAAAGGCACCATGGTAATCATCCCAATCGATGCTATACATCACGATCCAGATATTTATGCTGACCCAGAGGTTTTCAATCCGGATAATTTCATTCCTGCTGCGATGGAGAAACGAAACTCGGTGGCTTGGTTACCTTTTGGCGAAGGTCCACGTAACTGCATCGGAATGCGGTTTGGTGAAATGCAGATGTTGGTCGGTTTGGGGCTGTTGTTAAAGCATTTTCGTTTCTCTCTGGCGCCGCAGATGTCGATACCACTGAAAATCGACATAAAGGATTTTGCTTTGTCATCAGAGGGAGGCCTCTTTTTAAGGGTAGACCCAATTTAGAGTCAAGTTATCGGGACTCTGAATTCCGAATTTGAATTGGAAATAATTGACGATTGTAATAGACGATTATAAATTTTTACAAAGAAATTTTGTAACACTAAAAGGAAAAAATTGGTGGGAATTAAAAGATAATAATAAATAAAAAAAAACTTATTTTTCTTTTTGTTTTAAATGGTTTTTTATAGAAAACCCTGTAGAGACTGTTTACGCCAAACGGCGCTCGCTACAGGTGCCGCTCCTTGCCTTGGCATGTCAGCAATCGCTTACACCGCTGACACGTAGCCGATCAGGAGAGGCGACCTGAAAGCTCGACTGCGAGCTTTTCCCCACGGAGTCGGCTGCTGAAGGAGCGAACCACCGACACTTCTTTCGGCCCTTACGACACAACACAACAGTGCCTTTTGTAGCAAACACAGACCCAAATGTAAAGATATAAAGCTGATTATATACGTACAGCACACGAGATTTATCTGTAGGTCTCGGTTAAACATGGTTCTAGCAGAGCGTCGAAGTCAGAATTTATGCTCAACAACCCGAGTCTCCCCGAACATTTAACGGTCTACCACAGAAATTCTTTTTATACCCTACACCTTAAGGTTAAGGGTATATTCACTTTGTCACGAAATGTGTAACGCATAGAAATAGAGACGATAGGTATAGAAAAGTATATATATTCTTGATCAGCGTGACCTCCTGAGTCGATTTAGCCATGTCCGTCCGTCTGTCTGTCTGTCTGTCTGTCTGTCTGTCTGTCTGTCTGTCTGTTGAAATCACGATCACAGGAGAACCGGTAAAGATATCGTAATGAAATTTTGCAGAAATATTGTTTCTTGTAGTGTGCAGGTTGGTATTGAAAATGGGCAAAATCGGTCCACGACCACGCCTATTTTTTAGTAAAAATGTGATATCAGCGTTCGTTTTTGAGTTATGACAACAAAATTTCATTCCTGAGTATAGAGTAGCATTATCCGTTAATAACCCAAATATGGGCGTGGTCCGCCCACTTTTAGGTTACACAGGCAAAAGAGGGTTATATTGTTAAATATATGAACTTCCTGAATAAAACTTTAGATAACAACTTGTTTACCAAAAAAACATTATTACATCAAAACTGGGTGCGGTCCGCCCACTTTTACACTACTTATGAATACAGAATAGCTCATGAAAACAAGTTTATTACCACGGAAATAAAGTTTAAATTTGAACACAATAATAAAATAACTAAACTAGTTATTTTGTTTTGAAAAAGGTAATGACCACGCCTACTATTTATACAGAGGCGTAGCTAGGTCTCATGGAGCTCGCGACGGTCAATCAACTTTCAGCCCCAAAAATTCCTAGAATTCAATAAGTCACTACTTCAATTCCACAACTGCCACCCCCGACATCATGCCGCCCAGAGTGGACAGCCACGCCCGCCCCCCTTACTACGCCCCCCTTTTAAATTTTTTTCAAAACTTTTAGGTGTAGGGTATCTAAGATTCGGCCAGGCCGAATATAGCTTTCTTACTGGTTTCTTTTACAGTGCTTTTTCTCGTAGAATGCTGCACTGATCCTGATGCAAAAAATATATTTAGAAAACTAATAGCCTCTACCTTATTAAAATTGACAAAATTTAATACGCAAATTATACATTTTTCTCAGGAAAATATAAATAAATGGAAAATGTACAAAAATTAAAAAAGAATTTTTGTGCAAAAGTTTTAGTTTTTCGACAAAATTGTTATTTAATATAAATAAAAGTACTTCGTATTCTTTTATAACCCTCCCATATCCGAATATCTCGAACAGTTTCGTAGATGAAGCGGAAAATTTAAATTTTCGACGGACTATAACTCGATAAATACATGAGAGAAAAACTACATAAACAACATTGGAGTGTGTTTCTAACATTATTATTATAAATTTAAGTAAAATTTTCCAGTTGTACTGAACCAACACAAAACATTTTAAATTCTGAATAACATTCTGCCTTTTTTTATTACTTTTGCACACGCTTCTATACTACAAACAGCTGTTTAATCCCGGCCTTAAATAGGGATCCGTTCGGAATCTCCAGTCGTGTTGTTGTTGATGTTGCTGTTGTTACTTGTGATGCAGACCACAATAACAACAAAATCTCCCAGCCGCTCCACTGGTTTCTGTCTTAAAGTTCTTTCAAATTTGAAATTATTAGCCCTCCTTATATACACCTCCTTAACCAAAGAAGATATTCAGTTCTCCCAAAATCCTGCACCGATTATGATAAAAAACTAGGTGTGGAAACTATGTGGATTAAGTACAAATTTTATTTAGAAAAAATGTATTCATTTTTGAAAAAAAAGTACTCAAAATAGTAATATCGGTTTTTCTCCAAAAATATTGTATATCTACTACAGTTAAGGAAATTTAGTGCAAATAATTTCCATTGGAGTTTCTATTCATTATTAATAATTTCAATAAAGTTCAGGGTTGCCATACGATTCTTTATTAAATACGAATAAAGAAAGGTAAAAGACCACACTTTCATAATATTTAAGTAAATATTTAAGTTAATTATACATTTTGATTAGGAAAAATTTGCTTAGGAAAAGCCAAATTTTATTGAAAATTAAACTTTAATATTTCCTTGAAAAGTACACGATTTTAGCTAAAATGTGGTTTTACATAAATAAATTTATAATTTAATACAACACCTTTTCAACAATGTCAATAACATGTAAGTTATTCACACAGTTTAGGAGATATCGATCTGCAATTTTAAAATTAGCCGACATCGTTATCGTCATGACTGTGAATAAGATCCTTGATGTTAATAAAATGCTCCGATTTTGTTGTTGTTTTTGTTATCTTTATAATTATTTCAAACTTTCACTACGCATTTCGTTAATGTTCTTCATTCACAAACATTCCCATTAAAAATTATAGTTACAAGCCGTGTGTTTGCACCAAGCATCTATGACGTCATTTGATGTGGCGCCATTTTATTTTCTATCATTCTTGTTCATATTGCATAAAGTTATTTTTCAGTTGCGAAGAAAATTTCTGCCAGAACGCATTCAAACGTCTTTTCTTCAAAAGAATAATTTTGATATACATATGTACATATAATAAAATCAAATTAAATTCAATAAATAATGGCAGCAAAAAAGAAAAACAGAAAAAACTTCGTGTTAATAGAAAATTCCAACGCATTTGATGCCCAAAAGCTGAAGACGATCCCTTAAAGCTGCCGATCGAATCGTAGCCCGAATTGGAACCTGAACTGGAATCCGATGAGCTGATTGCGCAAGTTTGCAAGTCCAGTGGAGCGGCTGTGATTTCCAACGATTTCCAAGCGAGTTCGTTAAGGGAATTGTTGTACGGATTGCACACATCGTACATGGTATACATGTATTGGTGCTGTTATGGCTGTTTGTCTTGTTCTGAAGTTGCTGCTCGTTTTTTAAACCGCAGTGTACAGAAGCAGACGTTAGAGAAAATAAGACAGAACATGCAAGTGAAGAAGACGAGAACTGGAAAGAAATGGGCAAGGTGTCTTTTCCGAAGACAGCTTGGTTTGTTTTTCTATCCAGTTCTCGTCTTCTTCACATGTACGTTCTGACTTCATCGATGACGAAACTCTGGAGGTCCGAAAAAGAATATAATTGAAACAGAGAAAACGACGGCAGCCAACCACAAACAGTTGCTGATGAGCCATGAGTCTTTGCAGGTACATGTAAATATTTATAATAAAATTTTATGAAATGTAATCAATAAAGGGCAAAAAAAACCAACAGCAGCTATGGCGACGACAACAACAACAATGGCAGCGAGAACAACAGCAGCAGCACCAACGACGGCAGCAGCAACGGCGACAACAACAGCAGCACCAACGACGGCAGCAACAGCAACGACAACAACAACAGCAGCAACAGCCACGACAAGAACAGCAGGAATAGCGACAAAAACATTAGCAACTTCAGCACAAGACGTAGAGCCATAACAGCACCAATACATGTATACCATGTACGATGTGTGCAATCCGTACAACAATTCCATTAACGAGCTCTCTTGGAAATCGCTGGAAATTAGAGGCGCTCCGCTGGAAGGGCAAACTTTCGTACTCAGGTCATTGGATTGCAGTTCAGGTTCCAGTTCGGGCTACAATTCGATCGACAACTTCAATGGATCGGAATCGGCTTCACACATACTCGTACTATCTACACGAGCAAATAAATATAATACAATATCTACATGTGAAAATTTATGAAATTATGAAATGAAATTTATGATATCCTTCTGAATTGTGTCTTGCAGATTGTTTATTGTTTTTCATTCACATATCTATAATAAATTGTAATATTGCTTGTGTAATAATATACCTGCGAAAATTATTTACAGTTGTGATGTGTATAGTTAGATGTAAAGATATTTAATTATTCTTCAATAATTACGCGTAAAATACTACCAAGAACCTTACATAGGAAAATCGATTATAAGTTGTATTATAATACGATATATTATATACATAGTTAGATTGTATATAAAAGAGGGCGCATCAGGCTCATTCTTATCCGGGTTGATATTTTCGATACTAAATGTTCAGATATTAAATGCTGTCTTTTTAGTTCATTCCGACCAGTTTAAGGAAGATCCTAGTTTGGGAATTTTGTCGGAAAAGTATGGCATGCCACGCCTATATTTGGCAGAGTACTTAATACTATAATAATAATAGGTATATATATCTTAACTTCTGTTAAAGTTGTTACACATTTTTTAGGAGGAACATTTTCGAAAAAAATACTTTAGAGATTCCTTCAAAATAGTTGAACTCTGTTCAGCATGAATTCTTTTAATTATAATTGCAGTTGTTTATTGCTTCGTAACATGGATGGTCTTTAAAGTTGAATTTTTTTGTATTTTTTTCACCAAATATTTGCTTCTGCTTTGAATGATCCCAAAAGTTTAGTGGATATTTTTTATTTGAATTCTTCTTTTTCCAATTGTTAATTTTGCCCGAATCGGCAAATTTTACACTACAGAAGTAGCTCAACTCTGTGGCTGAGCACCATTTTGTTAGCTTTGATAAATTTCGAGGGGAATTCCGCTTGATTTTATTAAGTGTTGTTGTTATTGTTATAGGTTTGCTTCATTCTCTATTCGATTCGTGGTTGTATTTTGCAGAGATTCTTATACGCTGTGCCGTTATCCATGAACCCCTTTCCCCCTTCGAGATCCTGTTTTTAGGGATTTTTAATTTTTTTTTCCATTGTCTTCTTTTTTAATTTCTTTTTTTTTTAGATTATTGGTTTATTTTAATATTTTTCTTTTATTTTTTTTTTTGTATTCGTTGTTAGGTTTTTTATTTTTTTACTTTTTTATTATTTATTGTTATTTGCTTTGTTCTGTTTTTGGTTTTTATTTGCTTTTCTTCTTCTATTTTTCCTTGTTTTCTTGTATTTTTGCGGATATCTTTTTAACATACGAATACATAAATTGAATTGAAATTGAATTCATGCCCTGCGGGGGCGGAAGGGCGACATCCAATTTTTCAGCAACATACAGCGAGATACTCGTATCCGTTACTATTTCGGGTCGATCCAAAGACAAAAGCAACAACAACAATGCGAAGTAACAACAAAAACCTACGTACCTACATGAATTCAGTAGACGGAAAACCAGGCGAGGAAGGAGGGGCCAAAAGCAAAACAAAAGTCACGAGTGTGGGTCTGGTGACTGGGGGCGTTTTGGGACGGTGGCGGAAGTCCTTCGCTACTGAAACAATGGCAACAGTTGCGGCGGCAACTTTTATTTCACCCTTTGAGGCATTTGTTGCTGGGCTTTCGCTCTCAACCAACGCGTGGAGTGAAATTGAATCTGAACTGAAGTGAATCTGAATCTGAATGATTTTTTCTGATATTTATTTCACTGCCCCAAACCACGTCGTCGCCCAAAAAAAATCAATTCTCTTACATAACCTTCACGCAGGTGAATAGAACAAAAAGAACGAACTTTTAAAATCTTAAGTATTTATTGTATAGTAATATAAAATCTCTGAAAGGTACTCGTACCTTAATTTTTTAAATTAAAAGAGGAAATTCTTGAAAACATCTTGAAATCATCTTCAAAATACATCGAAATATCATCGTATAAATCGAAAGCGATTATTTTCTACACTTTTATTGCGAATAAAGAAAGAGCACAGATCTGCTGCCTTTATTGCATTTCCTACGACTGTTGTTGTTGCTGGTACTGACATTTCTTCTCAAGGATAACACCCCCCCCCCCCTCCCTCTCACTCTCTCTCCATCTCCCTCTCCTTGGTTCTCATTGTGTCACTCTTCTGTCTACTCGAGTGTCTGTTGAAAACAATGACAGGCAAAACAGAAACGAAGAAACAAAGAAGTAGCACACGAAGAAGAAGCAGCATCAGCATCAGCATCACTATCATCATCAAATCAAGCACCAAATTCTAACGAAAATCTCTATAAATCCAGGACGAGTGAAAGAAGGAGCCGAATCGGGAAGGACATCAAGAGCGTAAGAGTAGCAGGGCAGAAACGAGAGCAGGACACCATCGCCAGATGATCGGCAAACATTTGAAATAAATTCCAAGAAGAAGAAGAAGAAGAAGAAGAAGCAGAAGAAGAAGAAGCAGAAGAAATATCTGCAAGATACTAATTGATTGCAGCATCTCGATGCGTACGTCAGAAGCTTAATCTTGCTCTTGAAATGAGTGTCATTTTCACAGCAGCGATTCTGACGTATTGCAGATGAAAAAAAACCACGAAAAAAGTGAGAAAAAAGAGAGAAATGAAGTGAGAAAGTGTGTGAAATGAGGGGGAAAAAATTAGAGGGAAACATTTTCGAAGGTCAGCGAAAAGCTTCGTTGAAGAGATGAATTTTTTCAACTCTGGTTTTTCACTTCTTCAAAAAAAAAAGGTTCCTCTCATGTACTTTCTTTCTCTTTCTCTCCGCTCCTTCTTCTCTTATTTAACTATTATGTGCACATTTTTCGCTTTTACCATTTTAATTGACGATTGACATTTTATAATCTGCATTCAACATCAGAGCGGATTTCTTGCTTTTGAACTTGTAATAATTGATCAAATATTTTGCTCAATGATTGCGATTATGTGAGAAAAAAGAGAAGCATAAAGAGAAATCGGAAAAAATGCTGCACTTCATCGAAGCATCGAAAAACATCGCGTCTCACTTTGACAGCTGTCAAATGTTCCTGTTGTAATCATTCCATGTTCTCGAAATAAAAGGAGGGGGCGGGGAAGCAGTCAGAGAAATGATGCAGTTAATTCTTAAAATACTTCTAAATTTTATTTTTAGTTTTAGAATTTAATAAAAAAAAGATTTAATGCATTTTAATATTATTTCTCGGTTTTTGTGGTCATTTTGCTTTAAATTCGGTCCGCCTTCGAGTTGTATTTTGCGTCCGTTTATTAAATCTTAACTGACTTTTGGTTTCATTCTCCTTCTTTTCGATGTCGTCCTTCAACAATCACGCCCCCCACCCTCCCCTCCCCTTCATAGATCCTTGTTTACAAGTATAATTTTTGTTGTTCACACAAGTTGAACAACAACAGAAGCACAACAACCGCAGCTACAAGCACAACAACATCATTAACAACAACAACAACCACTACTTAAATAACATTAAGAAAAAAAAATAGAAAAAAGCAAACAACAACAATAGAAGGAAGATAAACAACAACAGATTCTGATTTCTATTGTTTTCTATTAGAATCGTAAAGCATGAATTTTATACGCGTTGATGTCGATTCAGTGTAAGTGTGGAGCAATAAGTGTGTGTGAGTGTATGTGTGAGTGTGTGAGTGACTGTGTGTGTGTCTGAGTGTCTGAGTGTCTGTACAAATGTGCGTCTTTCTTTGTCAGTGTTCTCAGAACGTGTCTTAAACATAATAAGAGCCAAAACAGCATGAAAACAAAAGCAATCAAAATAAACACCGAAAAAGAGAAAACAATAAAAACAACAAAACCAACAAAATACAAAAAAACGTATACTATATATTTTGTGTAGCCAAAAATAATAAAACCAAGAAAAAAATAGATAGAAAAGTTTTGCAGATCCTTTCATTTGTTAAAAAGGACTCTCAACAAAAGTGACAACAACAAAATAAAGTAAGCCAGCGAGCCAGCCAGCCAGCCAGCCAGCCACCATTTGGATGAAAGGAATTAAAGTGACTGTAGGGTGTCTGTTTACGCTGTAAGTGTAGGGTGTCTCTTTTGTAGAGCTTAAGTATTGCATTACAGAGTTTTTATATTTCAACTTTTTGAATGCTGCTTTATTTTATGTGCTGAAACTATTGTTTGTTCTCGTTGTTGTTGTTTCTGTTGTTGTTGTTGTTCTTCAGTATCAGCTTCAGTATTTTTGTTTATTTTTTTTAGTTGTCCTTTGAGAAAAAAAGAAAGTTTTTACTCATTCTTAGAAGAATTTTGATAAGTAGAAAATTAAAAAGAAGAAAAAAAGAAGAGGAAGAAAAAGAAGAATCCGAAATTATTATCTAAAACAATTTAAAGAATTCATTAAATTAAAGACTACATTATTAAAGAATCAAAAATACCAACAAAATATTCAAATAAAAAAATGCACACACACACAGACTATCAATAACAACAACAATGCATAGGAATCTGGTCGTTCATGAAGCAGAATTTTTTTGAAAAAAGTTCTTTTCTTTTCCTTTTCCTTCACTTAAAATGTTAAAAAGAAAACCGAGAAAATAAATTTTTATGTAAGCATATTTAAGAATATTCAAGGCTCGTATAAACACTATAAGAGAATAGATAAGAAAACACACAGACGCACACTAAATACACACACATCAATACACATTCACACAAAAAAAAGCAAGTTCTGAAACTGTGTGTGTAGCCTTTTTTTGTTCTTTCTTCCTTTAAAATTGAGTCGGAGTTTAAAATATTTCAAAATCATCGCCTGAGAGAAAAAGCGAATCATTTCTTTTGTCATGTTTTTGTTAAAAGAAATAAATGCAAATCTACAAAGCAACTGTCACAAGCAGTTAATATATAATATATACAAATATGTATATTTTTATTGATTGAGTTAAAAAAAAAAAGAACTTCATATATATATTTATTCATATTAAAATAAACAAATGAATTTAATATGATTTATGACCCCCAATAAAAACTTGAAGAATTTCAAAGAATTCTTAAAACAGTTTTTAAAGGTAATAAAATCACTTATGTAAGGTCTTGAATCTCACTTAAAATTAAATGGATTCCTTTAAATTAACTTCAAAAATTAAAAGATTCTTTCTCACCTTCCTTCTAAGTCTAAGTTTATAGAATTTTTTGTATACAAGTAGTTCATATATAAAAAACAGTGGTCATTATAGAAACAGTATTGATTTCCAATCAATATTTTTTCATCTGGCGAATTTTCCCGAAATAACCCAAAAATTCAATCAACATTACATCACATTACATCAACAACAATATTAATAACAACAACAACAACAACAAATCTGCCTTGCATTAAAACTTCGCTTTTGCAGAACACGGATTTTGTGGATTTTCTATTTATTTGTTTTCCGCTGAAACATAAGCAACTTTAAAATTTAATTAAACACCGGATCTGCAACAAAATCGGTTCATCAATCAGATTTCCGTGTTGCCATCATATTTCATGGATTTCATATTTTATGGCTTTCATATTTCATCATACGTTGCAGTTTCTGATTTGCATATCATTCGTTGGCGTTGGCGTTTGTATAGAAAACATCATCGGAAAAATCATTGAAATCAGTTCAATCGAAACCGAAACACATAAAAAAAGAAAACCACAGAATATCAACACATCAAAAATACAGAAAAAGTTGCCAAAAAAGAGAGACAGAAACAAGAAAGAGGAAAAGAAAGAAAAAGTACCTTAATCACCATAAAGAACAAGATTATACACATTATAGGGAGACAGTGAGTTAAAGGGTTAATATATTCAACGACGATATTCCTCATGAAATTCTTCTCTACGTCTCTAAAAACAAAAACAACATATGATGTGCCGGTTTGGCTTGAAAACGATTGAGAAAATAATGTAAGGTTTCACGTGAAAAAATGCTGCATATTTTTAGGTGTTGCTTCGAATGTGGCGCTTTTATTTTGTATTATTTAAATGTTAATAATAAAGTTCCACTATTAATATTAATAATATTAACCACGCTATGAAACATTAACCCTCTACAAAGTTTACGTATCCTTAATGGGTCATATAGAACTCTAGAAGTCCTTTCAACGAACGAATTAAAAGATTACAACTGCTAAAAAAATGTCCATCGCAAAATGTCACTATAACTCAAGAAATATTTGAAGTATTCGTATGATTTTAAGAACCTCAGTAAAACACAATGATTGAAGGTTAACTCATGGAGCACAGCAAAAAATGTTGCATATTTTTAGGTGTCGATCAAGTGAATCAAGCGTATTTAATTCAGTAGTAAAAGAGTGGCAAAATTTCATCAAGCTGCAAACAAAAGACAGAAGCTACTTCCTCCTTTACTACCATTTTTAATATCTTTACTACTATTTTTTAATATAGTTTTACTCCCATTTTAAATAACTTTTTTTACTACCTTTTAAATATTTTACAATCTTTTCTTATGTTCATGTTTAACATATTTTCAAACATTCTTTTTTTTTTTTGGTTGCTTGCTGAAAGACTAAAAAATTAACTCGTTTAAAAAGCAACAACAAAACTTTGCTGCTACTTTTTTCTTGATGCTTTTTTTAAGTTTTACGAGTAGTATTCAGAATTTTGTTTTATTTTCTCCGTGTTATAATATGTGAAAAAGCTTTAAGCTTGTTGTGGCGTGTGTCGATGCTGCTGTTTTTGTTGTTGTTGTTGTTGTTGCTTCTGCTTCAAGCTGCTAGAAAGTTTGGTTTTAAATTATTAAAAAACTTGAGGCAAAAATAGTAGTAGCAAAAATGGCAGCACCAACGAGGGTAACAACAGCAACAACAACACTAATAATAGCAACAACAACAACAACAACACTAACAGCATCAGCAACGTTAAAGAGAACCATCAAATATTTTAACTTGTCTGCTTTCAGGCGCTGCTGTTGAAATGTTTGACGCTCAACCTTCTGCAACTCAACTCGACTGAACACGAACTCATCGCATCGCATCGCATCGCATGACATCACATCGCAATGCATCGTCCAACACAATATCACACTCTCTCCTTTCCTCGCCTCTCCTCTGCACACCACTCCTCTGGTCTCCACTCCACGCTTCTACTCACCGCATTCCATCTAAAAATCTCACTGATCACTAAAAAGAGTGGCGCCAACAACATGTGGCTAGCGTAGTTGGCTGCTGTGTCGTCTGTGGCCAATGTTGCTAGTACTGTTGTTGTTGTTGTTGCTCCTCTTGTTACTGACGCTGCACCCGGAGGCGACGTCGTCACTTCAACTGGACGAAAACTTTTATAAGCCATGGGGAATAAAATTAAAAATTAAAATAAAATAACGTTGAGAACAAACAATGCAACAAAAAGCAAAATAAAACCAAAAATAAAAAAAAAAATAAAACAAAAACGAAGGAATCAGCAACAACAATACAACAGCTACGGCTACTAATAAAAAAGGGGGGGAAAAAACTCTGATTATGAGTGCCGAGGATGACAAAGTATGTGATTCGGGCAGCAACGACACCACCACCACCACCAACAACAACAACAAAGTAGCAACAACAATCATACTAGTCGTACCATGTTGCCACATTTTTGCTAAAAGCTAAAAATAAATGTGTAGAATTTGACAAGAGAATAAAACAAAAGCATACAACAACAACAATAAAGCTGATAGACTTACATACAAACGTGGTTTGGGAGACAAAAACAACAACAACGAAACAATAGCAGATTTCATAACATAACTTATTTAAGTGTGTGAGTGTGTGTGCATGTGTGTGTGTATGTATGTGGTCATGTTTGTGTTTGTTCTCTGCATAAATAATTGCATAATTTTATGCTGCAGCGCATTTTACTAAAATCAGCAACAAAAACAACAACAACAACAACGACAGCAGCAACAAAAATAATAACAAACGATTACGTCACAATATTGTTGACTATATTGTTGTTGTTGTTGTTGTTGTTGTAATTACTTTATTCAACGCTTCTTCGTTCATCCTCTCGTTTCATCATTTATTTAAGTGCATGAAAATATTCTGAATTTTAATTTACACATAAAAGGCTTAAAATATTTCAGTTGAACTCAACTCAACTCAACTCAATTCGGTTGCACTCAGTTTAAGCATTAAATTAAAAAAATTCTTTAAAAATTACATTGAAAAAAATTCTTTCGTCTACGAACAAAAAAAAATCAATAAAAGAATCAAGCAAAAGTAGATCATGTAACTGTAAGCTCTTAATATCATTGTTGTTGTTGTTGTTGTTTTACGTAAAAACACAATTAATTAAAATAATCACACATTTTTAATTACGATTAACTTTAATTTAAATGCAACATTGAAACATTCGGCAAACACACTTTAAATGATTAATGAAACTGTGAGCAATTTTATCAAAATTTAAGCAACTTTTTCGAACATATTCACAATAATTTATGCATTCGATGTTACTTGAAGAGTTTCATATAGAAATTAAAGTAAATTAAAAAGAATTATTAAAATTTCTACATACACACAGAGTGACAGACACACAGACAGACACATGGATGGACGGTCAGGGTTGTTGAACGTACCCTGGAGTATAAGAGTATTGATATATCTTTATATGTACGAGTATATCTTTAAAGGAAGTACATAATGGATCCCACCTTCGAGTAGGGTATGAAAAACATAAAATGTTGGAAACAACTTGGTTTAAAACTGCTCAATTGTGTTAAAAAATGGGTCAACTTTTATTCTATTCAACTTCTCGAAGGAAGTCGGAGGGAAGAACATCAACAGCAAAGAAAACTTCTCACATCCGCTTAATTTCGCCTCGTTTAACTCCCTCTCTCTCTCTCACACACTCTCTGTCTCTCACACACACTCTCTCTCCCACACTCTTTTGTTATTTTCCCTTCTTTGTTGTTTTTATAAGGTTCTCTTTTCTCTTCGTCTTGTTTTTGAAGTTTTTGTTCGCTGCTCTCTTTTTTGTTCTCTCAAATAAATCACTCGGGAGTCAAATGCTCGAGCTTGTTTTACTTGCTGCTTGTTTGTTCCGCCATCATGGGCTCCACTGACGTATAACCCGTTGTTGGGAGTTGCTTCATTACAACAACAACAACCATTACAGCAACAACAACCATTACAGCAACAACAACATCAGTTAGAAGGAAACGTGGATGGGAGAAACGAGGATGGAAGAGAAAGAAGCCAGTCAAAAAGTTGACATCGCGTCTCTGTGGATCTAATCCAAGCTTAGTCAGTTTAACAGTTAAGCGTTACGCCCCTCATCACGCCCTTCTTTCTCTTATTCCCCGTCTAACTCTCTCTCTCTCTTCTCGCCTCTTGTTATCTTCCTTGTCTTTCCTTCTCTTTGTTTATCTTTCGCTCTGTGTCCTTTTTTAAGCGCATCGGGGAGTTTCTTGTTCGTTGTATTTAACTGACCTCTTTACTTTACTAACTTTATCCGTTAACTTTTCTCTCTTTCTCATCTCTTTGTTCTTCCCTTTCTCCCTCTCCATCTACGGCTACATGAGTACTTAATGCTTTAATTTTGAGAACGAAAACTTATTCGCACAACGCGATATTCGGATGAAAATGTAGTTGAATGAACTTTGTATAGCAACAACAATCGCAACAACAACAACAGCAGCAACAGCACGGTAGAGCAAATAACAAAAGTCAACAACAACAACAATTACAACTTCATCATCCCGCAGAACATAGTTTCAAAACATAATTATATTAAAATTGACAAAAAAGGGAACCGACCACCGCCCACCGACCAACCAACCAACTGACCGACGGAGCGACCTACGAAAACGACCCGTCCACCGACTGACCCACCGCACCAAACAACTCCAACCTGGCACCATCCAACTGACCGGTCGAACCGAACCGAACCGAACAACAATGAAAGCGTCCTTTCATCCACTCCGAGGACTACAAGTAGTTTAAATGAAATGTTGTAATTATGTCTGTAGATGGTGTGCTTAATTGTTGTTGTAGTGGTAGATGCCGTTGTACTTGACTGTTTGTTGTTGCTTTCATTGTTACCAGACCGAACGGACCAACCTCATCAACACCTCCCAACTCTCTTTGTTGTTCTCTCGACATCGTTGCTGTTGTTGTTATTGTTGTTGGGATTATGTTTAACCCCGGACACGATGACGGTAATTTTTTTTATTCAGTATTATGGTAAAACCACTTTTTACACCTTCATATTTTTTTATTATTATTTACAGTTATTATTTTCATAGGTTGTACAACACTTTTACACTCTTAAGTAGACTTGTGTATTTCGTTGATGTAGTGTTTTAAATTCCCGGATTACGAAACGACACGGTGAGTCAATAAATGACATTAAAAATACCTATTTACACTATCTTTATAACTTTTGGAAAGATTTTAAATTAAACTAAAAATCAAATCAGCCGAATTTTATAAAAAATAATTTAAACTTTAGTAATTGATAATGCAAATTTACAATTAGCGATATCATCAATTCTATATTTCTTTCTTATTTAGGGTGCAGTAACTTAGAATTTTACAATTCCAACCTTAAATAATTTCCTAAAGTTTCCAATAAAATGAGAGATTAAAGCCAGATTAAAAGATTGAAAACTTTTAAAAAACCTCCAGTAGATATTAGATGTTGTTACAATATGATTTTGAAGTTCTAAGAAACAGATAAACGACATCTCTTAGAAGGAGCTTCAAACTTCAACTAAAACTTTGAAACGATTTATATTCTTTTTCAGTTAATTTTTAATCCATTCTTAAGTTTGTTTTGAAGTTTTGAAGATATTCTCATTAAAAAAGACTCAATTATGTAGAAATATTTCATTTATTCTCAAACACAAAAGAATTTCACCGGACGCAAACGAGATGAATCCGGTGCATTCGGTATACTCTCTGGAACCCCAAAAGTTGTTCACTTTTTAATTAGTTACTCGCCTGGCAGCTGTAAGGAAAGCGGAAGGAAAACTTAATTTCTCTGAATTTATAAACGTAAACGACGAACAGACAAACGGAGAAACACAGAAACGAAACAGACAGACAGACAGTCAGACAGGACGACGGACAGAGGTCAGAAACAATGAAAAGCAAAACGGAAAACGGAAAAGGAAAGAACTGTATAGTGTTCATTGCATCATAGATTGTTTTGTGTTGTATATTTTCTTGTTTTTCTTTTGATATATTTTAAAACAGCAAACAAAAGAAATACAAAAGAAATCAAAACCAAATTTGATTTGAAACAAAACAATAATAAATTAAAACAAATACAAAAGCTTCTCCTTCATTTATAAGTTTATGAAAAAGAAAAGAGCCGGAGAGAGAGAAGAAGAAGAAGGAAAACCCACATTAAAGGAGGCTTCAAATAGTACATTTTACCAGTAGTTTTTGTTCTTTTGTAAACTAAAAATTCAAAGTTCTTAAAACATCAAATTATTCGGAACTCGGGTCCAATCAATTCATTAAATGAAGTTGCTAGACTCCGGGTCAAGTTTTGTCTGGATCAAGTTGAGTAACACAGGAGCTGGTCCAAAGGGTAAAACGAGCATGAATAAACGTACATTTGTACAAGAAGCTTCCTCCAAAAGCTTAAATGAGGTATTTAATTACGTTGCCACGGAAGGGTGGGAAGGAGATGAGGAGCAAAGACCTCATAAGAGGCTTTTAATGTGGATATTAAAGTGGATCTAGAAGTGGATATGAGGGTGGATATAATTTATGGAGCGATAGAAGAAACCTTAATAACGGCCGAGTTGTGTGTGTTGATTGCTCTGCCGGAAATACACTCAAACTTTGTTAAACTTATTAATAAATTTTCAATAAAGCACAGAAAGAGAAACAAAAGAAAAGGGGAAGACAGAAAGAGAACGATATAGGCGATTACTTTGGACCGTTGAATTTAACTGGAGAGATCAAAGTATCAAAAGTGAAAGAATATTATTTTTATTAATCCAGGAAGAAAAGGAATCGGACATTCGAAATTGATATGGAGCTCAATCTGCATATTAAAGAGGTACTTTTAGATCCTTAAGATGTAATAGGTGAATATTTATAAGAATTAATTGAGCTGCATACAGATAAAGTTAAAGAATGCGAGTTATACTCTATCAAAACTAATAAAAAAAGTAATTTTTTTATGTTTTATTTCAGTTTTCTTCACCTTGTTCATCATTTCTTTTCCTGTACCTTAAAATTATATGCATGTGTAGGATTGGGCCTAAAAGTATACAACATTTTTTCATTATTCAAAAGTATTCAGAAACTACTTCTTCATTCAGAAAAAGCCAAGGTTAACAAAAGCACAAACAGCTGCATCATTAAAAACATCAGTCACTTTAAATTATCATTAAAAACAACCACGTCATCAACTTTTAAAAAAGGGTCTGAGCATTTTTTATCTTTTCTTTGTACTCCACAAAGGTTTTATATTTTTTTTGTTATTCTTCTTGTTCTGGTTCTTTTTGATTTTAAATGTGATGATATATAAGATATATTAAATAAGCACATCAGATATCTTTCAGCAGGTTAAGAAAAGGATAATTAAGCACTCGAACTTCTTCAATCAATCAATCATCTGTCACCGTTACATCCTTTGTTCATTGTATGTAGCTTTGCATATTTGGGATTAATGTAGCATACTTTTAGGCATGATAAAAGGTGAATGAAGATAGAAAAGAGAAGATAGAGTGAGGTATCATCTAGCTTCTGGTGTTAATGAATAAACAACGTGACACTAATGGTTAAAATTGACAAAACTGGTGAATCATTCTTCTCTATCGCTATGTCTCTCACTCTCTTTCTCTCTCTTTCTCACTATCTTTCTATGCCTAAATTAGATGACAAACTTCTTGTCACTGCATACATAATAAAACAAAGCATCCTTTAGAAGTACATTCTGAAGGTTGAAATGAAGTTTTAAGCCGAAGATTTTGTAAAAAGAATGGATTCACTTTTAAAAACAGGAAACAATTTTGCAAAATAATTTAAAATCAAATTGGAAAGAAAGAGAAAGAACCAAGTCTGCTCTACTTTATAATCATTCTATATTTTTGGACTCCTCTATTACTACTACTCTAGGCCTATTCTGTCTCTACTCTAACTACATATATTCTGTATACTATCTCTACTCAATGTCTATTCTATCTCTACACTATTTCTACACTATTGGTGCTCAGTATATATCTGATATCCCAACGCTATGTCTGCGCTCTACTCTACTATAATCTACCTTATTGTACTCTCTTTCACTCTTCTATACTTTGTGTTATTATGTCCGTTTTTATTATCTACTCCATTCCACTACACTCTTCTCTCTTCACATCGTCTCAAAATTAAAATAATTCGTTTTATACAATATTAATATAGTCATTTCTTTTACATTTAATTAAAGAAATAAACATAGAATTCGAGACTTTGTTAGAAAGGGCGTAGCGATCTGTCTCTCTCTCACACTTTCTAGATCTTAACTTCTTCTTTTTAAAGTGTTTTTAGATGTATTTTCTACTTAATATTCAATAGCTTATAAATAATGGTGAAAAAGTGAGATTTTTCCAATCAAAGATCATTCAACCTTGAAACTCTCTGAAAGCATGTTTTTAGACAGATTGTTTGTGTTGGTTTGATTTTGCCTCTGATAACTCTCTTGCACTCTCTCTCTCTCCCTATATCTCTCGCTTACTCTCACAATCACTTGCACTTCGATGGCTGATGTCTATTTATGGCCATGATAAATGATTTTGTAAAGCTATGAAATGAATAAATATACTAGAAAAAAGCAAGAGCAGACGAATAAGAAGAAGAAAAACAACAGTGGTAGGAACCACAACAGAAGCGACAGGAACAACAACAACACCGCCGTCACCACCAACATCAATGAGTGACAGCAAATCTGTTTTTCTTCCTCGACAAACATGAAACAAAATAAATGGTCTTTTTTTCAACACCCTCATCGAGCTTGCATGACCATTCATGAATGTTGTCCTTGTAGTTGATGTCCTTTCAAGAGGATCCGCCTCATTCTTAAATTGGTTAAGAAGAAAAAATGGATGGAGAGGACAAGAGGAAGGAAAATATTCCCACACTCAAGAAGAAGACAACGAAAAAACCCCCCAAAACGGAACCAACAAAACTTTCGGTACCAAAGAGAAGAAATTTTGTCAACAACATGAATTGTATGGGTTTTTGTCAGCCTCTTCTTCGGTTTGACAGGCGGTACAAATGAAGGAACAGCAGTTTTTCCATGATTGATTTTTTTTCATTCCTTAGAATCATTGTTGATGGTGCTTTTGTTGTTGTTAGACCTTTGGTCTGACTTTCTGGAGATGAAAACTATACACAGATTTACTGGTTCTGGTGTTGTACCAGATTTTTTTTGTTTTTTTTTTTGTTGTTGGTTTTGTTTTTCTGGTGCCAATTTATTGCAGAGGCAACGATGTTGAAAGAAGCGACCACAATTATTAAGGCTCATCTTAGCTGGGGATCAAAGCGAAGCGGCTGCTCGATTCTCACAAAATGTTCTCCTCTCCCCTTTCAGTGAAGTGTTCTTCGTGTTCATTCTGTGTTTTATTTTATATTTCTGATTTTTCTTTATGTCTCTTGTTTTATTGCCCCCAAAACGATGTCGCGATACTTATATCCAAAGACATAGTATTTTCTTCTTATTATTTCTCATTCATTTCACTTCGTTCTATCATTCGTTCTTTCTCATTTCTATCGTTCATCAAACTATCCCTCCCTCCCTCCTCTCTGTCTCTCTCATTACCTTATAATAGATATTAAATAAATTGTTCTTCTTCTTTTTCTTCTTCTTCTTCTTCTTCTTCTTCCTAACGTTTTGGCATAGGCTATCGTTTCGTACGGATCTCTATTATTTCAAAACCAAGGAGTAACTGAGTTATAAGTGAGCGAATAAAAGAGAGGATTTTTTAATGGAAGAGAATATATTTTTTTATCCTTCTTCGCTTCGCTTCTGTTGACTGTGATTAAATAGATAGTAATAGAAATAATAATAGAGATTAAACTATGTCAAGTGGATGCTAGCGATACGATTAAAATTTACATGACACAGCACTAGAGGGTTAGTATCATGTTTTAGAACTGTTACAAGATGTTAGAGGATGTTTTAGAGTAGATTTTAGAGGAGGTTTTAGTGAGCGCTCCAGATAAGATCTTAGAGAATGATTTAAAGGATGATTTAGAAGAGGTTTTAGAATATGTTACACAATTAAAGTTATTCACAATTAAAATAATATCAATTTTATCTTTATTTGTGAAGGAAAAATAAAAAATACAGTAATAGTTAATAATAATAAAAAACATACCATCCAATAAATATTTGGCTGAAACGAAAGAACAAAAAGAAATGGAAATTATAATAAATATAACAACAAAATTAACGAAATAAAATTATAAATTATACTTTTTCCACATAATGAACTTAATAATTTAATAAATAAAGAAATATTGTTACGTTTTTATGTAAAATAGAACGATATAATTTTAATAATATTAAAGTATCTATTAAAGAAAATCTCTTAGTTCAACTACATTTTCCCCCGCTATTTGGTTTATAGTTTTAACAACAACAATAGTACAACACCCAAAGGAACAACGATAACTTAAGAACTCCAAAGTTCCCCAAAAACATACACCGAGATACGGCCAAAAAAGAGCACAGGTCAATGGCTAGAAATACAGCTCAAACCTGCTAATAAAAAAAGAAAACAAAAAAAAGAAATATAATGAGACTTGGAAAAACTACTTAAAACTTGGACGCAAAGCAAATCTGGCAACGCTAAACTTGAAAGCACTTGAAATCAGCAGCAAGAAACTTAATGATAAATGATCAGAAATCGATAAGAAATTCGGAGATGATTAAATGACTGACCGAATGACTAAATGACCCACTGAGTGACTATCCGAATGACGATATGAATGACCGACTAAGTGATTGACTCTCTCGAAGGGTGAATAAAAGGAAAATCATCGATACAACATCGTCATCGGGAGCAATAAAAACTTTAGCAGTCTCCCGGACAGCAGCAAGAAAAACTTTACAAGAAGAAGAACAAGAAAAGGAATAAGGAAACAAGAAAGCCAAAAAGGGAAGGAGAAAAATAAGAAGAACCAGAAAAATAATAATAAAGAGAAGAGCAAGAAGAAAAAAGGTAAAATAAAAGAACGTCAAAAAGTAGATTGATTGAATTTTTGTTGAGAACGCAGCAGCAACAAAACTTTACAACAGCAAGCAACAAGGAGCAGAAAAATAAAAAGTGATGCTTAATAGAAGAGGGGTATAGAGGGGAGGGGAGTTAATATTCCCCTCTTCAAGGAAGGAAAGTGAAGGATCCGAAATTTCATCAACCCGAATCCAGGAGCTGCTGATGAAACTGACTCCAGCTAAATTCTGTCGAGTGGCAGTAGCAACAACAACCTTAACAACAACAAAAACAATAGCAACAACAACAATAGGCAACAGGCAAACAAGTAACAACAACAACAGCAACAACACGGAGAGCAACTCTTTGGATTGTTTAAATGTTGCTAATATTTCGGGGTAAAAAATCAAACTTTGAGGCACGCAAAAACGTGTTGATGCTCCAAGCTTTTTTCCATTTTTTTTCATTTCAAATTTTTGTCATATTTTTTTTTTCATAGAATTTGTTTTAACTTTCGTGTTTTGGTTTTTTTTATAATTTTTTTTTTTTTACCTTAGCAAAGTGTGTTTTTTATGATTTTTTTGTTTTTTGTTTGGTGGCCAAAAACTTCTGAACTTGAAGCTGTTCAGAAGCTACTTGAGTTCTTTCTTTTTTCTTTCATTTTTTTTCTTGTATTTTTTTATTTTATTTTAAACATTTTTTTAATATTCTGCGTTTTATTTTTGCTTGTTTATTTATTGGACGTTTTTTTGTATTTCTTTTGTATTTCGTTTCCCTAAACTTTTTCTTGTTGAAAGTGATGAAAAGTATTTTTAATTTTTTGCTCTTGTTGTGTTTTTTCCACTTAATTTCAAAGTGTTGCTCGTTGAAGCATTTGTTGAACATTTTTTGGTGGCCGGAAGTATTTTTTATTTCTTTTTATGTAGCTTTTCTTCCCCTTTCTTTTTTCTTTTTATACACTATGGTATTTTATGTATTTTTCCCCTCTCTCTTTTTTCAGGTGTTTTTCTCAAATTTTGGTTAAATTCTGTTGTTTGTTCAACTTTTCGTCATAAATTCATAAGTTTTGTAGCGCTAAAAAAGTTGATTCTTGATTGAGTTTGTTTTCTTTTTTCCCTTAAATTTGCTTACAATTTAATTCGCACTTTTTTCTTTTTCTACTATTTTTTTCAGAACATGAAAAAGTTTGCCTTTAAAACCGGAAAAATGTTGAGTTTCAGCCCCGATTTTTAATCGCTGAGCGTGAAACTTGAAAGCTCACTCAAGTTGCTGATCATTTTATGAGATTTTGTGGAGTTTTGAATTAAAGTCGATTCAATTTAGCGGAAATAAAAAATAGTTGAACTTTTACTGTTTCTAAAAATGTTTAAAAGTGGTTCTTATTTCTAAAAAGTGTTTCTTCTTTACTTATTTTATTCTATTTTTTCAATATTTATTTGATAATATTTATTTATTTGTATTTTTAATATTCTATCTTCATTTAAAATCTCAGTTTTTCTCTTTTTTATTCGCATTCGAACACAATTTCGATGGTCGAAAAAATTTCAAAATATTTCAGATACTAAAAGTGATTAACAAGAATCACCAGATTAGTTCATAAAAATAATTCAACGTTTAAAGATTGTGTGTGAATCAGAAAGATGCATTTTTCTATAATTTAATTTAGTGTTTTTCTATTCAAAAACTTACCGTTTTCCTCTTCGATGTTGCGCGTCATCGTCGATGGACTCACGCGGATACGCGACGCATTCGTGCAGCTGAAATTCAAGCAGAAGAAGAAGAAGACGACGGCTATGAAAATCGAGTGCAACGTGAAGAAGCGAGCCGCTGAGAAAAAGTGACAGCAGCAGATTTTCGAAGCCATTTTCGAGTGCTTTTTTGATGGTCTTTCAGTGACTTCGATTTGATGAACAGTGATAAACTTCCGATTAAGATTTCCTTGCTTTCTTGTTCGTTTCTTTATGAAGTTAAACTAGCAACAACATTTCAAGTATCTGCAACACTTTCGACCTCTTTTTTCAACACTATTTTTAGAGAAACATTCTATTATTAAACATTCTGTTCTAATTTTTATTACTGTAAACTTTTGCTGAAGAATGCAAACAAAAATTAAATATTTATTATTACTTTATTATTACAATGTTAACAAGAAAACGAAATGTCATCATTAATTAACCAAATAAAATCAAATAAAATGTGTGTTTTAATTTTTTTATTTATTTTTTGATCATAAATTATTTATTAAATTGAATTTGTTTAAAATCCTTATTTAACACTCGACACCCGCGAATTTCATATTTATTTAATTTTTCATACCGTAATTTATTCTATTTAATATATTTTATTTCTTGTTTATTATATTTTTAAACACGCTTCTGTAATGTAATTTTTATTTTAATAATATTTTTATTGTAATGTAATTTTTATGTAATTTCGTTTTTTTTAAACATTTTTTGCCCTCTTTTTTCTGGTATTTTTTAATTTCCTTTATTTTGTTAAGCGACAAGCCGACTTCTCTGCGACATGCGTTGAGAGTGAGTGAGAGAGAAGGCTTGCTTATTGTATGGCAAGCTGTCGATGATTTATTTTGTGAGCGTTTGTTTGATATGAAATCGGTTAAAATACACAAACAGAAATATTCGCAGAAAGGCAAACACGCACACACACGTCCACACAAATACACATACACACACACACACACACACATACAATATATTAATAAATACACGAGTATTGAAGCAACATTAATTTTTATTAACTTCTCCCTCATCGACACCGAACTCACTCACTCACTTACGATAAGCTGTGTCAAGAGTGACACACACACACACTCACACACACACACACACTCAGAGAGAAAGAGTATTAAAACACCAACAACAAGAAAAACAACAATTTTAATGATTTATAGTTGAACAACAGCAACGAAAAAATGCGAGAAAAAATTCCATGTTTGTGTGAATGTTTTCTTTTCTATAATTCATGTCACCAACCAACAAATACAAACACCAAATTAAAATAAAAAAAAAAATTAAAAACCAGCAAAGAATAAAATAAAGTCAACAACAGCAACAGCAACAACAACAACAAAACACGGCCGGAAAATTGTTGCCAAGGCCAGCAACACCAGCAACTCATCGGCTGGAATGAAGCTGAATTTATTTCTCATCGTCATCGTCGTCATCGTCGCCGTTGTTGTTGTTGTTGTTACTGTTGTTGTTGTTGTTACTATGGTTGTTGTTTTTGTTGTTCTTATTGTCGTTGTATAAACAAACAACGAACGCTCGCTGCTTCTGCTTCTGTCAACGTTGCCGCCATAAACAGGAAACGGAAATCGACAAATATTGGCTGACACACAAACACAACCACACGAACACACATCCTCACACTCATCGTACTTAAAATGATTTACTTGCAAGTTTTACATCATTTTTACATCGAGTTCTGTCATGAGAAGCTTATTTTTTTACGGATTTCTTGCTTCTTTCAGGTTTGTGGACAAAATAATTTTTTACTGATACAATTTTTCGAGACCATTCTAAATTCTCACAAAATAAAAGCAACCAAATAGAAGCCATCCACAAAAAGGGGAAAAAACCAAGTAGCAGCGAAACAATACTACGAAGTAGTCGTCAAGAAAAGAAGAAGAAGAAGAAGCATTTCAAAAAAGTGTGTGCAAAAAACTGCACAATCGAATGTGAACTAAAATCTCTGTGGATTGAAATATTTGCGTGTTTGAATGAATGAATAATTGAATGAGTGAACGAATGCTTGAATGACGAAATCAGTATGAATACTATAACGGTACATACTATAACGGTACAATAAATGATTGTATGGATGACTTGTGAATGTTTGTTCTTATTTTTTATTTATTTTAATTTTTTTTTCTTGTTGCTTTTTTTGTGTTTTTCCTGTCTTGTAGCTATTTTTTGTAATTCATATTTTTAAGCGTCTGTTTGAGTAAAATTGAGATATTATTTAGCCGCAAGCATTTAAAATTTATGAGCTACATTATTAAACTATTCTGCTTCTGCTTCTCTGCTGCTGTTGATGCTTTTGTTGTACTTTGAGTGAAGAGTTAACTTAAAATGTGTACAACAACAATTTAATAATTAGCCAAAAACAATGTACAAATATAAACATCAATTTCAATTACAAAAAAATAATAAAATAAAAATAAAATTTAGTTTTTATATAGTTCAAGGGTGCAAAAATAATAAAAACAATAATAAAACTAAATAATATAATAATAAGTAATAAATAACAACAATACTAATATTATTACAATGTTAGAAATAATAACAATAATAATGATAATAAATAATAGAGCTATGAAATAATAATAATGAATTTATAAAATTATAAACCAAAAATATAAGTTCAAAAGCAAACAACTTATTTTACTCGTATACCAAAAAATAGAATGAATCGAATTCCTTTGAAACACTTTTTTATAGAAGAATTATTTTTAAACTCAAAACACTTGAACAGAAAAAGCACCAACAAATATATTCACTTTTGTACTAAAAACAGACTTTGTGTCTGGAAAGAAAAAAATACAAGCAAAAATGCAACAAAGAACACTGAAAAACACTCAAGCAGAAAACAGAAAGTGTAAAAAATAATAGAATTATTATAAAGATTAAAATAAGAAATTTGAATTTTAACAAATAAATAATAATTTTAAAAATAAAAACATTGAAAAATTTGAAAATCGTAAAAGAAAGACAAAAGAAATAAAAATGTTAAAAAAGAAAGAAAATTAAGAAAATACAAAAAAGAGAAAAGAGAGGAGAATAGTTCCAACAAACAACAATAATAAAAAACCGATTCTTAAAACATCCATTTGGACATAAATCATTCCCGAAGTATTCCTGAATCCAATCCTAAATCCATTCGTCAATTCATTCTTAAAGTATGGTTGCATCTTATGCATTAATTTATAAATTTTCAAGGCATTCTACCATAAACTCTAGTTAGATTGCTCTATATAACTCTAAACCTCTAAGCACATCACTCTAAGAACATCAACAATCAAAGTTGTTTTATCATAATACAACCAGATAACAAAGTCAATTAGACTCCATAATATGATCTATAGACTTTATACTTTACATATAGTAAGTACTACGAGTACATTCTTGTATGTATGTATATACCGAACTCGTGTATACTACAGTATACACATAGAGCATATAAATGTAATACTATATACAACACTATTATACATACTGTGGTTACTATACTGAACTTTATCGTGATACTATCTATCATACTAAATAATCCTTAATACACCCGTAAACTGGACAGTAATATAATACTATACTTATACTAAACTAATTATTGAACAATACGAAAAGGAATACTTTAAAACTTTTTCCAGTTAAAGAGGAATATTTATCTACAATTTATTATGACCCAAAAGAGACAAACCTGATCAAAATTCTGCTTAAACTCTCTTCTAAATTGAAACCTATTCTTAAAGATTTACTCTATCAAAAAGCATTGAATTAAACTCTATCATCAAATTTTTATTAGGAAATTATGAAGCTTGATATTTCAATTGAAAGAGTCTTTCTTTTATTGAGTAGCAGATCAACGTACACAAAATACAAAAGCCAATCTTATGATTATTCGAGTATCTGTTTTAATATATATAATATTAATCTGTACCCATCTGTACTCAATTTATACTCATCGTCCATTTTAGACCACAAAAACTATGGTATAAGTAAGGTTTGTCTAAACCTCCCTTTAAATAAATAACTCCTTAGACTCTCTTTAAATCAGTAATCAGAATAATCGCCAAAATCGCCAAATAATTCTTTATTAGAAGATTTCTAAAAAAAGAAGAACAGACAAAATCAGTCTCTCTTCAAGGCAAAGAATATATCTTTCTCTTTTTCTAGATTATGCTTTAATTAACAGTAATATTTTAAACACAACACTTTTATATTCTAATATTCTTTTATAATAAAATAAAAGTCCATAAATTGGAGTTTTCATGAGTCAATAGAGATAAACTCTTTATTTTCAATCATTAAATATTAGTTCTTATAGATTAAAGTGCAGATTTTGAATATTCAGATATCAGTCCTCATTCGGTATCAGAAATGATTTTCCTAAAATAGCAAATACTCCAAAAGATGTTTCCTTTCAAATCAATTAAATCAACTCTCTTGAGAAAAATAGAGTCCTTTTTGTAAATACAAAGTGATCATTAGTATTCAATTTAAGTTGAAGACATCATTTATACAAAAAGGTACCTCGTCTTAAATATACTCTAGACAAAGATAAATAATGCCGTAAACCCTCGCCTCATACCGACCTACTTCAAAAAAGTCTTCATTCGTCCTCTTTTCTGTGTTTCTCACTAAAAGGTCTCTAAGGGACCAAAGCTAAAAGTCTTGAGCTCTGATAAACAGAAATGACGACATGACTCTTAATTATGATGACTGTTTTGGAAGCAATAAGAATCATAATGGGTTGTTTTTCATTGTTAAACTTATTTGTACTTTATATATAAAGAAAAATACAGAAATCCAATGAATCTACGAAGTGTGAGTCTAAGAAAGATGAATGTTTGAATCTATAAATCTATAAAGTATGAATTTAGCCTTATATAGGAGTAAAAAATGTAATCTTTTATCCCAGCCTATATACAGTAAATATAATTATTATACCTCATTATAGTGACATAATATATTATAGTCTTTTATTATTATTACTATATGTTACAGTGACCCAGAATAGCCACCATTCTGGTTAGAATCATCTAACAAACAGCACCAAACAATCGAGATAATTTTATCATTAAATTTAGAGCACAACAATTCACACTGTAATAAGTGTTGTTGTTGTTGTTTCTATTATTGTTGTTGTGGCTGAGGGAAGCTGCTAGTGGCACAGATACAACATACTATCTGTTGAATTAAGCAGAAGCAATAAAAGTGATTTAAAACAATGAAAAAACCGGAGCACACACACACTCACAGAGAAGAAAAAGAAACATACACTCAAATACACACGCACTCATGCTAGAAGTTTAAAAAAATGAAAACTCAGATACAAGTACCACCTAAAAACGGGTACAACACTCAATTGAAGAGTTAAAAGACTGGAAACTACAAAAAACTAAAAACGAAAACGAAAACTTAGTGTAGCTCAAACTTTACTGTTTTAAAAGAAGTTCAAAGCGATAACGGTTGTTGCTGTTTTTTCTGTTTTATTACGGTTGCGGCATCCTTTCGTCCTTCACACGACAAACTATCCATTAGATACAGTTTCAAACGTCGAATGGTTTTCGTCTTTTGTTTTCGGATTCTTTACACTTTACACTTTTAACTGTAAAACAAGTAATAAGAAAGAAGAAGCAGCAACCGGAAGACAACTCTTTTGGAACCACCACACAACGAAAGACCACCACTGAAGCAGTACGCGTGGAGTTCGAAAAACGTTCCGGTATATTTTCAAATTCACTAAACTTTTTTATTTTCTTCTTCAAGAGAAGGGAACATTTTTTATACAATTCACCGTTTTGTTTGTCTCGCTACATTTTTTTCGCAAAATGGTGATTCTTCTATTATGATCTTTTCTTTAAAAAAAGGTTTTTTTGTACGGAGGAGGAAAAAAAACTCTGTTTCTCAACTCAAGCGAATGATTTTTCACACGCAACGCGCTCGCAGATCCAACTGCATATCAACCCGAAAGTTTCGACCGTACCCGCGGGATCGCAAACTCTCACTAAAAGATTTTATGGTACACATTCTCGAACGGGCAGCATCCCGAATGGCAGCGGCTCAAGCAACCGGAAAAAGCACCACGAAGACGATGCCGATGACGATTCTGATGCCGATGCCGATGCGCCACCAGAGCGCGCTTCTGTTGGCCCAATTGGAATTCTAGCGGCTTTGGGAATGAAACTCGTGAGAAGTCGTCTTTGCCAACGAGCGAGAGAGAGCCAATAAAAAGGGAAAACGAGAGAGCGAGAGAGAGAGAGAATTAAAAATAACAGTTGAAAAAGAATATGTTTTATTATAAGAATAAATTTTACCAAAAAATATAAAATGTTATATTTATAGACAATTTTATTTAAATGATTTTTAATATAAAATTGTAGTTCAATTTATTACTTAAAATTATACTAAATAAAGCCGCAATTATTGTATATTTACTATGGTTGTAGTTTTGTCGCACTGGAAGTCTTTTGTAGGTCTCTCCCTCGCTTTCTGTCTCTCTCTCTCTCTCTCTCTCTCTCTCTCTCTCTCTCTCTCTCTTTCTCTACCACTCTCTGTAACACACTCTCTTGGCATCTCTCTGTTCATCTCTATTGAGAGTTGGTATCTTTCACTCTCTCAGCATTCAACTCTTGCCAAAATCAGCTGATTTGAAGCTACCTCATCGTAGACTTTATTACTTGTAAATGTATTGAAAGACAAAATGGACCTACCCTAAATCTTCAAAAATATTTTATTATTATTATTATTTCTTAGAAAAATATTCAAAGTCCAGAGATTAAGTTATAAACCATTTATTAAAAATATAATAATAAGTACGAAGTTCAAATATCTAAGCCCAAACGTTAGGTAAATCAACAAATGCCTACGAGACACGCCCTTTTTCCGCTTTTAATATAAATTTTATCTAAATCAAATTCATTCATAGTATTTTTCCATATCTGAAGCCGGAGAAATGTTATGTGAATCCCAGAGTTAATGTTTCTTGAAATATGAAAACTCTATGAATAAGTTCTCCAAAAAAACGACGACATCTTGATCAGATCTATTGAACTGACAGGGAGGCCATAAAAGTCTAGTAAAGTCTTTCATTACCATCCGCCGAGGTCCTTAATTACGTCATCGTTCATTTCTATCGAAGCAACGATTTAAAATAAAAATACTTGCGAAGTAAACATCCATCTTAAAAACATACAAATAGAAAAGTAAAATAAATTTTAATAACGCATTCCAATCAAAAATATGTATTTTTTATTATCCTTCTATAAACGGCTGTAAAAAAATTAAATTAAAAACAAAGAATATTAAAAACATTCAGGAGTCGCCGCCGAAGCCGCACTCGCATTCAGTGCAAATACGAAGCAAAACAAACACCTTACTTCATTTCCCTGAATGCTGTTCGCTTGTACGACAGCGAGTCCTTGCAGGATACGCCAAGAGCAAATGGAATACGGTTCGAAAAGCGAAAAGTCATCGTCGTCATCTGTGTGTGTTTTCGCCGACTTTTTTCCACGCTCTCACAATTCAACACAAAGTCTCTTTCAACGTCATCCTCGTCGTCCTCGTCGTCGCTCGTCCTTTCGCAGATGTCTTCATGTCCTTCGTTCTGTGTCAGGATGCAAAAACGAGAACCACAAAAAAGACAACATAAATTCCGCTTGCAAAACGAATGTAGTGCGGACAGACAATCCTCAGGAGCCGAAGATGAACTGCTACTCAGGCAATCGAAGACAATGGAAAAAAACTCCGCTCGGAAGTAGTTGACCTCCATTCGGGATGCTTTTTTTGTGTGCTCGTTCACCAGAGAGTTGACAGTTACATGCGTTACGCTCCCGATACGGTGCAGTGTCAAAACTACGAGTTAGTAAAGGAGTGAGAGAGAATGCGGCACGAAGAGAGAGAGAGAGTTTGAGAGAAATTGCGCTCGGAGAAAACTCGCATCTATTTTGCGCTCTTCTGTCCTGGAAAGGATGCTGGTTGCACGTGACAGTGGTGGTGGTTGTATGTGAGAACGCGTGGAAGTTCAGAGGAAAGCTTTTGTAGCAACGCAAAGCTTTGGTTGAGAGTTTACCAGCTCCTTTTATGGCTGTTGTAGCTCTCAACGATTTATAGCAATTGAACTGGTATAATTTCTGTTGGATAACAGTGACTGTTAATAAAGATAACATAACACAGCTTGTATTAATACTATGTTTTATGATTAGATCCTAATTTTAGTTTTAATTGGGGCTGCTGGGACTTGGACTGGGACTGGGACTGGGACTGGGACTGGGACTGGGACTGGGACTGGGACTGGGGCTGGGACTGGGACTGGGACTGGGGCTGGGGCTGGGACTGGGACTGGGACTGGGACTGGGACTGGGACTGGGACTGGGACTGGGACTGGGACTGGGACTGGGACTGGGACTGGGACTGGGACTGGGACTGGGACTGGGACTGGGACTGGGACTGGGACTGGGACTGGGACTGGGACTGGGACTGGGACTGGGACTGGGACTGGGACTGGGACTGGGACTGGGACTGGGACTGGGACTGGGACTGGGACTGGGACTGGGACTGGGACTGGGACTGGGACTGGGACTGGGACTGGGACTGGGACTGGGACTGGGACTGGGACTGGGACTGGGACTGGGACTGGGACTGGGACTGGGACTGGGACTGGGACTGGGACTGGGACTGGGACTGGGACTGGGACTGGGACTGGGACTGGGACTGGGACTGGGACTGGGACTGGGACTGGGACTGGGACTGGGACTGGGACTGGGACTGGGACTGGGACTGGGACTGGGACTGGGACTGGGACTGGGACTGGGACTGGGACTGGGACTGGGACTGGGACTGGGACTGGGACTGGGACTGGGACTGGGACTGGGACTGGGACTGGGACTGGGACTGGGACTGGGACTGGGACTGGGACTGGGACTGGGACTGGGACTGGGACTGGGACTGGGACTGGGACTGGGACTGGGACTGGGACTGGGACTGGGACTGGGACTGGGACTGGGACTGGGACTGGGACTGGGACTGGGACTGGGACTGGGACTGGGACTGGGACTGGGACTGGGACTGGGACTGGGACTGGGACTGGGACTGGGACTGGGACTGGGACTGGGACTGGGACTGGGACTGGGACTGGGACTGGGACTGGGACTGGGACTGGGACTGGGACTGGGACTGGGACTGGGACTGGGACTGGGACTGGGACTGGGACTGGGACTGGGACTGGGACTGGGACTGGGACTGGGACTGGGACTGGGACTGGGACTGGGACTGGGACTGGGACTGGGACTGGGACTGGGACTGGGACTGGGACTGGGACTGGGACTGGGACTGGGACTGGGACTGGGACTGGGACTGGGACTGGGACTGGGACTGGGACTGGGACTGGGACTGGGACTGGGAGAAGTCAAGACTGGGAGATGAGAAGTCTGGCAGAGGTAGAGAAAATAATAAAAATCATACCAGATAGCAACCATTTCAGATAACAGCATAAAAAAGTCTCCCCCGTTTTTCATCCCTGACCCACTTCCAGCAGACGTTAAATGAAACAAATCCTAATTAAAAATTTGGCTCAATGAGTCCAATGAAGATATAAACTCAGAAACAACAACATTGGCACACATAAATTAATGCACTCGCCTGCAGACAAACGTCGATATTTTAAATTCATTTAATGCAGTTTTCGCAGTCAAAGCAAAAAAAAGAAAAGAATTCACCAACATTGGCTACGAATCCGAGGGTGCTGCTTGTTAATTGTTAAAACACAACAACAACCATCGAGGGGAACCTGCTCCCAAAACTCAGACACAGACCCACAAATTCATTTCATTTCATTTCACTTCACTTCACTTGTTTCACCGTGCTTTATGACGCTCCACTTGAGTGGAATGAGCAACCGTGTGAACGACGGTGCGCGGGGGTGTTTATGAGCGTGCGTGTGTGTGTGTGTTTCTGTGGCAGTGTATATTTTTTATTTGTACTCTTGTCAGGGGGAAGGAAATAATTGACCGCCAATTTTATCGTCGTTTTTCCTCACATTTATTATTTGTATGCGATGTTTTTCCACTCGCTTCGTTTTGTTGCTGTCTTTCTTGTTGTTGTTGTTGTTCGGTGCTTTTAATATGGACCATGAACAGCATCATGTTTTGCAGTCGCTGCGTGGAATGAATGGAGAAGGCATGAAGAGGGCCGAGCAGGGGAAGCGGAATGGATGGGTGCAGATATAAATTGTTGTTGGTGTTGTTGTTGTTGGTGCTTTTGTGGGCACTTCGAATTCCATACTTGATTTGATACGTTTAAATTAACCGAAACTTACAGTGGGATTAATTTAGATTATTTTTCTTAAATGTAACTCTTAAATATGAAAATTGTTCGGTATTTTGTTCTTTTTATAGCCAAATTTATCAAAAATTGTGTTTATCCACTATAAAGCTCTAAATCTTGAATATTCAAAAATATAAAATTAATTTATGAAAAAATTAAACTGCAAACTTTTATATTTCTTAATCAAACTAATTTAATTATTTAGGTTTTTCTGTTCTTCGACTTTTCTTGTGTTGTTTTTGTTTTGAGGGGTTTTCTCATCCTTTAAAACACTTCATGAACTTCTTTTAAGCTACTCTGAGCATGTAGACCGTAAGTTGTTGTAGTAGTAGTATGTTTGTATGTGTTTATGTGTATATGTGTGTGCCATATATTTCACTTCACGAGTATATTTATAGTTATAAGTATGTGTTTATAATAAACACGCATCGTTGCATTGCAGACAGCATCCGAGGTAACTTAAACGATGTGTGGAATTCATTTTGTTGTTGTTGCTATTGAGGTTGTTGTTGATATTGTTGTTGTTGTTGTTGTTGTTGCGATTTCCATTATGCATAAGTACCATATTCGGGTGCTTAGCTGGTGTTAATTGCGCTAATTACAGTTAGTTTATCCAAATGATAACTTATAATTATTCAAAGTGTGTGGGATATCTACAAGGTTTGAACAGTTAAACTCACTTTAATTCGAATTCAATGTGAATTTAAATGTATGATCATCACCGGAGAAGAGAAGAGAAGAGGAAGAAGAGTCGATATTTTTGTCCTCTTCTTTGTATCTCCAATAATTGCAGATCTCATTCGGTCGATCGACGTTTTCTATACTTTATACCTCTCTATATAACTCTCTATATACCTATAACTTCTACTATAATTCTTACTAACTCTACTTTATACCTATAACTATTTAAAAGTATTACAGTATAACATTTTATAGTTTATTTGATTCAATTCGGTTCCATAATTCTTCGATTTCCTTTATGCTCCTTTCTCTTCTCTCTTTGATCTTTTCTTCTCTTTCGAATCCTCTTCCTCATTGCTATAAACTTCTTTGCCATCAGATTCTTTGCTCCTCACATCAGATAATTCATAGTTAATCGCATCAGCGTTGCCACAGTGTGCAAGATTATGGGATATCTTATTTTCCTTGTTGTCGTGGTTTCTTATACGCATAAGAATTTTGGATTAAATGGAGAGGAAAATAATTTCGCCAAACATTTATTACGCTTTTATTTATTATAATTCTTTCCGAATGTTGTTATTGTGGTTGTTGTTGTGGTTGTTGGTGGTTTGTACTAACAGCGGATTACAAAAAGTGAAGAGCAGAGAGGAGAATTTTATGGGAATTTTATGTGGATTTTGTTTTTGTTATTTGCTGTTGTTGTTCTGGATCAACGTTGTTGTTGTTTATGAATAATATAGAAACAAGTGGAAAAGAAACTAAAAGAAAAAACAAAAAAAAAAGAAAAGAAAAGAAAAGAAAAGAAAAGAAAAGAAAAGAAAAGAAAAGAAAAGAAAAGAAAAGAAAAGAAAAGAAAAGAAAAGAAAAGAAAATAAAAGAATAGAATAGAATAGAATAGAAAAAAAAGTAAAATAAATAAAATGAAATAAAATAAAAAATAATAAAAGAAAACGTAATAAAAAATATAAATAAATATATTTTTAATAATAAATATTCTAAAAAAAAGTAAAATAAATAATAAGGATAATTTAAATAAATGAAGTAAAATAAATTCATTTAAAAATGTGATTTATTCCATGTTTTTCCATGAAAACTTCGAATAAAATCATCTTCTGTAAAAGAATTTTCGACGTATTGACTGAATCAATTGTATTCAATATCGAATCTAATGATATTGAAAATTAGTTGAGTGAAATGAATTCGAAACAACTGAATGCATCCTCGCGTGTAAACGGAACTCGCAAAAGAAATGTGAGAAAAATTATGAAGGAAAAACAAAAGCAGCTCGAAATGAATGCAGCTCATGGCTCGCTGGGTGCTTCCAGAGCGTCGCTTCGGCTTCGAGGGAGTCGTCGTCATCAGTTTGCGCCATTTCAATTCAGTTACAACATTTGAAAGGAAATCCGCGAAAATGTCTGCAGCAAAAAAAGACAATAATACGTGGTGAGGGAGGCCTGGACGGAGGATGATGGGAAGAGGGGATGAGGAAACCGGAGGCGAGGAGGGAGATGGATAAGGAAGATATGTAAGGCAGATGAGCACTCGTATAAAAGCGATGTAGGAAGCGATGCCGAACGGATACAATTTCGTATGCACAACAACAACCGATCAGCATATGAATTACAATACTACAGGAGTTGTTACAGTTGTTGTTGTTGTAGTAATAATTTCCCATGAAATCAAATGGAAAATATATGATGCTGAAAAGCATTTTTTACGCACGCCTCAACAACGCGCACGCTGAGCCGCTGATGCTTGAGTAACGGCATCAACAGCAGCAGCAGCAGCAGCAGCTTCAACTGAACACAACTCAAGATGAGAGCATCGAGCTGCTTCATGCTTCTTCCTCCCGTGCTTTGTCCCCCTCCTCTCCCTCCCTCCCGACCCGAGTAAGTGATACATTCACGAATTTAGGTCGCTTTCGTCGTCGCTATCGTCGTCGTCGTCGTCGTCATCATCGTTGTTGCTAATGTTGACATCACTTGACGTTGGCGTTGTTGTTGTTGTTGTTCTTTTTTGAAGTTTTTGATTTCGTTTTTCTTTTGCAAAATAATAAATTCGCATAAAACTCGTTGCAAATTACGAGAGTTCGTTCGTTCGTTTCGCTTGAAGCGGATGCATCCATCAAACACCATAAAATTGACGCAAAGTTTTCATGAGATGCATCGAAGTATCCGGTTACTTGGTGTCGATCAGGTTCAAATATGATGGGTGCAGTACTTCACTGGTTGTGGTTGTTTTTTTCAGAAAATAAATTCTATGAATAAAAATTAAAATTCAACATTCATCACCGAGTTTAATTTTACATAAGCACATAATCGTTGCCTCATTCTTATCGGAGTTTAACTTAAGGAGAGAGAAAGAGAGAGAGAATGAAAGAGTTTAAAGAGAGTTTAAATGAACGTGAGATCCGGAAGAAACTTCTAACTAATTACAAGATACAAAAATAAAATATTTTAAACACGTGGCAGCACTTATTTTGACGATGCTGCAAGTTAATTTTTATTTACTTGCGCTCCGAAAAAGAGACCACACGAAACACTGAATGCGAAATTTAATTATTATTTAAAGCAGCCTAAAAGCATGTGTGGTAAATTGTCAAGGTGTGTTAAGCATACACACACACTCCACACACACCATGTGATATCCCAGTAGGAAAAAATTAAGGATGCCATTAAACACCTCAAAAGGAATCCTTCGTTCGTTTCGTTACAAATCCACAAAAACCAGGCACAAGCATTTATTTAATTACACTTATAAACATATATTTAAACAAGCATATAAATATGTACATATAATAAATAGAATTAAATATTTATATGTAATAATTAATGAACTTATTGTGAATTATAAGTGAAGAGCAAAATTAAATGAGCAAAAAAACGGTTTCTTTGTCGCTATCTTTATAGTTAGAGCTCCTGATTGTATTGATTATATAGAATAGAAGCTTAGGAATCCATATGAAAGAATGAAATGATGGAAGGAATGTCTGGAAAATGAAGGGGACATCCTTTAATAACTCGTAATACTCCATTCTTGAAGGACATCAGATACCAGGTCTGTGATTTTGAATGCCTACCCGGCATTCGAAAGGTCCTTCGATAGATGTGAGTGCACTTTTCCCCAGACACACACAGTCACATACACACAGACACTCAAATTATACATCCAAGTGTATATTTTGAACATTGTATGCATTTAGAAGCAAAGCATGTTTATTCATTTAAAGACTCATTGGTTTAATAATGTGAGCGAGTCTATATACACACACACACACACACACACACACACACACACACACACATACTCACTTCGTATTTTGTAACTTCACATCGAGGAAATTGCGCCCAAAAACAAACACATGAGTACAAGAACACATACACACACAAATGGTCACTTAAATTGGACATTATAATGGTTGTTTCGTTGTTGTTGTTGTTGTTATTGGCGATGTTGTTGTTGTTATTGCCATTGTGGTTATTTTTGTTGTTTTTGTTAGCTGCATAGCGTTGCCAACCAAGCGATCTACTTATGAAGTGCGGTTGGTGTCTTTAATGTCACTTTTCACAGCCAAACAAACAAACATGAAAGCAATACACACACACACACACATAATAATATACATGTACATGTATGTATGTTACACCGAAATTGCATACCTACATACACACATACATACATACATAGACACATACCTATGTACATGTTATATGAATGTTTGTAGTTGTGTATCGATGATTTTCGGTGCATTAATTTTACGTAATGGTTTCAATGTGTTGACAGTGCTCTTCATAAGCATGCAGCTAAACGTACACAAACAAACACAAATAACTTCACACACACGAACACATGTACACAAACATACACACGTACACTTCTAAACACACACACACACACACACACATATTCATACAGTCCACTCACATCGTCTAAAGAGCAAATGAGAGCTTTTAATAAGGATTCACGAAGATTTAATTAAGAGTTATTCATGTTGTTGTTGTTATTGTGTGTTGTTGTGGTTATTTAGATTGTTATCTTTTTTGTTGTTGTTGTTGTTTCTGTTTTTGTGTGCTTGTTGTTCCTTATCGCTGTGATTTTAAAGTGTTTGCTTATTATAACAACTTCAGTCAATGATCAATATTTTGCAACATTTATTATCCCAACAAAACCTTTAAATGGCCACAATGAACTATAAACCTACGTATTCATCCATCCTCAAAATGCTAGAGAGAGAGGGAGAGAGAGAGAGAGAGAGAGAGAGAGAGAGAGGGGAGGGGGAGAGAGAAAGGGAAGGTAGTAAGCAAGCCTTAGGATAATCATATTCATAATTCTCTCTTCTTTGATTTCCACATAATATGAGTGCTTTTTAAAGGGTTTCATTACTGTTATTGACTTGTCTTTTCCTCCTCTCCCTCTTTTGTCCTCTTTTCTCTATTGTTTTCCTTTTCTTTTGCTTCTGTTTATACGAGAGTAACCCCAGAAGTACCCAACCTTGACGTATAGATGGCGGTTGTTATTTGAAAAGTTACTAAGCAAGAATCAAAAACAAAATAAAAAATAATCATAATCATCATCCAAAGGAACCCAAATACACATGTTCACTGAGGATATTCTAAAGGATATCCTTTAAAAGTTGTACGTATGTATGTGCACTTATGTGAGTGTCTGTGTGTGTGTATTTGCGTTATTTCGAATTTGCGTGTGTGCCTGAAAATGTTAACCTTGTCTAAGCAAATATTGGAATTTCGTCCCTTTTTCGGTCTCTTAGTTTATCCTATCCACTCAAATTATCAACATGATTTCACTGCTCAAATTGATGTAGACAACAACAACAACAACAAAAATACTATGACTAGAAGAACCAAAGGATACTATTATAGGTAACCATGTGTACCTAATCGTGTACCGAGTTTACCGAGTCAACGATTTGTGTTCATTCAAATGTTGACTTAGTCAAATACGAGTATCGAGAACTCCATCATGACCAACATGAATCTCAACCAGTTGAGTCCTTGTTTAGAATGGTTTATGAGTAACGCACACAAACGAATACACTCACATAAGCATCCAAACACACAAGCGCACTCAAAGAGATACACACACAAACAATCGGTCAGTTGTACAAATCTTGCAATCGATACATTTTTCGATAATTTTGATCACCGTGAATCATCGCTCACACCACCATCACCACCAGAATCAAAATCCTCATTATTATTGGCACCATTATCACTACGTTCATTATTATTATTGAAAACTCTCACCGACCACCATCGCCAACATTATTCACGACTTGTATCATCATCAGCATCACCATCAACATTATTATCAGCATCACCACCTCCAGTACCAATACCATCACTCCAAGTGTCACTGTAAGCGTCACCATCAGCGTCATCATCATCACCCGAAGCAACTGTCTCATTAAAGCTTTGGGAATCTCACTAAAAGCTTTCGATTACAATAAAAGAGTTCCATTTTGTGTCCAAAACCTTATGTTTAGAGGTAATAATTTCAGCGTGATATCTTTTAATTAGAATTTCCATATATTCGACAAAACTTTCCAATCAAACCCGAAAACCTTCTCAGGGTATCCTCAAAGTCTCACTATAATGTATTTCTAAAGTGTCAAAAGAATGAAGATAAAAGATATCAAACTTTCAGAGACATCCTCATTGAGTATATTGAGGCTCTAAGAAATAAACTGCATATTATAATTTATATGACATCATTAGTTCAAATATATTATATTTCGAAATTTCCAAACTAAATGTGTATGTGTGTAATAAGCAGCTCCTTCACCGTTCCGCTTCAAAACCGATCCACATCCAATAATAGTCGTAACCTTATTTATTTCGCTTAAACAAACACATTTACTTTTATCTCACGAATATATATTTTCGTTTCATTACTTTTTGCAGCTGTGCTCGATATTAACTTCAAAGTTAATTTAAACTTTTCATCATCGCACTGCTAATAGTGATAGTAACAACAACAACAACAACAACAACAACAACAACAACAACAACAACAACAACAACAACAACAATGCAAGCAAAACAACGCCGTCTTTCAGTTCACGCAGAGAGCAGAAACGAAATTCTGCAAATGATAACGCATTCCGAAAGTGTACGAGTAGTTGTTGTAAAAGGAGGGGTTTTTGTTGTTTCTCTTATTAATATTGTTTTTGTTGTTGTTATTGTTGTTGCTGCTGCCTCTGTTGTTTTTGTTGTCGTCGCTTTCGCTGTTGTTTTTGTGGTTGTTGTACGGCGCTCGAAATAATTATTTTACGTTGTCGTGCAAAAGCAGCTTGCAGAAAACACACAAACACACTCAAGCACACACACATACACTAACGCGCACGCACATACACGCGAACGCACACAAACACACAACCAATTACACTCACACATACAATCATACGTTCATTTCTACTTGTACAAGATTAATAATGACTTTAATAAAGATTTCAAATACAGATAAATTTCTAATAACATCAAAACGGTTATCTTTAAATTAAAACAGCACACGGGACGATAGATAGGCCAAGAAAGGGTGGGGTACGGGAGGGGTAGGGGAGGGGTAGGGGATGTAGGCATTGTAATATATTGTTATTGTTTTGTTGATTGATTTCTACTTCTTATAATGCAATACAAATACTAAGAATATTCCAAGAATCAGTGAAAGAAAGAAATGCAAACAAGCAATCAATTAAATATGACAAACATGCATAACAATTGTTAAATTCTATCCAAGATCTTGTTGAATTATTGTTATTTATATATCTCAATTCCCATTCTTCGTCTTCCCTTCTTTTCTATGGTTCGCAAACAATTTTAAAGCTCGAATCTATTGGAATGACTTTTATGATTACTTGTATGGTTGCCCAGCAAAATAATTATTATCTCTCTACCCTCTCTTATCATCCCATCCCTGTCTCTTTCTCTTTCTTTCACCCTCCCTCTATTCTCTCTTTCCTTCTGTCAATAATAATCTAGCGAATGTGTTTCTGAATGTGTGCTATAAACACTGATTGCCTTTGCTCCCTCCTCTGACCCCTCACCCCCCTCCCCAACCAAACTCATCTCTTCACTATCCCTCAGATACTAACATGAGCTTTTAATATGGTTCTCAGAGATAACGAAACAATATTATCTGGGATGAAAGACTGCACGTATTTAATTTTATTTCTCATTCCTCATTTTAATTTCGTTCAGTTTTCATTTCGTTCGGTTTGCTTTTATTTCGAAAGTCGCTTGAAGCGATATCCTTCAATGAAGTTGATAATAATACGAAGAGATGCGAATGCGTTGTGCGAAATGGTGCACATTCAAATGTTAATAGTTTAGTTATTCGAAGAAATTTTTGTAGGGTTATTTTTAGTTGTGGCGCTTTTACGATATCCGCAGGCTTCTTTGTGAAAAACTCAGCACACATGAAATGCTAATTAAAGAATGTCAATGTTATCACCATCACCACCATCAACAACAACAACAAGGACACCAGCAACATTATCCACCGAAATAACATAACTCCTGCCACAGTCATTATTATCAGCATCATCCTTCTTTTCCTCTTCTTGTTCTTCTTCCTCTTCTACCCTACCACTCTTCGATATAATCACTCTGCTCGCTAATAATTATCTTCCACCCACACAGACTGAATGATAACAACAACAACAACTACAGTATCCAAGGACTCGAATTATAATGAGTTGACCCAGTAGAAAAATAAATGGAAATCATGGACATAGTATAAGAGCAAAAGATCTAAAAAGAGAAACGCGAAAGAGAAATAAGTAGCTAAAAGTCAGTATCAAAGAAGCAAAAAAAAAAATAAATAAACAAAAATACAAATCTTTTCAAATCTGTTTAAATAATGTTACTCGCTGGTGATCTAACGAGTTAGAATCCTCTATAGATTGTAGTTCAAAAGACTTTCAAATCGAGTACTGAGTTAAAAGAGACTCAGAGAGGTAAACGAGTCGATATTAAATAAAACGATTATCATAATCACATGGCATCGAAAAGGAAAGAAACTATCATGGAGAATGGATAAAACACTATCAAGAGAGTCTTATGGTAAACTTTACTCTGTTGACAGAAGTCTCTTAAAGTTATTGGGTAAGAAGAGAGTTCAAAAGTCAAACAGAAAATACTGATTACCCAACCAGTTACCGGTAATGAAGAATGCCATCGTTTTTGAGCACCAGGATTGGTGCTTGGAGTATCCTTAACAACTCTTAGTGTCTATGGCTTAGTTTAGTTTTAATCTATGGTTTTGCATTAGTACTCGTAGTTGAGTAATTTTCGGGAGTTCATGGGTCGGTCGGTATTCTGGTTTGTGTCTGTGTGTGTGTGCATGTGATTATCATTCTATAATTCACACAGCTCTACAGTTCTACGTTCACACAGACAAACTATGTACGTCTTGAAGCCATGAGTCTGAATGCGGTTTTTAGAAACAACTTTTAATTGAGATTGTTATGGTTTCTGAACTGTAAATAAATGCGATGCGAATATGATGCAAAGCATACGCTCTGCCCTGCAGGAGAGAGAGAGTGAGTGTGAGAGAAGAGAGTGAGTAAGTTGAGGAAAGATGGTGAGTAGATGGGGAAGGGAGAGAGTTTCATTTGGGTGAACTAACTAAAAACTTTGTTTTTACGGACACAAACGCAAATAGGAAAGAACAAAGAGAGAATGAAGAGATAGAGAGAGAGTGGAAGAGATCAGACTCTTGTTATTACCCTCGTAATTTCCAAAATTAAGAAATGAGCAGCCATTCTAAGGAATCCATTTTAAAGATATTCTAATGTAAAGACTTAGCGAATGTATATCAATATCTGTCTTTTATTTGAATATCTACCATTCTGCATGATCCGTTCTCTTTAAAGCAGGTTGATGTCCATAGAATCTCTTTGTAAAAAATTACTAAGTAAACTTCTAATAAAAAGTTCATTTCAATCCAATTTTCTAATATTGCTGATAAACTCTGTACCAAAAATAGTTCCGAATCCGATAACCTTTCATATATGTATCTCTCTAATTTATTCCAAATTTTATAATATAGTTGACTTTAATGTACTCTTAAAGTTATACGTTCCGTAACAATCTTTGGATTTTCTTATTTTGTGGTAAAACGAACCGATTTATTATTCCTTTAATCTGTTAGTTTTATCAGAAAAATATACGTAAAATAAATCGGTACGTTTTCTGAAAAACGACCTCTAAAAAAAGGGAAAAAAGAAACAGAAACAACAACAACAACAGATTGTTTCGTAAAAGGTTTGTAATAAAATAAAATTTACGTAAATTCAGCAGCATCAACATCCATCAACAGCATGGATTCAACAGCAAAAGCATCGGAAAAAAGGTAAAATAATACGAAAGGAAATACAAACAAAGAAAACACATGCATACGCACGCAAATTACACACACATATACACACAAATAAACTCTGCATACGAAGCTTATATAACTGTATATCTACAATATACACATGTGTATGTGTGGGTGATGAACTTTGTGTTCGTTTTGCCGGTTTATCGACAGAGGAAATCCGAAAATTTAGTACTCATTCCACGACACTCCAAATAAATTGTAAAGCTTTATTTACTGCCAATAAATTTGGAAAAAGTTACCAAATTCATATAAATAAAAAGGAGGAATTTTGCATTAAGAAGATTCAAAGGAATGGTGTAAAAGATAGAAGTTGTATCTTAAAGTAGTATCTTAAAATGTTATAATATATAAACAAAAAATCAATAAAAAACAACAACTTTATGTAGTTTCATTCAGGAAAAGCAAATAAAAAGAAGAAGAAAACAGGGATCTACTTCATTCAATAATTTAAATAAAAAGTCCTGGATTTTGTAAATAATAACCCTTTTATCGATGTGTATTTACTAGATACTAAGGGATATCTCCCTCCATACTAGGGACAACTGGGTTCCTTTACCGAATAGGTATTTACAATAAACTGGAAAATTCTACCAAGAAAAATCCTATCAATCAACGAGTTGGATACCAGAATAGAAGCTGTAACTCGTTTCCTTTTGAAGATCTATGAAATCCTAGAAAGATCCTTAGGCGATGACTATATCTAAGCTTTAGTGGCCAGTATTTTCTATTGGGTTTACTCCCATGCTTCTATTTTATATATTCCATTTTAATTGAAATGTTTAATTAGTGAATAAACTGGAAATGTTTGATGGATACTTCATTTCACCAACCAACCAAAAGTTCCATAAAGAAAACCGTTGTTGTTATTTTAACTGGTGTACATGGTACCGTTTTTAATTAGAATTATTGTCCAAAACACAGGCCCATAAATCGCCGACAGGGTTGAATTTGTATGCATGCAAAACCGGGCTGAGCAGTTATCTTGGAGTAGCACCAAAGAGCAGCAGACAAATTGTGGAATTATTATTGCTGTGTGTAGTCCTGGACTGGACAAATAAATACACACACACACACACAGATGCGGTAACTCAAAAAAGCATCAGAGAGAGAACAGGAATTGCAGAGTTCGGTCTAAAGTGTTCCATAACATATCAACCTGAACCTACGTCCAGATCCAAGCATTGTTTTCAATTTTCAATGTTGTGGCCCGGAAAATAGGCAAAAACGGTGAGCATAAATCCTTCAGGGTGAGTGTGAGAGTGTTTGATTATATGTATGGATGTGCCAGGGACTTAAGGACCAGAGTGCCCAGAAAAGACAAAAAAAAGTACAAACAAACTGAGACACTGAAATCAAGTGTTGGTGTTGACCAACGCTGTACTGGAAAAACAACAACAATGATAGTATTAAAAGAGAGAGGAAGGGAGGAGGAGAAGGTATCAAAAGAGGGAAAGAGAAGGAAGGAGACAATGAAAGTAACCAAAAGTAGTAACTGTGTAAGTACAGCAGGTAGGGTGAAGAATAGAACAAAAAAGCCACCGACAGAGATTGCATCACTTTTCACACGATGGAAAATAATACAACGCCGGACATCAATCAGAAAAAAGTTATGCTGCCGGCGTAAACAAGGACATTCGTCAACCCGGCAGACAGATAAACAAAAATACAGGGACAGGAAGGAAAACGAAAGACGGACAGAGACAGTGAGAGAGAGAGGATGTATACAAGCCTTAAAGAGTGAGAAAGAGAAAAGAGGGAAAAATGGATGTACAATGAAAGTTCGAGAAATTAGCAATAGATATTGTTACCACTTCAAATGAAGAAGAAGATAGAAGAGAAGGTGCGACAAGTGGAAGAACAAAGGAATAGGCTTAAATTAGTGCCAAAAGAAAGAGAGAGATAGAGAGAGCATTGGTTTATGTCTTGCATTTAAAACCGACGACTTTATACCACAAAGATTGCTCTTCTCTAAAAGCTTTAAGAATTTGGGCAGAATCTCCTCCTCCCCCCGAAAAAAGGAGCATAACAGAATGAGAACAATAGCAAAATGGAACAATAAAAACAGAAACCGAAGTGAAAAGGGAAGGCGAAAGAACGATTGACGTTGTGAATACGATTGCCTCCTCCTTGAAGTTGCTGGACGATTCTTTTCTTCTGTCAACCCATCATTAAAACATGACTTGAACTCAAACGGCTGCTGTGTCGAAAAGTCGAAGGATATGACAAAGAGAATAGGAACAAAAAAAGTCGGGGTAGTTAAAAATATCAGCCACAGCAACCAGCAGAGAAAAATGCCAACAACGCAAGTTAAAAGCAACGACAGAATATAAAAGTGATAACAACAACAACACGACAATAGTACGTACTATAATAACAGTAAAAACAAGAACAAGAATGCCAAGATTACTAGCAACTGTCAACAACAACCGACAACCACAGCAAAGGAAACAACAGTAACTTTAGCAGCTGTCATTTGTTCGTTTTTTTTAATAAGATATCATGTTCTCATGTCTCTCTGTCTCTTTCTCTCTCTCTCTCTCTCTCTCTCTCTCTTTCTCTCTCTGTGTCTCTCTCTCTCTTTCTCTCTCTGTGTCTCTCTCTCTCTCTCTTTCTCTCTCTGTGTCTCTCTCTCTCTCTCTCTCTCTCTCCCTCTCCCTCTCTCTCTCTCTCTTTTTGTCTACCTTTTCATGCGTCTGTATTTAAAAAGCTTCCACTGAGCGATGCTGATCCAACTGACGAATGCTGACGATGAAATCCATCTTCTGGTGGTGCTGCAGATTGAAATACTGTCCAAAGTAGACGTGAGGCGGATGCGGCTGAAAAGTATTGTGTTGTTATTGTTATTGCTATTACTCTCTTCATTGGAATGACAGAAGCGGCAGAAGACGATAATTTAAAGAAATAAAGACAGAAGATGGTTGTAAATATTTTCTGCACTGATTTTAATTTGATTTCCATTAATTTATTTTCAAAAAAATCATATCCACTAATTATTCACACGTTAGCCAATGCTTTCAATAGAGATGAAAAAATGAGAAATAACATACTTTTACAGCCGCATTCTCGTTGCTCGTAAAGTTCACAAATTATTTATTAGCGCAGCCTAAAATTAAGCAATCATATTATGCTGCAAATTAAATTAAAAACCTGCAAACTGTTAAGAAAAGTTTAATTTTTAATTTATGTATTTATTTATAGTTACAAATGTTGTTATTTATGTCACAAATTAACATTGAAGTTCAAGTTTTTATTATTAACATGCAACATATTCTAATTTCATTTATAACATAACGTAATTGCATACTTTTAGGCTCCGCTAATAATTAAATTGTCAACTTTACTGGCAAGGAGCTTGGGGCTGTTAGATTCCGAACAACAGATGAATTTTTGAAAAGAATTCGGTTTCTTTATTCATATTATATGTAGTATATTATATCAACCACCTTCTGATCGGCATTTAAAAACAAAAAACCTTTTTTATAGATATAAAAAGAAAAAATTAATTGAATTTAAGTATTCTCGAACCCGGTACAAGATTGAATATTACATGATTAATAAATTCTCCATGCCTTCGCATTGTATTGGTTTTGAGGTTTGCCAAACGATTCGTAAAGCAAACGCAGGTCACCGCAGAAATACATGCATACAGGGTGTGAAACCTTTTGCGTTATTATGAAAATTTACAAACTGCTCACTCTCTCTTTCTGTCCCTCTTACTCTTCCTCTCTTTCTGTCCATCTTACTATCTCCATCTCTTGCAAATGCCGTTGACATCCATGTCAATGAGTGGAGTATGGAAGCAAACCGCTGCTCTTTCAACGTCTGCCTGAAGGGTAGTGAGGGAGGGAGCCGATGAGGGTAGAAGGTGGGAGAGTGGGATGGTTGCATGGTGCGAACTCCTTCGCAGTCAGTAAATCAAGCAGATGCGAAGGGGGGTGAATGATTGAGGAAGCCGCTTTAACTTTTTCGAAAAGTCAAAATTAATTTAAATATTTCAGCAGATGTACTGATGTACACGCGTGTTTGTGTATGTGTATGCGTGCGTATGTGTGCGTGGTGCGTGTGTATGTTGTATTTAAGTGTTTCTGTGGTAGCTGTGATATAGTTTTCGTTGTTGTTGTTGTGATGTTGTTTGTGTGGTTTGGTTTTATTCACTGACCGGAAGCCGTTGAAGTTTCAATTTCACCTGCTGCGTAACAATGTAAACACCAACATACACCCACGCACACCAACACACACACACACACGCACACAGCAATACGCAGCCATAACCGCGTCAAATGCGTGAATTTAAGTGTCAGCCAGTGTCACAGAAAACCACACAAACACACACAAACAAACATGTGTACATTAATACCACGTAAAAAATGATCGTAAAAATCGTAAAACTGACAATGAATAAAAATAATAACAAAGCAATAAATTTTTTGTTGGATTTCGTTATTTGTGTTGTGTTCGTTTGTTTGTTTTTCTCGCCATCACTGTTAATCTATAGCTACATAATGTATAAGTATCTATGTAAGTATAAGCATAAGTGTGTGTGTGTGTGTGTGTTTCTTTTTTTGCATAATCGAATTTAATGATTGCCCATAAAATAACTGGCTGCATGGCTATAAAACGGTGCTTTTATTTGTGGCCGAGACATTTTTTGCATACGTACGATGAAGCAACCGAATGAATGCCTTGTGAACAAAATCGTTCCTTTTTTTTTGCCGTCGGGTCGCCGTTCTTCGAATGGATGGTAATAAATTTGGATGGTTTTTTTTTGGATTTTTTATTTTCTTTGATTGACGAATTTGCTGCCATGAATAATGAAAGGGAAATTCACGCGAATTGCTTTTTCTTCGTTCGTACAAAGTTTCTTTTTGGTATTAAAGTAAAGAAAATGTGCTGATTTTTGCTGAAAAGAAAAGAATGTCATGAAAATTTTACGATTTAATTTTCTTAGTTGAAAGTAAAACATCTCAGTTAGATTAACTACTTTCTTAGTTTGTAAAGCATTGGAAGGCATTCAAAGGGTTAAGCAATCCCTTTTAGAGATAACCTAAAACCCCTAAATATTGAAATAAAAACCCCGTAACTATTATAGATGAAATGCAAATGGAAAAGTAATGGAAAATCCCATCACAAGGGAAAAAACCATGACGCCAACATGATTGGGCGTCAACATATAATATTCCGCTGTTTTTCTTACTCTAAACAATTCATCATAAATATTGTATTATTAGTCGTTTCTTTGTGAATGTAAATGTAAATCCGAATCTTGTAATAAATATACTTACCTGCTTTTCAACAACAGCATTTCTATACCTATTTTTGCAATCTAGACAACTTCTAAAATCTCCCAACAATTTATTTAAATTCCCACAGTCAGTCTATACTCTACCCATATGTAGTCTATCTGAACGCTATACTCCATAATCTATAATCTGAACTCAATACTCTATAATATATGATGTATACTCTATAATATATACTCTATAAGCTGTACTCTATAATCTACAATCTATACTCTATACACTATAATTATACTCTATGATATATACTCTATACCCTTAAAGCTCTATACTCTACTCCATTCTACTCTATTAATTAATTGTATATCATAGTTTTAGTAGGTACACAAACCTGAAATCTTCTCAATTAGACCTGCCGAAATGGGACAAGTCCTTGGAGATTTCGACTGATGTTATTTGTCTGAATTGACAATCTTAACTTACATCATGTTAATTCTTAGAGATGGTCTCGCAGGAGGCCCGAAGGAGAGTGCTGCGTGAACTCAAGTTGAGTCTCTAATTAAATGTGACAAATTAGTTAATAATTACGACAACAAATGACAAGCTGTCATTCCACATAAACGAACATTAATGCATGTCGACATACACATGAACACGCACATTAATAAACAGACACACACATACACACACTAATACGAGTATATTGTGAGATGGACAGAGGATTATTTTTTTTTTTTGTTCTTCTTAATAACCACAAAAGCCGCATTTGTTGCTTCTGTTTCACCTCCTTCTCGGTCTCTTTTTTTTTTTGTATGAAAACCATTTGTATCAAGTGCTTTCCTCTTCTTCTATTGCCACTCTCTCCTGTCTGGGCTTCTTCTTGTTCTGGTTTTGCTTCTTCTTCTTCTTCTTTGTCCTGTTCTTAAAATAAATTAATTAGCTTTTAGTTTGTTTCATTTATTCTGTGATATCCACCGCGCCATCGACATCTTCATCGTTATACGTCACTCACTCTTCGTCCCTCGTCCTTTGATCTATCGTTTTCATCTATCTTTCTTTCTACTCTTCTTTTCTACTTTCCACTCCTCTGCACTCTTCTCCACTCTTCTTTTAATTGTCTTTTCTCTTTTATTTTTTACTTGAACGTGCTGCTACTTCTAGTGGCCAGTTTCCTTAATTGACCACATTTTACGTTGCCCATCGTGTCCAATAGCGAAACCTCCCGTCCCCCTCCACCCTCTCCAACACGCCTTCTTCTCATCACCATCTCGTGCCTCGCCCATCTTCTCGCTCGGCTCTGCTGTCCTGCGGTAAGTTTTGCGTAACAGTGAGTAGCATGTGACAGATGCGAGATTAATCCGACAGATGGCGCAGATGGTTTTGGTTGTCAGATGGTCCTGCGGTGGTTCGAGAAACATTGACAGAAACATGTTGTACAAGAAAATGTACTCGTAGATGGAAGAAGGATATCGAAATAGTGGACGGAGAAAAGGACACAGAGGAGCAGGTGGTTTATTAATAATAGGAACGAAGGAAGGAAGAAAGTAAGGAAGAAAGAGAAAGGTAGAACAAGAAAGTGAAGATCTGTAGAAGTATTATACTATATTTAAAATTAATTACATATTTGGACATAGTTTAACACAGAAAACGATAGAGAAGTGGCCATCATTAAAGAGACCATTGAAGAGGTTGAGAAGAAGATTATTACAGAAATTCGTACAAAGATGGAAGTAAAAGCAAAGATGAAAAACGCGTGAGTAGATTGTATCTCGAATTTAATTTAATTGAATTTAATTCCATTGTTTTTTCTTATATTTACTACAGTTTCTAATTTGATTAATCACTGTTACTTATTTGATAATCTATTATTATTCCGTATGTGTATCTAATAGTATTCGTGGGACAAAATATTTCGTTATTTCTCTTAAATAAAAAGCTATACTAAAAAGTAATTTTAAATAAGCTTCGAGTTGGGAGTGAGAAAAAATGGCAAATCTTCTAAGTTTCGCGTCATCCTCGCTGCAACATTTCTCAACTGTCTCGGCGAACATAAATCCTTGATTCGCCATAAATCTGCAGCGCCATCTTGTCATGTTGGTTATTAACTTTTCACGTTTTCTAGATTCTTTCAGTTTCTGTTGCCATTTGTTTTTCCCTCCCGTTTCCCTCCCTTCCCTCTCGCAGTCCAGTTACACTGTTTGAACTTTTAATCTAAGTTTTCGCTGTAAAACGTCGATGTGAAATAAATTTTTATCTCACTTCCCGTACGCTTTGGATGTGTGTATATGCAGAAAATGTGCAATAAAAACGAATCAGTGAGAAGCAAGGAAGGAAATCAGACAGATAGAAACACACAAAAAAATATTAAAAAGTAAAAAACTATAAAAATAAAAACAACAACTAAAATATAGAAGAAAAGAAGAGTGGGGAAACACGAATGGCCAATAGAGTTGGCCAGGGTCAGGAGGTTCGAGGGTGCAGCACACTCTGAGGTCACTACAGATCCTCATTTGATTGGGGAGGACATCTCTGTTTAGAGAGTGAAAGAGAGACAGGATCTAAAAGAAGACTACGTTAACTTACGCCCTGGTGACTTGCTTAGGTTAGGGATGTAAGAGTTACCACTGAAAGATTAAAGTATACTCTTGAGAGGAATATTTACCTACCTTATCAGCTGTAGAATATAGTTTAAGTAGATGAGGAAGAAATGGAATGGGAAGAAGACGAAGCAGTGACATTTCTCAACACGAATTACGAAATACAAAGAAGCCGAGGAAAAAATATCGTCGATCCATAAGAATAACATGAACTGCAGGTCGTAAAGAATTCTGTCTCCTGCTGAAAAAACAGCTATACTCCACTCCACTGTCATTCAACACCCCCCCCCCCACGCCTACCTTGTCTCCTCTTTCATAGCTCCCATTTCAACTCCCTTCCCCTTTAAACCGACTACACTGCACGGTGCATTCAAAGGAATTAAACAAACTGTCCGAGTGCGTGATGCGAAGGATGTCCAGGACATACGACGATGTTGGCCGCATTCACTGAACAACTGCGTAAGTTAGCTTTGTCCAGAAGGGTTGCTGTGGACGGGAGTGGAAAGCGGTTCCGGATGCTGTCGCACTGATACGGAATAATTGAAGCTTTGGGCGCAGACCGCAAAAGTGCTCGAATGGTCACTGTTTCTAGTTCAAGTGTAGCTCTGAATGCAACACACTGTGAACAGGAAATTGCACTACACTTTCACAAAAGAAAGATCAAGGGAAGTAGGGAGAAAGAAGAGGAGAGAGGGGCGTGAGAGTTGTGAAAGAGGAGGCTTTCGGAGATGTATTGAGCGATTGAGTATAATGGAAAAGGCTGTGCTGCGTATAGAGAAAGACCAGGGAGATTACAAGGGAGATGATCCCTGAAGCACCAAGTTTTACAGATCCATTTGTGAGAAAAGGAAGCTGCAAACATCGCCGATCCGGATTTATTCGAATTTCAGTTGATTTAGATTATGATTTCTAACTCTTTGCTCTTTTTTTGTTAATTTAATAAATTAATTTAATCAATTCGGCGTTATTTATCTCCTTTCTTCTACATTTATTCTCGTTATTCATCCTGGAAGAAGTACTAAAAACACACTTGCTCAAGATTCTTTCACTCTTTTTTTCTTTCTTTCTTTCCCATGATTCATATAAGATTTTCCCCACATTGTTTTTTGGCCAATAATATTTTTAATTTGGCCAGAATATTTGGCGTCTCTCGAAAGTGGTTTCACACGAACATATTCGCGATATCGGAATTCTAACATTTTTCATTTCCTCTTCTCTTGGTTTTTAATCTTTTCTATTTTTCCTTCAGACAGATAAAGAGAATTATCAGTAGAGCCATAAAAATATTTTAGAAAGAATTAGAGAAAAAAAAATAACGAAAAAGATTGATCCTGCTAACGGAAAAAGTGGGAGACAGGGAGAGAATGAATCACACACAAACGACAACCACAACCACAACCATTCTAAGCCGACAGCCAAGTGTGAAAAGCAGCCGAACTCCGTGCTGTTGACTTGAATTTCGTTATTTGGCGAGAAATAAATGACTGGGGAGTTACGGGCTTAAAAGAGGGCGCCCAGAGGAACGCCAACCGAAAATGCCAACATTAGCAAGAAAAACTCGAAGCCAAGAAGTCTCTGTGTGTCGTGGAATTTGTTAAGCGAATTTAAGATGACGACAGACAGAGAGGCAGCTGAATAAACAGCGGCAAGGGAGGGGGGGAGCACTACCGTTAAGGGATGGTGAGTGAGCCAAAATTAATTGAAACTTTTTAGTAAATTCTACAAAACAGTTCAATACAGTTCAATATTGTTCAGTACAGTTCAATATTGAAATCGTGATTTCTAAAGCTGAATTCAAGTCGATTTGAAACTGAATTATAACTAAAACGAAGCTCAATTTAAGCTGAATTGAAACTATATTGAATATAAACTCAAACTTAATTCCAAGCGAATTGATGCTGAATTGAATTTGAGTTCAAACTGAATTGAAGTTCAGTTGAGGTGGAATTGAAACTAAACTGAAGCGGATTTGAAACAGAATTGAGACTGAATTCAAGCTGAACTGAAACTGATTTGAAGATGAATTGATACTGAATTGAAGCTGAATGGAAGCTGAATTAAAGGTGAATAGAAGCTGAATTGAAGCTGAACTGAAACTAATTGAAGCTGAATTGAAGCTGAACTAAAGATTGATTGAACCTCAATCGAAGCTGAATTGAAACGAAATTAAAGCTGAACTGAATATGAATTTAAGCCGAATTGAAGCGGTATTGAAACTGCACTCAAGCAGTATCACGTATCAAAATATCTTTATTTATTAGTCAGATTTCATGCCTGATCAACAGAAATGATTTCATTATCAATTCCAATAGCTTTTTTTATTTTGAAAATATTTTTATGAACATTTTTAGGCTGTGGAATTTATAATACAAAATGCGACATAAAACCTTTTTTATTGTAATATTAAGCAAAAGCAGTGAAGTAGAAAAAAACAAATGTTAAAGGAAAAAGCATAAATATTTATTTTTATCGACTTAAAAACTATATTTATTATTATTATTATTGGTGATAATTTTACAATATCTGCGAGACATATACGAGTATCTGTACCTACATATATACACACTTATACACATATACTTGTATAATACAAAAGCAGTTAAAACAAACAATCACATGCTTCAGACAGGACAAAACACGTACCAAGGACACTTCAGATACGGACTCACTACTATACTAAAACCCACACCAACACCAACAAACCAACAGAAGCACATACGAGTGCTTCTTCTTCGTATTCAGCTCGTTACGCAGTGTTGCTCGGTCCGTCTGTCTGCCCGTCTGTCAGGCTGTCAGTCACTCAACCCATTCAGACACCAGGCAGTCATCAAGTGTGTAAAGCATTTAATATGAATGAGTAAGTGTATGAGTGAGTATCGCATATGGTGAGTGTATGTGTCTATATGTGTGTGTGTGTGTGGCTGAGTTAGTCCGAGTGTGACTGAGTGAGTGTGAGTGACTGAGTGAGTGGGTTGGTGTGATGAAGTGCTGCGGCGCTTAAGAAGTGCGAACAAGTTTATTTCATGTAAGTATTTCTTTTTTTTATTATTTTTTTTTTATTTATTATTATTTGTTGTTTCACTTTACTCACTTGTTTTTGCGTAAATGCTTTTCTTTTCCCTTCGTTTTTTCTGGTATTCATATTTATTGTTGTAATAACCTTTTTTGTTCGCTTTGTTGCTCGTATTCTTGGGCCAAGAATCTTGGCATTGGTGATGTTGTTGGTGTTGATGTGGATGTTGTTGTTGTCGGTGTTTTATTTCACCCACCAAAAAATGTTTTCGTTTTTTATGTTAAAGTTTAAGGAGCGAAGATAAACGGCGAGGATCTACTTTTTTATGGTAGGAAAGTCAAAAATCACGCGTCAAGAGGGATGGTGAGAGGGGTAGAGTGGGATAGAAAGTGAGAGTGAAAGAGGGCGACAGAGAGATACTCACTCAGAGATGACGGGGTGGTAAATTTGATGATTAAGCTTCTTCTTGAAGTATTGAGAAATATTCAAACTGTATTCAGATATGAATGTGTATGAATATGTTTGTATTTTCTTATTAGTATGCGTGTGTATTAGTTTTTTGGTGCAATATTCATAAAATAGACCAGAACAAGGCACCAAAAAAAAAAAATTCTAAAACTGAAAAAGAACCCAGCTTTTGTTGTTCCTTTCTTTTTTTTTCCTGCTTAGTTGCTGGTGCTGTTATTTTTATTGCAATACTCCGTTACTGTTGTAACCGTTATTGTTGTTGTTGTTATTGGGTTTTTTTAATAATTCTGTTGCTGTTGTCATGTTTAACAACTGTTGTAACATGAAAAATTGCTGCTGCTGCTGCTGCTATCGTTGGTTGGTTGGATGGAGTTGTTGTTGTATTATGTTTATTGTTGGGGTTTTTCATATTATTGTTGTTGTTGTTGTTAAGTGTGTGTTTTTTTTTTTTTTCCTTCTTCTGTTGTAATAAAAATTTGAACAACTCTTAAACGATGTTCGTCCTCGTCCTGGTTTTGTTCCCCTTCTTTTTTTTTCTTTTTATTTGAAAAACGAACACTAAAAACTACAACAACAATAAAGACAACAACGAATAACACAACCACACCCACCAAAAAACATGCGAGTTATTGAAAAATGAACATGAACAAGTTTTTGCTTTTTTTTAACTGCTTTTTTTGCTCCTTTTTCGCTGACCGCTGATGTTGCTTCTATTCTGCTGCTGCTGATGATGATGATGATGATGTTGATGATGAAGATGATGTGCTTTGCCCCCGTTTAAAATTATCGCCAACATTTCAATATAATTTTAATGAATACTTACTTCTTGCAATCATTTCCATTTCTCAGATTTGAAATTTCTATTATCTATCTAATCTATTAGATCTCTTCTATAGTATTCCCTCTTTCCAACCCCGCCCCATATTTCTTTTATACTTTTTTCATTCTTTTATCCTTGTCATTCTTTTCCTTCCTCTCCTCTCCTTCTGCTCCAGTATCAATCTTTATTATTGATCCTGTTATTTTACTTATAATACTTTTTTTTCTGGTGTTCGAATTCGCATTTTATTTATTTTGTTTCGTTGTTTACACTCAACATTTTATAGCTTTCTCTCTTTCTCTCCCTCTCTCTCTCTTCCTCTCCTGTCTGCCTCTATTTCACTCTCTATGAAGTGAGATATATGGCTCAAGTGTATATCTCAACACTTTCTGGCTGTGGCCATGTATGCTCTATATATACATACGTACGTATATATTATATAACTCTGTGCATATGTCATGTGTGTGCATTTGTGTGTGTGTATGTGTGTTTATCTGTGAGTGTTTTTTGTTGGCCAATAAAATCCAAACGTTGAGCGTTTTTCACGCCATTTCGCAAAAATGCTTTTAATATTTTATATTGTTTTTGGTTTTGATTTGTTTCTCACTGAGTTTGCAGAATACAAACACAAAACACAAAAAAAGAACCCGCATTTCTATCGAACCTCAACTTTTTGTGTTTTTTTTTTCTTATTTGGAGAGCTTATTTTTACCAAACCCTTTTTTTCTAACATACGAATATTTTATGGTTTTTTCTCTTTTTATTGTTGTTGTTGTTGTGTTTTTTGTAGCAGTTGCCTTGGAGCCGGCACGTTTTCATGGCCTCAATTTGACGAGTTACGAGTTGGGAGCAGATCTTTTCTCTTCTCCTCCTTCCTTCATCATTCCTTATTATGAGGGGCTTTTTTACGATTTCAGTTTTTGGGCTTCTTTATTTTTTTTTAGTTTTTTTCTTTTTTTTACTATTGTTTTGTATTTTTTTATTATTGCTCTGTTATTTTTTAATCTCTTTTTTTTTTTTTGGGTTCCTTTTTTCTTGTGGTTTTGTTACTTCTGTGTTTTGTTTATTGTGTTTATTAAACACCTTGTTTTTATGAGCCTTATATGAGCTCTTCTACGAGTTGTTATGAGCTTCTTATGAGTTGTTTTGCAACTCATAGTTATTTTTATGATATATTTTCTGCCACATTATTTTGATTAGTTATGTTATTAACGGATCGTAGGTGGCAGAATGGGGGAAGGCGATTAAAACATTCAACTAACGAAAAAAAGGATGAGAAGCAACGATTTATGAACTCAGAAAGGATTTAAAAACAATCTGTGGAACATTTGACAAAATATGTGACTTGAACTTATTGACTACGATTTATCTTAATAATTTGTGCTAAAAATGTGATTAAAACATCTGTCAATCTAAAGAATGGCTCACTGTATCGCTGTCAGTAGAGAAGTAAGCCTCTAAATAACTCCCTTTAATTATCGAATACTTCTCAATGCAATGCAACCTTAAGTTGATCTGAAAGGATGAGGTTCTTAGGTTGAACCAAGGGGAAGGGGGGAGGGGGTAGGGAGGGGTTGATTGGCAAGGGAGTGACCACGTTGGGGGTGGAGTAGAGAGTTAAGTGCAAGTGGATCTGTGGTGACACATCATTCCATCGCCTTTTTTTCTCCACCCTTCGGTGAATAATTGATGAGGCCTAAAAACCCGACAACCACAAAAAAATTCGTCTCTCGTTTAGTTTCAGAATTGAAATCAAAAGCTTTTTTTAGAAGAAACTTTAGAAGAAACTTCGACGATTCGAAGAAAAGCGACGATATAAAATATAATCTTTTAAAGAATTCAAAATAATGATATATTTTAAATAAAAATTCGCCACTGTAATGATTTAGAAGAGATTTTCTCCTTACGAAGCCAAACTGTGGTCAGCTCTGCTCAGTGTAACCTTTGACCCTGCATTCTTTATTACTTTTAATCAACACACAGCAAAAATAAATGAGAATAAAAATCGACCACATACACACACACTGACTGACTGACTGACTGATTGACTGACTGACTGACTGACTTCAACCTGAACTTTGAACTCCCCGGAATGCTTCACGAAGAACTCATAATATTTCAGCAACTTCAACAGGTTCATAAAGTGAAAAATTAATTGCAAAAACTTTTGAAAACCAAGCAGCAGAATTTGTGAGTGAGAGGGAAATAAAAGAGAGAGAGAGAGAGAGAGAGAGAGAGAGAAAAGGAAGCTTTAAAAGCACTCATTTGTTGTAGAAAATGTAGTAGTTTTTAATTAGTTTTGTTGTTGATTCTTTACAACAACAGAAGATAACAACAACAAATTACTTGTTAACTTAAATGCATTTATTGTGTTTTCTAAGAAAACTATGGAAAAAAACCGTTCATACTTTTTAGCATTTCTGAACTTCATTTCGCATAGGAAAAAATCGCCCCTCTTTGGCCCCGCCTTCCTCGGCCAGTTTCCCTCCTTCTCCAGCAGTTTAAATTGCTTATTTATATCGTTAGAGTGGCCATCTTATCCACCAGTTAGAGTGACCAACAATCCACCAGGTAAAATCTATGTTATTAAAATGCTACCCACTAAACAGCGTTGTGTAAAAGAAAAGGGGAAAAAATACCTCACTGTGATAAGAAAACAAAAAATAAACTTGCTTTTATTTAAATTTATTTTTATTTTTTTTGTTAATTGTTCTCCTTTTTGCGTTACGTTGTTCGTGAAGTTAAAAAAATGCCTTAAAAACAATGATTTAATTTTACATAATATTATTTTTGATGTTAATTAGATTTAATTTGATTCTGAAGTTTTAATTTTTACTGCTTAATTAAGCTTTTTAGTCCACTGTTTGTTCGATCAAGTTTTTCACTTCTGAACTCGCTTTTTGCATTACTTTTTAACTGATTCTCCCCTCGCCACTCCTTTTGATTAATCTGCCTTTCAAGCAACCTTCTCTTCTTCTCCTTCTTCTTCTTCCTTCACTCCTTTCTTCTGCTTTCCATTCTTCTCCCTCTCCTTCTTCAATTATCCTTTCCTTTTTCTTTTTTCTGTCTTTTACTCCTTTAGAAATTTCTTATCGTTTCCTTTCCTTTTCTTTCTTTTTCTTTCTTTTTCTTTCCTTTCCTTTCTTTTCCCTTCCTTTCGCCCTTCGTTCACATTCAACTCTTGTGTCCGAGCAACGAGCACAAGTTTTCAAATTTAACATCAACTTCCGTTGATGACAGCTTTAATTTTTTCGATTAAAAACTTTTTCAATTCCTTTAAATTATATGAAACGCGTTTTCCACGGATTCTGCGATTCAACACAACTTCTAAGAAAATCAGAGAAGAAATAATTACGTAGAAATTAGATTCGAGGACAAACTCGATTCCAAGGATTTGTGCTGGTGGCATCGCTTAATCGTTATTGGAATGAATAATAATGCATTTAAAGGAGTTACGTTCGAAGTCAAAACTGAGGTGATAACAGGGAAACAAGCCAATATATTGCTCAATAAAAATATACTAATAATATAATAACTAATAATATAATAATTAATAAATTTATAAATACTACCACAGAACAAACAGTATACAGAATGCGCATCTCATACAAAAAAAATTTTGTTCCGTGGTCGCAATATTACGACCACTGTTAACTTAACATTACGTCCGCTGTTAATAATATTACGACCAGCATTTAACACCCTTTGTTTCTGTAAAGTTCAACTCGTTTGGTGTTTCTAAGGCCGTGGTTATGCTATCGAGTTTTGCTTGGCAAGTAGGACTTTTTTTTGTTGTTTTGTGTGTAAAAGAGAGAACGGGATATTTTTCTGTTCTCAACATCACTCTCTCACACCGAGCACGAAAACTCGGTCTAGCGTACACCGAGGACACCAAGCAAACCGGTGTTGCTTAGTCTCAATATTCACAAAAGTATTGAAAAGGGGAATGGAGTGAAAAAATGGAATGAACCATAGAGAAAGAATAACAAGAGGGCGAATCTTGAACAAAAATATTTTCCATGGTCGATCCAGTACTGGATCGAGTTTTCACTCATTTCTGAGTGTTTCGCGCTCTTCTCTTTTGCTATTGCCAATGCTCATGTGTTTCCATTGCTGCTCTGAGCATTTGTTTCCTATCCACTACTGGATCGTTCATACATTACTCAATGCTTCGCTCTCTTGGCTTTGTTTACCATCGTTTGTGTTATTCGCTTCTCATTGCCATTGCTTTGTTTTTGTATAAATACAAATCGGGTTCCCTTGTATTCCTTCATAAATGATTATGCGTAAGAAGAGTTGAGCGATGGAGTCTTGTATGTCAAAGGAGATGAGAATGAATCGGTTGATCGATTTCTTCTTGAAAGCAGGGTTTGAGGGAACAAGGGAATTATACTTCTTTTTGGTTCCTTTACAATAAAAAAAAACAGGTGCTTACGTCTATAAGTCTATCAAGTTTGGATTTTTTTCCCGCTATTATATTTCGTTTATTAAAGGAATTTTGTTTTTTTGTAACATAAACTGTTTAGTATTTTAAATTAGGTTTATTATTAAATTAGGTTATTGTTAATTGTTATTTTATTTGTATAAAATTATAATATAATTGTTGTACCAATATTTCGTTTTATTGACAGCCCATAGGCAATGCTTCCTTAATAGAACTAAAATCATAAATATTAAAAAGTTTAGTCCTTAATTTAATTTTAATAATAGTTTTGGACACTACAATAACTACAGGAAAATACATAGACGGTCAGACAGCAGCACTACAGTTGTTAGTACAAAATAACAAATAAAAGTCGATCTTCCGATTCCTTCATACTCATAAAAAATGTGTTCGAATTGCTACATAATATAAATATTTTCTCTGAAATATTTCCATTCTTTCATTTTTTATTTTTGCTTCCATTAACTTTTTATTTTTACTCGAATAAGGTATTAAATCTGAATATATGCCGACTAAGTATTCTTCTTCTTAAATCTTCTGCCTATACGAATTCTTCAAGAGCACGCTATGCTCGGAACGAAGATGGTGCCAGTTCTTTACAAAGCTTGGACATCGAACAAGAAGCAGAACAAAGCTACGAAAGCAAAAATTCTTTCAAAACCCATAAAATGCAAAATTTAAAACGATTCCATACGGACGGACGGCTGCACATGGTTTGTTATTGTAAGAGAAGCAAACGAAGACAAATCGCACCGTTCTCCTCATCGCTCGCTGTACACCAGAAATTGATCGATTCTTTCTTTCGCACTTTACTTGGCATACGAGTGTTGGATCGATCTCTTCTTACGCATATTCGCTTGCATTGTTAGTGCAAAATAACAGAAGCAAAGTCGATCATCCGAATAATGAGGGAAAGACACAAAGCAAAAATTGAGAAACTGACATTGCTTGCTCTCTGCGTGTTGATTCATTTCGCACTCATTTCGCTTCTTCGTTTCCCTTGCGGACCGACCGCTTCCATGTCGCCGTTGAGTACATTTGGCTGATTCGGCCTCTTGTTATTCTTTCTCTATGAATGAACTGATAAATTTATCAATTATATTCCTCTGATTATCGTTCCAAAATATTACGTCTTTATATATGTTAAGCAGATTTCAATTAATATAAACATTTGGTCTTCCATCGCGTCGAAAACAACATCTAAAATAATACGTTTTCTCATTAGTGTAGTAGATGGGTTGCTGTTGAAGGTGAAAAAAAATATATATTTTTGAAGAAAGCAAGCGTGGGTCAAGCACAAGCGTAACCACTCTTTTTGCACGGACTCCGATCACAAAAATGAGAGTAATTTCCCACCAAGTTTTGCTCGATAGCATAACCACGGGCTAACAGAACCGAGTGAGCTGATCAACATTTCCCGACGGCAACTCAGTCGACTTTTGCCTACAGCATTTCTATTGTACTATAAATATGTACACACATACCCGTACAATACATATGTTTGTACAAGGAAGATGTAGGAATGTGTTTCGCAGGCATATCAAACTCCTAAAAAATTGTCGACTAGCACTTTTTTCGTTTTCTAAAACAAAACTACTGTGTAAAAAAAGAAGAAATCATGAGAAAAATGCATAGAATATTGATAATCTATAAATTGTTAAAAAAAATGTTTATAAAAGTAAATATATTTTCTTTCTATCTCGTGTTATTTCAAATTCTTAAAAAACATTCGTTTAACCCTATAACAAGGTTCCAGTAACCCTTTTTAATGTTACTCGTATAACGTATTCAATGTGCTGATATGCCGACTAAAGTAGATCATCTGTCTATTCAAATTCTTCAACAGCACACTATGCTCGCAACGTAGATCGTGCCAGCGCTTTACAAAGCTTGGGCATCGTACAAGAAGCAGAACAAAGTTACGAAAAGCAAAATTTCTTCCAAAAACCATAAAATGCAAAATTGAAAACACGCAGACGGACGGACGGCACATGGTTTGTTATTGTAAGAGAAGCAAAAGAAGACAAATCGCACCGTTCTTCTCATCCCCCGCTGTACACGATAAATGGATCGATTCTATGTTTCACACTTTACTTGACATACGAGTGCTGCATCGATTATCTCTTCTTACGCATATTCGCTAGCATTGTTAGTGCAAAATAAAAGAAACAAAGTCGATCTTCCGATCCCTTCATACTCATTAAGAAAGATCTTCGAACGAACGTGAACAAGAGAAACAGCACTCTCATATCATGTGTGTTTGTTGGTAGAGTGTGCACTCAACTCGCTCTTTTGATGAAACTTGCCTAACTAATAACAGCAGAGAACTTCGTCGCCCGACAAATTAACAGCGACAAAGCTATGTTAACCAAATTTTGTTATCCCCCTATGGCTTTCGGCCCGCACCCATAATTCAGATTGCTTCGTTGGGCGAGATGCGCATTCTGTATACTGTTTATTCTGTGATACTACCTTCCTGTACCTTTTAACTACTCTCTCTTCACATTTTCCTCTCTTCTCTTCATTACACTTGTTGTTGTTGATTAGTGAGCAATAAAAATTGAGTCCGGAGAATGAGTAAAAAAAACTCAAATGAACTGTAAAACGTGAGCTGATTAACTCGCTCACTCGACTTATTTAATCTCTTGGGTGGTCCTCTTCTCTCTCTCTCTCTCCCACTTTCTCCCTCTCATTCAATCACTCACTTATTCACACAACTTAAACACTGCAAACGGAATTCAAGAGGTTCTCTCGTAGACTTCAGAAGCTCTTTAAAATTAATTAGAAAATCAAACGACAGCAAAAGTGAGATGAAATCAATGAAGAGGAAAGTAAAAAAGGAATCAGACGATGAAGAAGGGAAGGGAGAGCGAGGGAGAAATGGAGAAAAAGAGAGCAAGACAAAAGGGAACAATTATGAACGCGGGTGGGAAGGAGCTGAAAAGAGCTTTGAGAAGGAGAGGAAAACAGCTCGGAAAAGGAGAGGAAAACAGCTCTGTAAAAGTATACAGAGGTTACAACAACAACAACAACAACAACAAAACGTGCTTCAAACTTGATGCCTGGCAACAACAGAAAATTTAAAGCAACTCGTAAACTAAGCTTGAGGTAGGAAGGCAGAATTACAACACAAAGCTTCACACACACTCTCATATATGTATAGTGTATGTACATACACTCATACATATGTACGTCACTTGCATCCATCGCCTTAAGTAAGGTGACTGCAAAAAGCAACAACAACTACAACATTTTGTCTAATTAACCATTAAGTAGTTGGAACTCTTGAATGAGTGTGTTTGCAAGCACGTTCAAGCCGAGCACAAGCTCTCTCTCTCTCTCTCTCTCTCTCTCTCTCTCTCTCTCTCTCTCTCTCTCTCTCTCTCTCTCTCTCTCTCTCTCTCTCTCTCTCTCTCTCTCCCTCTCTCTCACATATACACCTCACACCTCCCTAGTTGTTGCTTACGTGCTTACGTACAACGAACGAGTACGAGTTTAATTCCAGGTGCATAGAAAAGAATTCCTTCACCACTCAGCAGGCAGTCGAATCAACAAAGAAACCCACCTCGTAGATGCGGTGAAATGCTCATAGAGAGGGGTAGAGAGGTAATAAATGCAGTACTACTGCTGCAACAACAACAGCAACAACAAATACAACAACAACTCGATCCTACTCGCTAAAACAGCAGCAGCAACTGCAAGCTGATAACCAGGATATTCAAATTCACTCTTAGCTGTTGTTGTTGCTTTTTGTTCTTCTAGTTTTCGTTTTGTTGTTGTTGTTGTTGTTGTTGCCACTTCCTGTACACACGACATGCATTCCAAAGTAGCTTTATTTACTTAACGTAAGCATAAAATTTTAATTAGTGCAAATTTCTCGGTGTTTGTCGGCATGTCTTTTGGTATCTAGCTCTGGTTCCCCCCCCCCTCCCCCTTCTATCCTTCTAAGTGACTCCTTCCCTCTCTTAGTCCCTCCTGGTGTGTGCTTGTGTGTGTGCATGACCCTGTTTATTACCATTTACAATATTTGTACTAGCGTCTGTATGAGCATTCATTTGTGTGGGTGTGAAAATGCACCATCTTCATCTCGAGTTGTTGTTGTTGTTGCACTGTTCGTAGTGGTTCACAAACTTGTTCAAACTTGAAAGTAATTTAACGTTTTATGTCGACTTCTATTCGACTTCCATTCGATTTCCATTTGAGTTCCGTTCGACTTCCATTCGACTTCCATTCTACTTCTAAGGTCACAAGTGTGCTCAAAATGGTTGAGAAACCCTCTCTTAAAACCCTCTCTTAAAAAACGTTCTACTCTCCCTCCTTAAACAAGTTTGGCTCAGACCGTAATGCAGCAAGCTTTTGTTTGTATAGAAGCCACACACACACAAACACACCCCGCATACAGGCTCCAGGTATTTTGTGCCTGCATTTTCGCTTAATTGCTTTTGAATAAAATTAGGGATTTTCTTTAATCATCAACGATGTCAACGACGATGACTGCAACTGGAAACGACTTGAACGGAAATTGAACCGCGAACCGAAGAACGGGAGGAACGCAGCGAAGGGGGCGGGGGGCGTGAAGGAGAGAACGAAAACGGCACCTGGTGAAAAGTGCCAAGGATAGATTCTTACCGAGGATGTTCGAAAAGTGGGAAACATACTCGTATTAATTTTAACCCGCTTCACTGAGAAGTAAAGCAAATCGCAGTTCGGTGGCACCTCGGCACCTTCTACAAGAAGCAGCAGCCACGGAGCACCTTCTCTGGATGAAGAAGCATTTCGAGTGCTCTTTTGCTGGTAATTCGGATCCCTGCTCTTTGATTGTTGTGTATGATGATGCTGTGGATTCTGTTGTTGTTGTTGTTGGCTTTCCCGCTTGATTTATGAAGCTTGTTTATCGCTTATTAAAAACATGGTTCGTTAAACAACATGATTATCGATTCGGTTGTTGATTTTAAGAGTTCCCCGCCTTCACAATTCAGTGGACGGGAACTGAGCTGAACTTAAGTATTGATGAATATTATTGATAAATATTATTAACCATAATAATCCACTCCTGAAAGTCTTCCTTCATGAAACTTGAACTGTTAAACGTCGAGAGTCCAAAGAAGATGAGATGTGAAATAAAAAACATATTATCTCAGATTCTTACCAGATTCAAATAAAATCATTTCATGTCATCTTATATGTCACTTCAGAAATGTGAATCTGATTTGCAAAAAAATATCTCTATACACAATAACAACACATTATTTATTCTTGTCGATAATCATTACGTCAAATAATCGAGCGTGCAAAATATCAACTTCAAATCATTTGGGACCCGAAAATACCAACTCAAGGAATTATTAAAATATCAGTATATCATGGTAAAGAGACAACAACAACAACAACAATGGAGATATGTACATCAATAATCAGATGACAGACAACAACAACAACAACTACAACAACAAAAGCGCAATACAATATCCACATCAATTACCGCATTTATACCAACGAAACTGCTGCTGACAGTCAGCGTTGTTTAGATTTTATTGTAATTATTTGGCAACATTAACAATAGCACAACGAAAATATCAACAACAACAACAACGACAATAGTAATAATAATAATAATAAGGAAATGTAGTAATAACAACAACAACAAGAAAATAACGACAGCAAAAACCAACAAACATGATTCATTCTCATCGATGATGGAAATAACGAGCAATGAAAGCGAGAAACACAAAATCAAATATGTATTATAAATACAACAACAACAACAACAATAATAATAATAACAACAACAACAACAACAACAACAATAATAACAACAACAACCAAAACACAAGGACGAAAACCAAAAGCAAAAGCAAAAAATAACCCAACAACAACGTTTGGGTTGGTTGATGGTGATGAATAGTGAGCCACAACAATAACAACAAAAACATCAGTAATGAAACCAATAACAACAACAACAACTGTAACTGTATATTGTTACCTTTTGCGTTGTTGTTGTTGTTTTTACTGTTATTTTTCAGCAATTTATCAACAACAACAACAACATCAACTAACAACACTGACAACCGATGAGTTGACAACACAACCACCGGAGAGCATCGTCAATAGCAACAGCAACAACAACAACAACAACGACAACATCATGGACAACAACATCATGGACAACAACAATCATAACCACAAAATGCGGTCTCAATTTGATGGATTGAATTATTGTATGAATGACATTTTCATATTTCATTGGCACTGCAAAATATAATGAATTAGGAAAAGCAGAGTAACGATAATAATGACCACCACCAATGATGATGAAGATGATGTTGACGATGACAGCACGATGTGGATAAAACAAAAACACCAACAACATCAACCATGAGCAACAACAACAACAATTAATAGCAAAGGTCAACATGGACAACAATTTACTAAGTTTTGGCAAAAATTAATGCTAATTGAAATGACGTGCAAATCGAAAATGACAATCATTAAAAATAAAACACAATAATGACGATGTTAAAAATTTAAACGGAGGCTGTTTTTCTGTTCTCACTTTTTCACAATAAAAAGTAGGGAAAAAACGCAAAAAAGTAGAAATAGTATCGAGAACCCGAAAAGGGGGCCAAACTAACTGAACAGAATAAATATAAAAATAAACCGTTTCTGAAAAAAATACTTTTGAAAAAAATTTTAAAAAATACACAAAACATAAAAACAACAAAATTTCTTGAAAATATGAATAAATCTATGAAAATGAATTAATTTCTACGAATTCATTAAAGTAAAAACTAATTAAATGCGAATTTATGTATAAAATACGAATTATTTAATTATAAAATACGGAAGTGTACTCATTAGATCCAGTTTCATAAATTTCATTATATTAATCTAAAGTATTTATTAAAGTATTGCGTACGAATTTTATTCAATTTTCATTTAAAACTTAAACTTTATATTATGTAATAAAAAATAAATTATATGTTGTTTGTTGTAATTATTTGAAAACCATGAATTATTGTTTGTAGGGTATAAAAATGTTCGCCATGACCGCGGAAAAGAAATTAAATACGCGGATTTTTTTTAGATTTCACTTTTTACAAGTAACTACAATATATGGAATGTGCATTTTTTTACTTTCGATTTTTATTGCCTTTTTCTGGAATGAAATTTATTTGCTCGCTCATCATTAATCAAAATAAAATTTTTACACAGCAGCTTCAGTGAAGCCTGAAGGTATCGGGGCCCAATAAAGCCCGAGTTTGACGAATTACCAATTTTGCGGGTTTGTCGAAGTGTTTGTGAAGGGAGGGGGTGGGGGGAGAAGGGGTGATTGGCTTGCTTTAAGTGTAGACATGCTTTTTGCATCACATTCGATGGTGCATTTAAAGTTGTCGTTGCTTCTGGCAGTCATTCGATCATTAATCAATTGTTGCTGCGCCTCCAGCAGACAGGCGGTTCTCAATAAAAGTGCTTCAATTCCGACAAAAAAATGTGTGTACTTCTCTTTATAAAAGTAATTTTAAAAAGTTTACTGAGCTGTGAGAGCTTCTTCTTCCTCTTCACGTTCATCATCATTTTCTTTTCTTCCTCATTTTGTTTTAATTTTATTTTCCATCAAAATAATGTCCTTGCATCGCTTCAATTTGCTTTTCTGCTCCTTAAAGTATCAAAATAAACACACTCGCTCAGTGACACCCTACACAAAGTTGAGGAATGTTTGCCCCTCTCCCCGCCTATTTATCCATGTCCACCCTTCATCCACCCCGGTTCACGCTCTTCTTCAACTGCAACACAATCATTATGTTGCCTGATTATTTTGGCCAAATTATAAACGAATTTAAAATAGATTAATTTAGCGTGAACAGCGCAACAGCACAACATAAAAAAGGAAAAAGAAGAAGGAGCAGAATAAGAAGAAGACGAAGAAAAACACCAGCGAACACGATTCACAACAATGTTGTGAAGCTGATGAAGCAGAATTTCAAAAGCATGATGAAGATGCGTCTTGTCTCGACGAAGCTTCTAAAGCGGTGGTGGTGGTGCTGTTCATGGGTTTGTGTTATACGAGTACCCTGTTTTTTTAGCCTCTTTCTTTTCTATTTTCTGTTATTCACATTGTTGTTTCTGTTGTTGTTTTGATTATTATTACCGCTTGAGATCCTTTTTGGCGGTTACTTAAAGCATTCCGAAGACAAGCGCGAAAATCCGCACGAAAAGCTTCTAATACCGTCGCTTGGCTTCGTTTTACAACGCGGTTTTTTCGGGAGGAAGGGGAACTTTTACCGTTTTACCGTTAATAAAATGCATACGTTTTTGGTAGTGTTTTTTTTCTATTCTTTATTGTTTTAAATACCGATTATTTTCTTACTTTATGTATTTTGAGTTCTACAATACGTTCGATTCATGATTTTTTATTTCTAATTCTTTTTGTTCTTGATTTTGGCTTTTTGATTCTTCATTCTTGTGTTTTCATACTCGATTCTTGGGGTTTTGTTCTTGATTCTTTATTCTCCAATCTCGATTCCTGATTCTTCGTTCTTGATCCTTCATTCTTGGCCCTTGATTCTTGTTCCTTGATTCCGATTTATTAATACTTTATTGCTTGGTGTTTAATATTGATTTCTTATTCTTGATTTTTGATCCTTGATTCTTTATTTATTATTTTACTCCGGCTCTTGAATCTTGTTTCCTGAACTTTGATCCTTGATTTTTTCACAAACCCAACGAAAAGTAAAAATAAAATATTTCTGAAGAAATTCTTCTATTCTTCGCTCAAAATTTTAAACAGATCCGGGCTTTGATCCGAAGTCTGACTATTATAAGTTATAAATAGGGGAAAATCTTAATTAATTCATTTGAAATCAGAATTCGGTCAGAATCTTAAAAATTTAAAAAGCTTTCTAGTTTTTTCAAAAGGTTTATTTTGTCTAAGAAAAGTTTTTCTCTTTCCTTTTTGATTTCTTTCGTCTCTATTTTCGCCGCAATTTCGAAAAGTAAAGAGCATTTATTGCTTACTCAGCTTGTTAAAAGCGTTGCTTTCATGCAAATAAAAGCGACACATAAACGCAAAAATCCAAAGGAAAAAGAAAAACCGAAAAGAAAAACAAAAGAAATAAAGCAAAACGTAAAACATATAAAAAAACCCTTTTTCTATGAACATCTTCTAATTTCCACACAATCTACAACAGTTTCATTGGCTTCGTTCGCTCGGGGTCTCTTCTTGGGGACAAACAACTAACAAACTAACTAGAAAAGAGGGTCTGAGAGAGAGGGGCCGAGAGAGAGAGAAACCGAGGGAGAGACAGAGAGAAGAACCAAAGCCAAAGCTACAGAAAATGTTTATGAAGTTAGATGAGAATAAATGCTGATGCTAATTTATGCGGAATTTTACAATACAACAACAAAACTCTTTTGTATTTTCACAGAACGCCATCGAAATGGAGTAAAGCGATAAGAAAAAAAAGAACAACAAGAATAAAGGAGAAAAGCTGAACAACTGGGAAAACAACAACAAACTAAACGAACACAAATTAGAAACAAACGAAGTAACAACGAACTCCTTATACAAAGAAACAGCAATGACAAAAACAATAACAAAAGCACAACAAAAGAGTAACAAAAATAACAAGAACAACAACAACAAAAGCAATAAAACTGTAGCGCAGCATCAGATTCGAACTTCAACTGCAGCTCTTTTAATGAAGGCGACGCGTCGCAAGGAACTCAAGGATTAAAGGATCGACGCTTTGTTAGCAACATTTGCAGCTTATTATTATAATGTTGAACTCAATGCGGCCAGAGACAGAGACAGCAACAGAGAGATAGAGAGACAGGAAAGCAGATCTGAATTAAGAAACATTTTGTTGGAAAAATCGAAAAACAAAAATATCTAAACCGAAAAAGAAAACAAAACGTAAAAAAACAAAATGTAAATTTTAAAAATTCATTCAAAAAAAGAAAGCTTAAAAAAACAATAAGAAAATCAAATTAAGTAAATTGAAAAAATAAAATTAAACAAAATGATGAAATTAAGTAAATTGAAAAAATAAAATTAAACAAAATGATGATGAATGATGTAAAATGTATGATGCAAAAAATAAAACACATACTCAAAAAACTAACTGAATTAAATAAAGGAAGAAGAAAAATGAGAAGTCTGCAAGATGAAGAGAATGAACTGAAGAGTGAGTAGTGATGAAGACCGGGCGAAGAAGAGTCAGTGGTGAGTTGTGGTGATTGAAGGGTGCTCCGAGAACCACTCTGCAATGTGCGGTAAATAAATTTTAAAAACCTGCAAATTAAATTCCTATATATTTGTTTTATGTGATCTGGAAAAACTTCAGACAAGGTAAGAAGAGAGTCAATTAGGACCGATTTATGCCATGCTGACGGAATAAAATCGAAAGCTAGTGAAGAGCCATTAGAAGAGCCATTAGAAGATGTTAAGGACTCGGAACTAGATATCATAAATATATTGTCCATAATCGAGTATATTTAAATGATAACTTTCGATAGAAGGCATAAACAAGAGTTACCTCATAAGTGATTAAGATAATTAACTCATCAGACTTTAAAGTTATTTCCGGTGATTATATTTTCCATTAAATATATTTAAACCGAAAACTTTCCAGTATTAAATCCGAAATATTCTCAATTTAATGTTCTATTAAATTATTTATTCTAAATCTTTCTTCACACAGAATGTATTTAAGCTTAACTTGTATACAAAGGCACATAATTTAAGGATTTCAAAATATTTACACTTCAGAGAATTCTTGTAATTTAATGGTTATAAAATTTTAGAGATTATAATTTTGAGGTCATACCAAAAATGTTAAATTATTATTTCCGCTTCAGTTATTTTCAGAATAAGCAATTTATTTTCAGTAAACGGGGTTTTCTTCTCACGACCGAATTCTCGTTAAGAGCCTAGAAGAGAAATTCTAATTCTTATCCTTTTCCATGTCCCGTTTATGAGTAAATAATTCATTCCTCACACTAATAATAATAAATAAATAAATAAGTGAGAAGCATTCCTTTCACATAACTCTTTCAATTTAAAATTCACATTGAATGCATTAAATATTTTCTTAAATGATCATTTTGATTGGGAATTTCATTTATTCGGGTCGGGTGTTAAAATTCAAAAGGCTTTTATCAAATCTTTAATTTGAATTGATTAAGATTATAAATTATTCAGAATGCAGATAATGAGATGAGAGTGAAAACTGAGCTGAGATGTAGTTTGTACTCTTCTCCACAACTCATCCACACATTTTTAAATACTTTAATCCTTATATTCGTATGTCATCAATAAGGAAGAGTGATTATTTCATCCTTCTAAAGGCTTCAACTACAGAAATTCTCAATTCGAAATTCTAAAGGTATACATATGTATATTAAATCCTGTTTTATTATATATTGAACCGTTTTGAGCTCTCCTCTAACACTATATTGATCTCAATAGTCTTCCGTATTCAATCAGTTACTCGAATACAATCGTATATCGAGAAAGAATATAAGAATAAAATATTTATAACGTATCCTTCTTTTGATTGCTTATTAGTACCTTTTTCTGTGCTCTCAATTTACCTATCAAGTATCCTTTATTCAAAATTAACTTCAACATAGCTTCACCTTTCATTTTCTGAGCTGCGTTTTTCATCATCTGTCATCAATTCTCTTTCTCTTCAATCTTGCTAATTGAATAAAATTCATTTTTTAGTTTCTCTTTAGATCGGTGGCATTTTTTTCACACCCATCGGGGGCGAAAAATACTCCGAAGAGAAAAAAATTCATTTCCATTCAGTTTTAGTTATTCGAGTGTAAAACTCGAACACACTCTCGATGATGCGCTTCTTTAATTAAGTACCGTTTTGTGTCCATTTGGTTTGGCCATTCATTTGATGCGTACTGAAATAAAATTTCACCACGTTTTACCACCGTGGACCACCTTCTCTTGCATCCAACCCATTTGTAAAGCTCTCTGGTACCGAGGGGAATAGTGTTGCCACAGTGATGATGAAGGACAATTGAAAAAAGGTACTTCATTCAAAAAGGACGACGAGGAGGTAACGTTTAAATGTTTTGTAGTTTAATTACGAGTCAGCACAGAAAAAATATCACTTCAGCGCATGCAATAAATTGCAAGACTCAGGAAAATTAAATTGTCCAAAAAAGTTGAGACATTTTTGTTAATTTTATTTAGTAAAAGTTTTTTGTTTTTCCGTTTTGCTTTTTTATTATCACATCATGCTTCATGTGACATCATTAATGCCCATTTTCGCTCTTTATTTTGGACAGCTTTATAGGAATTTTTTTGGTCGTGTATGTGTTGGTGGCTTTTAAATAATTAGAGAATAACCCAGCACGAAAAAAGTTCGTCACTTTAAGCAAAAAACCCCTATTAGAAATATTTGTTTATTATTATTATTATGTACTTATATATTTTAAATGAAATTTAACACTTGCTGTTATTAATTTTACTTGCTTCTACTACCAGAATCTACCAATGTCTTGGTCTCGAACATGGAGCAAATATTTTCGCGGTCGCATTTTGCTAAATTGCTAAATATTCGGAGTGGTTAAAACACAACCATCAGTGGTTGGTGGTGAGCAGCAGTTGTTGTGCCCTTCTTCATCATCTGGAGTTACTTAGAGCACAGCATCCGCACGTTTTTTACGTGCCTGTCCCGTCCTTCGTCTTCCGCCCACATCCTTGACAGCTTTCTGTGCAAAATTTATTCGAAACATGCACATTTAATGAAACGTTTCTCGAATTTTTGATAAACTTAATATTGCGAAGAGAGGGAGGGGACCTACGTTGTGGGTGGGGTAGCGTTTTGTGGGCGTGTGGAAATTTTAAACATATTTTATGCATTTCATAGACGATTCTACGGTCCTCCGAGCCAGATACGATGAATCCGGATACCTGTGATGAAAAAAAAATAAAAAGTAGAAAAAACAACAACAATAAGGGCAATAATAATAAAAATAAAAAAAAAACAACAACAATAATACACATATAATAAAACAAAAGGATGTACAAACACATCACCGACACCGTGTTACATTGAAGCATTCTTCACTCTTCGAAATCCTCAAAGCCCCCTCTCAGCCCATTCCCCTTCTTCCTTTCGCCTCCCCTCTCCCCCCTCTTCCAATCATGGTTTTCCTGGCCTCTGTTGACGTCGTCTCCAATTTCCACTCGTTTAAATAAATACCTCGTAAATTTGGTAGCTTTTATTTGCATGAAAAGGCAGAGGGAGATGCAATGAAATTGAGAGGTAGCGGGAAAGAGAGAGAGAGAGCGAGAGAGAGGGCAACAGAGAAGCTGATAAACCGAACCGCAAGGATTCAGCTTTGTTTCATTTTTACCACACTTTTTTGTATTAAAAGGTGTGCACCACTGACAGTCCTTGACGTCTCTCTGACTGCTCACAAACGGTAACCACGTGCAAAGTTCAGCTTCTGTGATAAATTTCATGGCCTCTCCTTGGTTACGCGGCAGACTTCGATGATTATCGCGGTGTACTTTTTTAGGGTTTTGCCTTGATTTTCGGTCGGTTGGGTTTTCCTTGTTTTTTGGTGTTTAACAGTTTTTTCAGTTACGTTGTTTTTTTTTCTGGTGGGGGGGTCTAAAAAAAATTGTTTTTTGTGCCATTAAAAATTCATAACAAATTACATACAGAAAGTCCTTGCCAAATCCCTTTTCAAGAAGATAACGCGTTATGTGTTACATGTGAGGACAGCTTAATTAACGGGATTTTTTTCTGTTACACGAACGACGAAGTTGGGTGAAGAGAGAGAGAGGGAAACTCGGGTTATGAATAACGTTTTATGAAGAGAGATACATATTAAAGGATGGAGACAACGGATAATTTAACTATTTTAAAGGGAGAAAGAGAATTTTAACGTCAGTTTGGAGCATATTTTTTGTACCTTCGATCATTCAAAAGGATACTTCCACTTAAGTCGTCCTCCGAAAAATCTCAATTGTCTTAATTTTGACTCATGCTAGTTGTTAGATGGGAAAACAACAACGACATAAAATACCGAGGCTTCATCAAGAAATTATAACGAGCAACTCAGGACGTTAGTTTGTTTTTTAAGGCGTCGATGATGTTGCTGCCATTATTTATGATCAACATGTCGTCATGATGCTAATAAACAGCTGTCAGCCAGCTTCTTTTACCTACCCTCCAAATCATAACATAATTTTATAACCATAACCAACTCCTGGAAAGAATATGCGTCAGGAGAGTCGTTAACTCGGTTAACTCCCATCATCAACAACCTCGCTACTCACCACTCCATCACGGAAATCCATAAAAAACCAGAAAAATGTTTAACGATTTCAGATTCGGTTCTCCGCAGGGATTTAATCGAGGAGGTGAGGCACAAAGAATTTGTTTACTACTCCTCAACTGATACTAAGAAAACTGTCCAAAAATATTCTCCAGTACAAAAACAACTAGGATTTTCTCGAGTGATTGAGAGAGAGAAAATGCGTGGTTGACACGAGCATCGCCACGAACTTCATTAATAAATATGTTTCGTAATGTTTTCTAATGAAATCTAATTTGTTGCCTCTGACCAACCGTCCTCGAGACTCGTTCCACTCTTCAACACGTGACGCACGTGCCTGGCATTTAAATGAGACCCCTATATAGTTCATTGGTAAATATTTACCCAGCGTTGAATTTGCGTCAAATCCGAACTTAATAAAACAAATTAGCGAGAAAGCTGAAAGTCTTTTTAAGAAAAGCACATAAAGAAGATAAATTTGATTTTTTTAAAACATTATATCATATTTTTAACCAATCTAATCTTCATTATAATCTAGGGACTAATATTAATTTTGGGTGTAATAATTTCGAAACTCAGAATTTCACGTAGAGTTTAATATTTTGAAATTAATGGCCCAAGTTAAATAGAATACTTAATTTTAACGGGGTCAAAAAATGTAACAAATTTAAAATTTCAAGCTTTATAAAAGGAGCACATTTTAATCTTTTTCAGTGTTTTTGATAATTTCTGTAACTCTAAAACAGAGATCAAACTAATCGATTGTTCTTATTCGTCAAATAAATTTTTATGGCCGAGAATTATTAGACAAAGAAATTTATATTTTATTCATTTCCACAGAATAAATTGCGGCAAAATATTATATGCACTGATGAAATTCGAAACAGGGATACTTATTAGATGGTAGCTTGAATATAAAAATTGGTAAACGTGGAAAAGAAACACGGCCAAATCTGAGAATTTACTTCGTTTCAGAAATTATTAATAAGTACCTTTCTAAAAAATAACATGAGCCTATACGAGTGTACTGTTATTATACTTATAAATCTGGTAGAATTCTGAAATTATTTTGCTTGGCAATGCTGCACAGTTAATTTTCAATTCAAATTAAAGCGATTTATTGGCACGGCTTGGAATAGCGATTTTTAAAATTATCTACCAATGTTTTCACACATGAACTTAAACTTTTCTTCACATTTTTCACATTAAACACACACAATTTCCCTGAAATTTCCCTAAAGGAGGTTAAGCAAAAACAATTGCTCTTGAGAAAAAGATACAAAAATTTGGCATGGCAATGCCTTAAATGGAATTTGGGAACTATGAAGACCAGGAAGCTGAATTTGCACGTTGGTTGGCACTGTCTCTCTCAACCAGATACACCAGGAATGGATTTTGGAAAACTCCTCCCCTAAGTACCCTAAATCGACGTGGCAAGATTTAGAATGGCCTCAATTTTGAAATTTAAGGACAAGCAAGTTAAAATTTTGCATGCTGCTTGGTTTTACCCTTTATAGATATACCAGGAACGCATTTTAAAACATTCGCGTCCAACTGGTAGAAATGGGCGTGGCTAGATTTAAATGCCCATAATTGGGAAACTATTAGGACTAAAATAAGCTAGTATTTTGTTTTGAAAACAGGTAACGACCACCCCTACTATTTATACCCGTCTGTGATTAGAAGGTACCTTTCCTTGTGACCAAATATTTTCTCTAGTTTAAGTTTGTATTTCACTCTATAATGTTATTGTTCTGGAATGAAAAATCTAAATAAATTAAAAATGTAAATAAATAAAATATCAATTAAATTTTTTCAAAACTTTCTGGTGTAAGTTATTTAAGATTCGGCCAGATCGAATATAGCACTCTTGCTGGTTGTTAGCTTTAAATGTTCCACAGGAAGGCATTTGTCCATATTGTTGGAGGAATTAAAAAGAACGACCGGAGATGGCCAAGAAAGGTCGATCGTTTGGTCAGAATAGGCAGCAGTGGGAGAAAAATGGAAGGCGACCCGTGGGAAGCTAAATTCCCAATTCCGCATACGTTTTTATGTATGTTTTGTATAATTTTTTTATAATTTTAAGTCGACGAACTTCTTCCTCTGTCGATCAATGTCCTACATCCGAGAGTCATCCATGGAGTTGTCTACTCTACTACAGCAGTTCTTGCCCTACCTTCACCAACCTCATCGTTCAGCCTTAGCCGTCAGCCTTATCTTTGCGGCCAGTCTCTCGAAATGTTTTGTTTAACTTAATTTTATTACTAACTTTTGAACTGTTTAAAATACATTTCGTTTTTATACCCTACACATGAAGTGATGAGGATATATTCACTTCGATCTGGCCGAAGTTAATACTATTTCTGGTTAACTTTTCCTTTAAAATTATTACAAATTTTCACAGAGAACTTCATTATTGCTATTCATTTACAAACATTTACATACATCAAAAATTATTGCTATAACCGGTGTGCAGGCACCTCGAAACAAAATGTCAATACGAATACTTATTGACGTCATTTGACGTACCTGTCAAACGAAAAAAAAGCAACTGACCTGCGCCTTGCGCAACCTTCTTTTTATTAACCTTGATTGTATGTATCCATCAGCATTGTCGTTTCTACCGCGATAGTTGTATTTATAGTTGTATTTATACTCGAGATTATATAATGCGTTACTACTTAAAGCCAGTAGTACGCTTTAAATTGGCTTTATTTAGAAGTTTATCCGAAATTTTTTGTCGAGGTCTGAATTTTTCCTTGAAAAATCCAAAACCCACTGAATTGATACCAAATTTATCCTAAGGGTGTAGAATATTTGAGCTCAATCAGGCCTAAGTTCAAATTCTTAACTGTTTAAACTTTGAATTAAAGTTAGCTTTTTTCAACAAATTTCAGCACATGGAGAATCAACCTAAAAAAGTCGTCCACACTTTGGCTTCAATATGCCAAAAATTAGTGGCAAGGGAGAATTGCGGAAGGGTGTTCCACAAGCCGAGCGCCGATCAACGGGTCCGGCGAAGCGCAGTTCGGCAGGCCCGGCGGTGTAGTTTTTTTACGGAGGTGTTCGGCAAAATTAAGAACTCCCACCCGAAGCAATTTGCCAAATTCACAAGAATGACGCGTCCATTATTCGATCCCTTGGTGTCATTAATAACACCTTTCTTGGTCAACGCCCACCAGACCATCGATGTGGAAGAACGGATATCAATGACGCTGTTGTGAGTAATTTTTCTTGACGTTTATTTCGTCATATTCGTTTATATTATCTCTTTTAGACATCTGTCTCAGGGGTCGTCGATGCAAAGCATTGCATGGAGCTACAACATCCACCGTAGGGTCTATAATATATCGCACGTGCGAAGTATTATGGACGGCGCTTGCGCCGATTTATTTAAGTGAACCCACAGAGTCGCAATATAAAGACATTGCGGAAGGGTTCGAAAAAATGTGGGATATGCCGCATTGGATTGTCGCTGTAGGTGGGAAGCATTTCGTCATTGCTCGTCCTAGAAATTCGGGAAGCATATTCCTAAACTATAAGAATTTCTACAGAATTGTGCTTATGGCAACTTGCGACGCCAACTACACTTTCACTTCCGTGAGTTTAGGGAGTTATGGAAGTGAAAGTGGTGCAGGAATTTTCCCAAATTCTCCATTTCGGAAAACATTGCTCGACAATAAACTCCCAGTCCCGGCCGCTACTCCATTACCGAACACCAATGAACCGTTCCCCTTTTTCATTATTAGGGATCAGGCATTCCCTCTAAGAAATAATTTAATGACGCCCTATCCAGGCACAGAGTTGTCTAAAAAAGATTTAAATTTTAATGAGCAGACTAGCGAGAGCACGTCACACTATCGAGACGAGTTTCGGAATATTAACGCGACGTTGGCGTATTCTGAATACAACCATGGAATGCAGTCCAGAAAATGCAGAAAAAATTATATTGGGTTGCTTAGTTCTGCATAACTTTATAATGCTTTTCGACAGTAAGCGCTAGTCTAGTGACTACTGTGGAAATGATAACGGACCAGAAAATAGTGGTTCGCTCCACTACACCGTGTCATCCACAGAAGAAAATTCGTTGGCAGTGCTTACTCGAGAGAGACTAGCGCATTACTTTTTACATGAGGGAACAATTTAAAAATAATAGCTATACAGCTATGTTCTGCATAAAGGAACCCAATTTTCATTTGTTTGACATTTTCTGGAACGCAGGCAATAGTAGTAGTCAGAATACGAAAACGATTGTGGAACAATTTTTTGTCATCCCGTGTCAAATTTGGTTTGGAGACAAACCGGTTTCTTCTGTTATTTTCGGTTTCTACCAAGAGATACAGGAAAAGAAAAGATATTTAATTTTTATGATTTCATCCGGTGGTTTTCCAGGGGAAAGCTGAATCAGAAAGAGATTGGATGAATTATAGTTTTTCTTAATTTTTTCGATAAGAAAAGGAGAAACCTTAAACACTAGGTTCGAAATAATCAGTCAAGTTCTCGTTTAATATCTTCGCCATTGTAGTCGGAAGTGAGATCTCGAAGAATCAGAGAGCAAGTTTTGAGAGTCATAAGGTCGGAATGAGCATTTGCATCGTTGACAAAAAGTTTACACTTATTTTTATTTATAAATTTTATCTTAAAAAATACTACCTCCGGGGCAGTTCTCCTAAGACCTTCTATAAATAATTTACCATTAGTTTTGAGAAGAATAATTGCGAGTAGAATTTCACTCTAGCAAACTCTGAGTTTTGCTGCCTCTGGAAACGGTGGGGGCTGAGAATTGATTATGTGGCTGTGTTTCAGCTTCACCATTTTTACCAGGTTCGGAAGTTGGCAGCGCTTTCGGGTCCTTACTCACCTGCCTTTTAAGTTGAGAACTATGCACAATCGACAAGGAAGTTGTGGAAATGCACGAAAAGCTTACTAACTTCATGAGCTTTAATTTTAGCTTTGAATAAATTATTAAACCGAAAGCCCCGACAACTCTTAAATACAATAACGTTTTTCTATTAATGTTTACTTAAAAATCCAAATAAATAATAAATAATAATGGCTAATGTTTTTTGACCTTAATGTGGATTGCCTTAATTATTTGGGCTCTAGGTCTTCATAACAAAGAAAAAGAAAAGATATATAAAGTGAAAGCCAACACTTTACTTTTTATTTTTTCATTCTTTATTATTTTTTTTTTAAATTGTCACAATATTTCGGACACCGTCGATGTCCATCTTCAGGTGTACAGATAATACTCCATTTTAAATAAATAATAATGTTGTCTCGTTGGTATCTCTGTCATTTCTGCGATGTAATAGAGACAAAGATAATGAGACAAGCTACGTTTAAATTTTATTTAAAATTATGAAATAATTCTCTAATCAAATGCTTCGAACCGGAAGGATCTATGTTTTGTAGTTTCTGAGAAAAGTGAAAATTACGAACTTTTTATATAATTTTGGTTTCTTGGAAACAGATATTATTATGTCATTTCGGTACATGAAATTAAACAATTTTTACACCCATTTAACCCTAGAATGTTTATTTTTAATACATAAAGGTTATGCTTCGACGAATGAGTTTTTTAAAGTAGGCGCAAAAGACGTCGACGACTCCTGCCACGATCCATCATTTCACCAGCCTTGGCAATTGCCTTGGCTAAGCTCAGACACTTGACCTCGAGTCGTGTTGGCGAGTATACATATTCGTCAGAGGTCGTGGGGGTCGTTCGATTGACAACCACGAACCAACGTGGTACGAAAAACGAGCACAAAATAATCATAAATAAGAAAGAATAATGCTATAAGGTTGCGTCGTCTATTCGAAGAAGCATAGCCATCCAGGGTTACGAGTAAATAATATCAAACAAATAAATTTATATCAATATCAACCGAAAATTTTATCAATATTTTTACACGTAATTTTTCATTTGGTTCCTCTTGCTCTTGCCGATATTCCACTCGGGTGGATTTTTCGCCATTAACTTTTTCACAACTTCTGCGCGATTGATTTCCACATCATCATTGTCATCGTCTTGCATGGAGAGGAAGAACTGTCGCCATATGGCTTTTTTGGTAGCACATAATGTGCTAAGAGCATATTGTAGCACATAAGTACTAATAATGTGCTGCATTTTGTAATGTGTTCACATACAGCTCATAAGTATTCGAACGATTTAAAAAAACACATTCCCCAGGGTTGTGGTCATGGGAACATGGAGCTATTCGCTAGAGCTATTTCTCCAAAGTTCCAGATCTGATCTCACCCCAACATTGAAATAGTTTTTGTCAGAGGTCTTCCTTGCATGTAGGACTTACAGCTTTGGCTTTTCTGTCCAGCTCGTCCCGCAAAAGTTTAATGGGAGACAAATCCGGTGATTATGGTGGCCACTCCATGCGTTTCAAGATATTCTTGCCTTACAGATCTTGCAACATGAGTTGGACAAACGTGAAGAGTGCTTCGGGTCATTATCTTCTTGAGAAGTGAATCCTTCACCTATAATTCTAAATCCTGAAGGCACAGCATGTTCGTCTACTATTCTTCTTTGTTTCCTCCCAATTGCACAATTTAATTTAAGTTGATCGACATATACCCGAGTAGAAAAATACTCGGATTCTGCTCGGAAACCAATTGGGTTTCCCAGCTCCAACATGGGTAATCCAGACCGATTCCAGCTAGAAATGTGACGCCCCTCTGACGTTTCCGATTCCAATCGGGAATCACAAACAGAATCTATATGGGTATCCCAATAAAAACCCATATATTAATAGATTTAAAATATGTTTTATTAACATGTAAATAAGTAATAAGTGTAATAAGTATTAATAATAAAAGTATATTCAAATAGTGAGTAATTGGTATTTTATATTGTTATTATGTTATTATGTTTGTTCCTGTGGCCATCCCAATCACGGACGTTCGGCAATACGAGTCCCAAAGCTCGGTGACTCATTCTGTCATTTATACATAGGCCGTCAGCACCTCTATGTTCGCTTTGAAGCAATTCTGCAGGCGAAATTTATGGATAAATTAATATCTTTTCCATATGTATTATATAAATTATATACTAATAACTTTAAGAGAAATGTATATTTTCGTGTCGACGAAAACAAATTTCCCTGGCATTTGTTTAATAATATAGCAGTAAACTTCAAAGCCATGAAGTTCATGGCAAAAGATCTTTCTAAAAATGTATGTCATGCTTTTCGACACATTATTGTCCCTTCTGTCGATGGAATTTTTTTATATAGAGAATCTGTAATGAAAATTATTTGCATTTAATTGCAGGTTTGTTTAGTTGTAATATTATAGTATGTTTTTACAAATATTCACTTACAAATTCAAGTCCAACTATCTTATCCGATAACTTATCATCGAAAATTTTGAATTCGTTCACTGTGCCAATAGGCATCGTGACTTGGAAATCAGCGTAGTTATCAATGGAATCGAAAATCACATCATCACCGTTATACGACATTCTGTGAATTTTTTTATCGAGTTGAAGTACCATCTCCTTCACCTCGGCAATGGTTTTCAGTAGGACACTTACATCTGTAAATATAATTTTTAAAAAACAATTTAACTGGTTTTCAATAATATATGTACATACTCAACTGTAAATTAATAAATTAAGAACAGATCGAAAAGTCACCTTTAGAAATATTATTATTCACTTGGTACGCAATCAACAAGTTGTTGTTGATCCTGTCCGTTTGTATTTATAGCTCTGGTAAACATATAATGATACAGATAATGATTTGATATTGATAAAAATCTGACAACAAATGTGCAGTAAAATGTCCGAAAATATATTTTTAAAAAAGAAAGTGAGGATTTCAGTTATAAAGTCGACTTCCTTTCAATGCTTTAAACTTCACAACGCATGTAAAGTTGGATATTTGTGCCGTGTTAATAAAACGTGAAGATTTGAATTTCCAACAAAATCATCGAAATTGTGTATATGGAAAGCGGAAGAGTTTTAAGTAAAGCAAAATATGTATAATGCTGGTTTAATAAAGCATAAATGCAAAGATATGCTGTGGTTCACTTTAAGATGTATATATCATTCATGATTTAAACAATCATATGCCTGTGATTTTTGGAAATTAAATAAAATTGAACACTGCAAAAAAAAAATATTTAGCTTCCAAAAATCGGATATTATTGTGGTCTCTGGCCGAATCCAATTTTTAATAATTGGAAGTAGGGTTTCTGTATTTCGCCGCTCCACCGGGACAAGGAAACACTTAAGAGTCCCACGTTGGACACCTCCAAACACCCACTGGCCCTCAACGCGATGCACTTTATTGTACTTTCGTCGACCGAATTTACATTCGGCGATCTCTACGATCTCTCCTGGACCGCCAATCATATTTTTATTCCTCACCATTCCATCGATAGAAACTCCTCGGCAGATTTTTGCCCATTCGACTGCGGTGCAGCTAGAAATTTCTAATTCATGTGTAATATTACACAAGGAATAGCACCGTAGCCACATGTAGCAAAAGCTTATAATTTTGTAAACGTTAAGGTGGGAACCTTGAAGGAAGGTCCCGGTTCGTAGGGAAACCTTATACCCGCAAAGTTTTCTTCCTTTTTTTGTTTTTTTTTCTCACAGCACCTAAATAATAGATAATACATTGATATAAACATAGGTTTGTTGAGAGTAACGTGAAAATATATGTACTTACCGCCAAACGTAACCGTCAATTGTTGAATTATCTTTCAACAGCTTCATAATATGCCCACCGGGACATTTATAACTGTTTTCTTCAGGTATTAACTGCCAGTTTCGCAATGCGTCCAGTGCTCGGTCCGACAATGTAGAGTTCTCGTTCGTCTGTCCGTCGTTAAAAGTTAAGTAAATGTCCATCAAGGTATAATCCATTTGAAAATATTAAAAATTGCCTCTTTATTCAAATTATTTATTATTCATAAGTATTACAAAAAAGGTAAATGAAAACCTTATACTAATTGTACTTAGCGCTGTCAGACAAGAATACAATGCCAACTCGATTGCACAAAGCAGTAGCTTACACGAGCAGTAGCTCAAACAGCGGCTACGCAACAGAATAGTGTTTTGTGGCCAATTTTAGGGCGTGTATGCGTCCTCCGGCCTTCGGCCTACGGCCGCGCTTTTTGATTATAACCCTCAGTATGTCAAACACCGGCTACGCAACAGAATAGTGTTTTGTGACCAATTTTAGGGCGTGTATGCGTCCTCCGGCCTTCGGCCTACGGCCGCGCTTCTTGATTATAACCCTCAGTATGTCAAACACCGGCTACGCAACAGAATAGTGTTTTGTGGCCAAATTTAGGGCGTGTCTGCGTCCTCCGGCCTTCGGCCTACGGCCGCGCTTTTTGATTATAACCCTCAGTATGTCAAACACCGGCTACGCAACAGAATAGTGTTTTGTGGCCAATTTTAGGGCGTGTATGCGTCCTCCGGCCTTCGGCCTACGGCCGCGCTTCTTGATTATAACCCTCAGTATGTCAAACACCGGCTACGCAACAGAATAGTGTTTTGTGGCCAATTTTAGGGCGTGTATGCGTCCTCCGGCCTTCGGCCTACGGCCGCGCTTCTTGATTATAACCCTCAGTATGTCAAACACCGGCTACGCAACAGAATAGTGTTTTGTGGCCAATTTTAGGGCGTGTATGCGTCCTCCGGCCTTCGGCCTACGGCCGCGCTTCTTGATTATAACCCTCAGTATGTCAAACACCGGCTACGCAACAGAATAGTGTTTTGTGGCCAATTTTAGGGCGTGTATGCGTCCTCTGGCCTTCGACCTACGGCCGCGCTTCTTGATTATAACCCTCAGTATGTTAAACGATGGTTAATGCTAAAAAACGGAAACTTTGGGGTCTGTAAAACGCTCATTTTTTTATATTTCAGTGAGTGTGGTTGGAATTGTTGGAGCACCTGCAACATGTTATATATCGTTTTGTATTAGACCCTCCACCATTTTTTTTCTTAAAACTCAAATATCTACTAAATAATTGACAATATCGAAAAAATATATATTACTAAAACATAGGTGCAAATATTTCCTTTCAATCGGTATATATACCTTCTCTATAGGGCTAATAGTTTGGGACTTATCGCTCGCCAAAAATTCTGCATTTCCGCAATGCAAACGCCCATATCTTCTATACGGAAGCCACGCCCCCAAAAAAATTTTGGGATTCGATTCTTCGGTAAAAAGCGAAGGCTTAATTTCACTTTAGCGGTTTGGCGCAGCCGCAATGCGAAAATCGAACATACGTAACTCACGAAATTTGAAAATAACAGTTATTTTTTTGATCAGACCTCGTATAAAAATTATTTATATATATGCACACAGTAAACACAACACAAATTAAACCCACCTTTTACCACTCGATGGTTGTTTTAACTGGAGGAGCATTCGCATTTAGGGTTCCAGGTATCCCCTCTCATTTTTCGTCATTAGCTGTTCGCTTGAAATCGAACACCGCAACACACCTCGAAAAATTGTTTTATCAACAGTTATAAAATGTCAGTATTAGAAAGGAGCTAAAGCAATTTTATCAGCATTTTAAGAGCTTGGTTGCATATATGAAATGCTTTGCAAAACAATCATTAACTATATTGTATTATTATAACTGAGGCTTATAATCTAGGCTAATGAGAAAAAATCTAGACGTTTAAGGGGGAAAATTATGTTACGGAGCCGTAATTCATGTCTTTTTCTCTTCTTCTTTTCTTTTTCTCTTCTTATTCTTTTTGTTTTTTTTTTTTTTCTTCTTTTTTTTTTTTTTTTTTTTTGTTGTTAGTGTCATATTCAAGAGCTGTCTGTGTACTTTGTTCCTTTCCAGAGAACGGACGATTACAAAAGAAGGAGGGACGAGACAAGGCTGGTGCAAGAAGAGTTGCACTTAATTTTAAGCATAATAAAAAGTTATGTTAGTTGTTTTTCGTTTTTAAAGCTAGTGTAGAGCAATTAAAAATAAATAAAACATGTTTTCACAATGAAATGTTGCGCTCCTTCCGTGGATGATGTATCTAAAGAATGGGGTTTCTTTTGCCCTGAAGCTGTGAGAAGATGATACTACAAAAATGTATGCCATTCACATGGAAAAGCAGAAAGAAGAGGAAAAAGATTAAGAAATAATTCTTTAGTAAAGTTATTTTCAAGCAGGTGTCACCTTCTGTCAGCTTCAGATGCTACCGTTGTTGTAGTTTTTGTTTGTTATTTTTGGCCCTGCTGTTGTTAATTATGCCACAATTCATCATATAAAAGCAGCAACAACAACAACGAAAAAACTCAGCATAGCAGCTTTAAGGACATCTCTGAATTATGTGGCCAAACTGAAGAAGTAACATTTTGTACAACAACAACCACGTACATATATAGGAGTGCACTCGAAAATGGTAGTTTTGCTGTTGACAAATGTACCTGAGTAACACACAGCTTCAAGGCAGGTAACAAAACAAAAACAACAACACACACACGGCATTTCTACAATTACTTACTTTGTTGTCCGTTGAAGAAGTCGTATAAGATTTAAAGTTATCTGAAACATAATACCACAAATTTTATCTCAAAATATATAATACATATACAGTCAAGACTTTCTATTTTCTTATTTTTATTACTAAATTTGATCACGTCAAATGTAGCAGAAGAAAATAATGATGATGAAAAACAAAAAAAAACTCACTACAAAAAAATATATCGGGATTCGATTCGGAAATCAAAATGAAATCAATTACGAGCGATTAACTGTAAAAATAACATAAATCAGGCTCAAACAATTACAGAAGAAGAAGAACAAGAAGTAGAATAAAACGTTTACAATAAGAAAAAAAAATAACTAAAACTTTGCAAATAAATAAAATAAAAAACAAAAAGGAACCAAAAAGTTCAGACCATGCTCACTCTTTCACAGTATGATTATTAAAAGCTATACTGGGCCATAAGTTATTATAAAATATTCATAAAAATCAATATTTGTTCATCTAATGAATCCATACTAATTTTTTTAATCAATACTTTTTAATAAGTCTAATAATAAAAAGTAGACGCATCACGCCTATTATTTGCATCGAGTACTTAGTGATCAATTAAGTTTTTCTGACTGTGTATTTTCTGGTCTGTTTTCGTATTCTACGAGTATGTCACTGAATCTTATTTTCTGATGTTTTAAAACAAAAGATGGTTTCGTTTCTGTCAAATACTTGAACAGTTTTACATCTGTTAGAATCAATATTATGTAATCATCCAAAGATAGGTGTGGTCCGCCCACATTTCCATATGCCGTACAAATCATGAGGCATTAGAGTAGGATCCGGCTAGGTCAGAAATAACACTCTTTCTGGTTCTCTTTGATCTCGTTTCTCTGATAGTTTCTCTATAATTTATTTATTTCATTCTTGTGGCTAGAACCGTGGACCAGAAATTACGTTATAATGAAGAGTTCAATGTCATCGGTCGTCAGATCAGTGATGACTCTTTTTCCTCTCCTCCTTCGTTGGAGAAATAAGTAAGGTGCATTTCTGTAGTCAGCTACCGTATCTCTTCAACAAGTCGGATTACTGTCACAGACCTCTTCTTATTATCTTAAATTATATTCCCCCAAATAAAGATACAGACCAAAATAAAAATCCCAAATGCTTTCGCCCCAACAATTTATTAACAAAGAGGGTGAAAAAACGCACTTCTATAAATCAATTGTAAACTTGGCATTAAAATAAATGGAAGCAAACGCAAGGTTCAAATAAACTTAACGTAAAAAAGCCACTTAACGAAAGTCACCGAGGACACCCGGACACCGGTAACGAACACACAATGTGACCAACTTAAAGAAACCGAAATCCGCAACGGGATGGTTACAGTAACCAGCAATGCGATGGTGAAATGCCGCAAGGTGAAAAGAGGGAAGGTAAAATGAGGGTCGATGAAATGGGAGCGAATTGAGGGACGTCTGAAGGCAAAATTAACCACCGTAAAAAAAGAAGAAACCAAAATCTAATCCGAAATTAACGAAGGAAAAAAACATGGATAAAACTTGAAGAAGAACAAAGTAAAGACTAAAGTAAGGTAAGAACAAAAGAACCTACATTCAAGAACAAAGTGAAAGAAGAAAACCATAAAAGAAATCATCAAATAAACGTCAATAAAATAAGATAAGATGATGATGATGGGTCGGTCATTCGTTCGTTAGTTCACTCGACCCAGCGACACAAAAGTCAAAAAGGCGAAAACCACCGTCTAATAAAACAAAAGTATTGGAGAAAGAAAGAGACAAGTAAAGAAAAAGAGAGAGACAGAGAGAGAAAGAAACAAACACAGCTCAAGAGTAGCAAACGTAGTGCATGCAACTGAGTTGAGTTGAGCCAAATGGAAGCGGAAACGGAAGCAGTCAAAGCGGAAAGGAACAAAATTAAAATGAAGTTAGGCAAATATTGATTCAAGTGAAAACCTTTTTGCCGAGGCGCTGTTAAAATTATAATCCAATCGAGAAAGTGGGTTAAGATAAAAGGCAACTGAAAACGAATAGAAGAGAACAAAAAACGAGCATCAGCAAAGAGGAAGGCGATGCAAATTGAAGGGTGTGGCTAAAACTGGTAGCTGGTCTACGTTGGAAGGGAAATATTAGACTCGGTGGCAACGCTAAAACATGCTTTCATCAGAAATCAAACGATACCAACTTCAACGATATTAAGCGAGTGAAGAATACGGGGAGTGGAGGGTTAAAAAAGACGAAAGCACGCAATTTATATGCAAAAATCAAATAATTGTTTAAAAGCCTCGCACCAAATTGAAGCCGGTCTTCGGTTTGGGCGAGTGAGTGAGTGAGTGGATGATTGAATTCTAAACAGATAAATGGATAGATAGATGAAATAATGGATGGATGGATGGATTGTTGGAGGCAACGAATTCTCTGCGGCTCATCGAATATGCAGCACTTTCGCTCTACATACACTCGGTAGCAATTTTTCAACATGGATGAACTCCAAAAACTGTTAGAAGAGCGCCAAAAGAAAGCGCGAGAGGGAGAGGCAAGAGAGAGGAGACCACAGAACTAGGAGACACAAGTAGATAGAGCAACAGAACCACTTCGAAGACCGTTCGACCCGAACATATGCCCCGCATTCTTTGTAGTTTCACAAGCAACCACAAGTAATTCAGCTCAGCCCCCTTCTCCGCTCTCCCTCTCTCTCTTCGGCAATAACTGAGTCTCTTCCGGCTGACTCAAATGTTTGCATAAAATTGTAATATTATTTAAATTGGCAAAAATCCATTATGAGCTCAAATATTATTCCAGCAAAATGCCAACCATGAAGTAGCCGAGTAGTACAGATGACTGAGTTGAGAAAGAGAGTGAGAGAGAGAGGAAGAACGGTGCAAAGGACGAGATGGAAAGACGTCGACGGACGTGGCAAAGTGGCAAAAACTTCGGCTGCATCACCACGACACTGAATTTTACCAAAAAGTATGCAACACTTTTATGTGCTATTTTAACTCATCCAAGAAAAGAGTAAAGAAACCTCTGCTCGAGAGCGGATAAGAATCTGGTTTTCAAGTAGTTTGCAAAACTTTTACTCCGAATCGGTTTCAGGACTTGAAAATGAATATGAATTCGCAGTACTTCAATGCGATCCAATTCGATTACTTTGCATATTAAACACGCACTACAATTAAATTACATTTCGCTGTTGAAATTTTTTATTATCATTTAATTGAGAAACTCTGCAGTTCTCATTGTTTCCCTTTCTCTCTGGATAAAGTTAATAAGTTTTGATTAAAACTTAACATTATTCGAAGCCACAAAAACTTAACGAAATGAAGATTTATTAGATTTATTAGATTTTATTAGAATTGAATGAATCCATAAGAATTTTGATTATCGTCTAAATTTTGATTATCGAATTTTAATTTAATCAAAACTTATAGAAAAAACATGTAGATATATTAGAATGGGATAGAAAAGCGATATATAAATCATTCAAGGAGCAACCATAAAGAATGCCCACGAAGAACAATCGATATTTTTTAAGTAGTTTTCGATAATTTTCACAAACTTCATAGCCCAAAAAAGTTACACAGAAAAAGTCATGAAAACAAGAAAAGACGACATAAAAAAAAAATAGAGAGAAATCAGAAAATACAGCAAAAAAAAAAACGATGAAAGAATTCTCTGTGTTTTTTTAAGCTGAATAAAAGGCGAATAAAAAACTTTTAAAATAACCACGGGGTTGTTTTTTATTTCACGAATGTCAAGAAAGCAATCAGCAGATTTCACTTGAAATCGAAAAGGATTCAAATAAATACAACAACAAAACAAATTAATACAGTATCAAAATAAATATTTCATTGAGAAATCGTAATCAAAATCGAAATCGAAACCAAAACTTTTCTTATTTTTTTCCTCTTTTCTTTATTCTTCTTTTTGCAAAGAAAACAAACGAACCAATAAAAATAAAAAATTAACCAAAGCGAGAGAGCGAAAAGAACAGAGATGGAGATATGAAAAGCAGAATAAAGATAAAGAGAGTGAGAGAGATAGAGTAAAAGGAGAGTGGGAGTAAATGGCCCTGAGGTACGTTACCGTTATTCTTCAACATGTGGACAGTTTTCCGTGTTTCTCTGAATTCCTTGTAAAATGGAAACTTTTTTAATTTTAAATTCCAGAAGTTGACTGCATAAAAATGAGAAATGATATTCGGAAATGTGAACAGAATAATAATAAACCGAGTTTAAGCAGTAGATTGAGAGATGGGTGGAGAGGGGAGTGTGAGAGCGTGATAGAGAGAGAGGGGAACAGTGGGAGTGGTGGTGACTGAAATATATAGAGACAGAAGTTGAAATCAATTGAAAGGAATCGAAGAATCTTGTAGAATAAGCAAAGGATGAAAATTTGTTCATCTTGTTGCAGTCTCTTGAAATGGAAACCCGACTGAACGAGAGCTTAAATTTTAGTTTAAATTTAAATTTAAATTAATCACTTCTCTCGATTATTTACCAGGTACGTAGATGATACGAGAGTAACTAATAACAATGTGTTAATTTAATTACTTCAAGACTGCAACTTCAGAAAGTTTTGCTTGCATATTTCAAAGTATTGTACAAGTCATTAAAAGGGAAACAGCTGAGAAACCGTTAAAACGCACGCTTTAAGTGAGGTTAGCGGCAAAGCTGGTGGCCTCGTTAGCGGATTCGTCGGTCGGTAAGACGAGAACACAGAAACTTAATATGCCTGTCTCATAAATTTTGGCACTAAGAACAGAGTGCGTGAGAGAGAGAAATGCGAGCTGGTAATTGATGGCATATGCTAGCAAGTAACAACATTTTAGTTTTAGAGATACAAAGAGAGAAATATCACACACACACACACACAAGCACAAACGCATTAACAGGTACATGCTAAAGTTACAGCGTCATTATAACGGTTATTGGTTAGAAAAAGACTACAATTATTAACTAAGTAACGGATTGTAGAAGCTTGAAATTAGTACCACAAGATTGATAACCATGGATAACCTCGTCAAATACCGACCACTTCATATAACAACAAAAACTGGAAAACAAAAGCTAAGAGTACCTGACAAAAATAACAGCAGCTATAAAGATAAAGACCAAGGATAAAGAGAAAGGATAAAGATAATAATAATAAAATCCGTTTCTCTTCATCCGTATTTTAATCCACTTCCAGTCATCGCTGTTGTTCGCTTCATTGCTTGTCTACATCACTCAGTTCCAGCGACGCGCGTTTATCTTTTATACTCAGACCGTTAAATTTTAGTATCGTCGCTACTACAGCTAAAAACCATTGATTATGCGACCCAAGCGCAAGGGTTGCCAACAGAGTCGTCCGCATCATGGCTTGTACTCCGCGGTGGACACAAAATTAACAGCAGGTGCTCATTAACATCACCACCATCGTCAGTATCAACATCATCATCATCATCGACATCAACATCATCATCATCATCGAAATCACCTTTATAATCGTCATTACAGACATCTCAATCTTCTTTATAATAGTGTTTAATTTCATCATCGGCTTCATGATGTTTCTGTTTGCATTATTTTCTGTTTTTCCCGACTACAATCGACATCAAAGGCGATGCCACCCTATTCGCTTTACACTTTTCTTTCACAGCATATTAACTTTATTTTTATCACGTCGATATTTATAACTTTCATAGTCTGTGAGCAAAATAATTGACAATTGGTTTAAAAGTTATGCGAAACTTAAGTGTCTGTGAAATGTTTGCGGTTTTAATTGTTCGTGTTTTATAGTCATCACGATGAAACGGTTGCCAGTGTTCTTGCCTTTCTATTTCTGATGTCTGCTATGCAATTAAATTTGATATGCTTTCTATCGCACAGTCGTTCTCTTTCTATCGCTCAGTCGTTCTCTTTCTATCCCCAGTCGTTCTCTTTCTATCGCACAGTCGTTCTCCATCGTTCTCATATTATCATTGTATTTGAGTAGATAAAATGTGTAGTTTTGTTTTTTGTCAAGGTATGCGAGTGGACAGTTTATTTAAGTGATACACTCTACCATAAAATCTATCTTAAAGTCTTCTCTAAAGACCTCTTAAAGTCTACTCCCTACAGGCTACTATGATCTAGCGTCTACTCCCTACGCTATCTGATCTACTCTACAGTCTACTCTAAAACATACTTTATATTCTAGAATATTCTCTATAGTAAATGTAAGACTAGTCTATATTTTACTTAAGATACTAATCTAAGGTCGACTCTACTGTCTATCCTCCGATCTACTCTCCAGTCTACTCTATGGTCTAAGATCTCCAAAAACTAGTCTACTCTACTCAAGATAATACCCTAAGGTCTACTCTACGATCTACTAAACACTCCACTCCCCAGTCTACTCTACGGTCTGCTCTACGGTCTATTCTACGATCTACTTTACGATCTACTAAAAAATATAGTCTGTATTCTGCTTATTAAACTACTCTGCGGCCTACTCTCCGGTCCACTCACCGGTCAATTCTCCGGTCTACTCAAAAGATTTCTTGTAATTTTTTATTGAAAGTATTAAATCAGTAAACAAAATCAGTTAAGTTAAAAGGACGAAGAAAGCGACAGGATATATTCATATCTACATATAGATTCGATATATATCTCATTTTACAAGCCCAATTGACTCAACCGGCAATTCTATTCAATTCAATTCGAATGTCAGAAATATTTTAGGTCATAGATAATATTTTGGTTACAATAAATTGTCCTTTTTTCTGTTTTCTGTTACTTACTGACCACTTCAAATGCTATAACTAGGAAGGAGGGGGGGAGGGGGATAATTTTTATTTGTTTACTAAATATAGAGAAAAAACAAGAGCAACATCAGCAACATTGACAAACAAATAGAAAAAATAAATGAACAAGAAAATTGTTATTTTTCGAGAGATTTGTATAAAAAAAAGGAAAGCAAGCGAATATTTTTTGTTGTCGTTCAAATGGGAAGGATTTACATACAGAAGGACGACAACCGCAATCATATTTTTTTTTACTGTTTTGTGTATCCTGCGCCGCCGGGTAGATGTAAAGGATAAGCATTGTATGGGTGTGTGTGTGTGTGTGTGTGTGTGTTGACAATCACTTAAGCAAATGATATGAACAATTTTTATAGTTGAATAAAATTTATGTACATATTTTGCGAGCGATAAAAGTAGTTGTTTTTTATTTTCTGTGGTTGTTGTTGTTTCTTAGAAAACCAAGTTTCTTTAAGAATTCTGTAAGGATTTTTCAAGGATTCAGACTTTAAATGAATCAGAATTTAAAACACAAGAACTCTTTTTTAATTTTTATTAATTTTTTTTACTTTTTTTATTCATACGTTCCTCTAATTTTGTGATTAAGTGTTGGTTTTTAATAATATAATATTTTGTAAAAGCGAACAACGTCAGAGAAGCTTTTCGGCATTAAGAATCAAACTGATGGACCGAGTGACCAGTTTACTTGCCTGGCATCGGCATATCATTGGGGCTCGGAGGATGGGGAACGTCCGGCACCTGACGACGAGCCTATAAAATGACGAAGAAGAGTTTTTACAGTTATGTTTTGCAGGATTTCTTTTAGGTCTCTCTCACCCTATGATGATCGGGAACTCCATCAAAGCCCTGAAAATGAAAAATTGATAAGAATTCCAAAATTAGATTTTCGAGTACTTTAATTTAGAAAATAACAAGTTTTTTACCTTAGGAACGTCTGGTTGTTTCGGTTCATCCATCATCTGTGAGATTCAATTTGAAAGAATAAAAGAAAGAGGATACTTTATAAAAATTATAGAAATTTTTAAAAACTCTATGAGTGAAAACACAGAATTTTAGAACCAAATCGAATCAATCTGTTTTTTTTAAGTTATGATACTTACAAAACTGGCGATGCCGGGTGGAGCTGGCACACCCTCATCCCCATGTGCCTCACCTGCACCGATCATGGCCAACAGGACCAGGACCACAACCAGAGAAGCCCCAATAAAACCGAATACTTTCATGATGAATCGATGGAACTGGTTTTTATTCAATTTGGTTATAAAACTTAGAAATGAATTCGAACGGTAAAACTTTGAGTTCGCAATGATTTGTTGACTGGCGATTCCAGAGTTTTTATAGTAAAATCGTTATTCAAGCGGCGTTCTGCAATCAGCTGGGAATCACTGAAAGACGGCGATTATCACTTTAATTCGAGATTCGAAAAAATTTCGATTTCATGTCAATCCAACATTGAAACTCTATGAATGAAACACTTGATGGTATCTGAGAATCTTCCCAACTGTTGCATGTATTGTTTTTAATTAGCTGAAAAATAAAGATGCTATCGAATGGTAGTTAATAAGTACTTTAAAGGGAATAGAAATGTTAAAATAGAAAAAATATGTAGCAGAGTATCAAAAGAGAATTATTATTATTTATTTACATATATTATTTAACTAATTATTAATACTATAAAAAATAATATTTTTGTAATAATTTAAAAGAAATAAAATTAAACATTTTTTTCTATATCTGTAAGTGTTTTTTTTCTGTTAATATTTAAATATTTTTCCCCTTTCTGTCGATGTCATTATTGCATTACAATTGAATTAGTGAATTGGTCGACTTTTACTGACGAAATAATATCATTGTTCATTGTTATTTAATGTGGAATTAAAACAAAGGTTAAAATAATACTTCAACTGGAGGGAAAACCCAAACACATCCAATTAACGGTTTATCTCGATGAAGCCCACAACAATGCATAAAGTATTCAATTAATAAATGCATTTAAATTTATCATTCTGTCAAAGCTTCTGTCGAAGTGACATCGAGTGGAACGCACGCGATATCCGAGTTGTTGTTGTTGTTGTTGTCGTTGTTGACACGACGATTCGATCGCAGTTCAAGTAATTATTTCAACAACAACCAAAAACAATGAAAATTTGATTGAATCTAAAATATAAAGTGGACAGAATTATTATACAATTATTACACAAATGAAATAAACAATTAAAATAATTAATTTAAATTTGATTTTATTTCTGATTTTATTCGTTTTAAATAACTGAATATCACTGAAATTAGATAGAAGATAAAAATGCTTTGAAATAATGACAAATATTTAAATAATAAAATACACATGATAATAAAAAATAAAATAAATAATGGAACAAAAGAAACTGAGGACAAATTTAAATAAATTTTAATAACGAAATCAAAATCGAAGGATTTACTATCTCGAGAAGTGGATAAAAAATCATTTGTATACATGATGATGAGCTCCTTGAAGCATCAGCGGCGATGATGACGGAGGTGATGATGATTTAACTCAATTTGAATACCTGAAGACACCTTGAAGCGTCCTTAAAGCGACAACAACAACAACAAGAAACATAATAAAAATATATCCGGTAATAAAAAGTGCAACGATGCTTAACTTAAACGCTATCTTAACGCGCGTAGTTTTATGCTGATCCTTACGGCAAAGTAACACAAAGACACACTCACCTATATACTACACACACATATAAACGCACCCACACATACAAACCCACCCACACACACACTCATTCATTCATTCATGCAGCACTTACACGGGCTCTCAACGTATCACGCGCTTTTAAAACTTACAGCACTCTACACGCCATGCTTCTGTGGCTTTTTTAGTAGATTTGAATGAAGAGGAGTGAAGAGAAGGAGGCGGAAATAAAGAAGAGGAGAAAAGAGCAACCATATCAGCGACAAGAACATCCAACAACCAACAACTACTTGAAATGCTGTCGCTCTGGGAAGCTTCTTTAACGGAAACAGTTGAGGGAGCTGACGTCTTGCTTGGAGCGTACTTGACGCGCCAGGAAAAAGCGTTTAAATGTGCGCTGCGAAAGGAGAAGAACAACAACAACAACAACAACAACAGCAGCAGTAAGAGCAACAAACCAACAGGATGTCAACAAGTGAAGAATATATCCATGGCTATACATATATGCAAAAGTATAAATGTAAGTGGGTGTATGTGTGTGTGTGTGTATGTGAATGTGTGTGTGGCTGTGTGTGAACTCTACTCAAGTATCAAGAAAGCATCACGTAACAAGAAAAACAACACAACAACCTTTGAATCAACAGATCGCAAGCACGACAGACAAACATTCATCAGAGTAGACGTTGTTGTTGAAGGGGGGAAGGGGGGGCGGAGGGAGGGAAGGGGAGGGATTGTGAAAAATGCAAGTTGCGAGTTTCATAAATAATTATAAAATTACGAACTTAAGGAACTTCAAAGAAACAACATAAAAATACCCTCCTTCAGGTCCTTAATAAACAAGCACCAAGACACACGGAACATTAAAATTATATTTTAATTTAATAATATTCTAAAATAGAATAACGAAAGAGAAACAAGAAATTTAAATCAAAACTAATCACAAAAAATTTCGGTTAAATTAAAATAAAATTAAATTAAAATAATTCAAATAAATTTAAAATAAAATCAAATTAAATAAAATCAAAAAAAACTCAAATAAAATAAAATAATATATAAAATAAAGAACTTACTTATTTATCTCGTTATTTCTATTATTTCTTATTATACATATAATTCTTATTATTTAATGTATCTCAGAGAAGGACGATGGACGTTTTTATACCCTACACCTTAAGGTTAAGGTATAGAAAAGTATATATATTCTTGATCAGCGTAACCTCCTGAGTCGAGTTAGCCATGTCCGTCCGTCCGTCCGTCAGTCCGTCCGTCTGTCTGTCTGTTGAAATCACGATCACAGGAGAACCGGTAACCATATCGTGATGAAATTTTACACAAATATTCTTTCTTAGGGTGTGCAGGTTGGTTTTGAAAATGAGCAAAATCGGTCCACGACCACGCCTATTTTTTAGTAAAAATATGATATCAGCGTTCGTTTTTGAGTTATGACAACAAAATTCATTTCTGGGTATAGAGTAACTTCGTCCGTTAATATGCCAAATATGGGCGTGATCCGCCCACTTTTAGGTTACACAGGCAAAATATGGTTATATTGTTAAATATATAAACTTCCTGAATAAAACTTTACATAACAACTTCTTTTTTAATAAAACATTAGTACAGCAAAACTGGGCGCGGTCCGCCCACTTTTACACTGCTTATAGAGTATAGGTCATGAAAAAAAAATTTATTACCACGGAAATAAAGCTTAAATTTGGACACAATAATAAAACTACTAAGCCAATTATTTCATTTTGAAAATATGTAACGACCACGCCTACTATTTATACCCGTTTGTGATTAAAGGTGATTATAAGATAGCTTTCCTTATAAACACATATTTCTTCTAGTTTTTAAGATATGACAATAAAATTTCAATGACGAGCGACATTATTATATTTTACGTTGCAGAAAATGGGCGTGGTGCGCATACTTTTAGGTTACATGGACGAAAGGGTAATATGGCACAATCGTCCTACATAAATCCTTATATAAGTATGCAATTTTATGATATGTTATCAATTAATATGCAATTTTGTATAAATATTCTTTGTTCGAATTTGTAAACGAGCAAATAAAACGAATATAAGATAATGTATAAATATCAATTTATAAAAAAAATGCATTGGTCGGTTAAATTAAAATAAAACCTTAATTCCTAAAATGTCTCAAAACTTTTAGGTGTAGGGTATCTAAGATTCGGCCAGGCCGAATATAGCTCTCTTACTGGTTTTATTATGTGCTTTTTACTTAAATTCTTTATTTTAAACACGTAATTTTAATTGTCGAAGGACCTTTTTACCGAAGCTTTTATTAGATCTTAGATAATAAAACCACTCTAAAATTAACAACCACCATAATAACAACAATTTTAACCATACAACAATAAAAAGGAGAAGGACAACAACAATAAAAACATCAACTAAAAATCCAAGCGGACTTTCTTATTGATGAGTCTTCGAACCCTCGTAATTTTCGGATATTCTGCCCTCCACCGACGACCTTCGATGGCGTGCTTCTGATGGCATGCGTTTCATCACTTTGATTGTTATAAATTGTGTAAATTTTGGTTCGGTTTAAATTTGACGAGATTTATTCTTGTTGAGCTACTGGGGAAAAAGGAGGCCCATAAAATGTCCTCAGGCTTGTCGAAAATATGCCACAAGCATCAATTTTGGAGGTGGATCGGAGGAGGGAAGGAGGAGAAGAGGAGGCGAAGAGGAGGAGAACGCACAACATTTAATGAAATCTCTTTAAGCTCGAACGTGAGAGAAATTTATAATAACTACAAGATTCGATGAGAGATTTAAACAGAGTTTTAAAAGAATAAATTAAGAAACGTTTTTATTCGATAATAAATCACAAAAAATTCATCAAATAATCGATAAAAAAGAATTTCAGGAATTTAACAAAATCTGAAAAACAAAAAATGTATATAAATTGTAATTTTATTTTTATTATTACATTTGTAAAGTATTTTTATTACTAAAATTTTTATTACTCGTAGTTTGCTTAATGCACTTAAATTGTAGTTCTCTTTAAAAAGTTTCACATTTCAAGATTTAAGATAAGAAAATGCAAAATAACGCTTCTCTGGGTTTTTGAGTGCCAATCTCATGACATACATATACACACACACACATGCATACATACATATGCACATGTACATACATATAAAGATATTCGAAGTCGTGTATATTTCACCAAAACTTAAGTAGTTGAAAATTTGAATTTTAGCACCAATTTATAAAGCCACACACAAGCCAAAATCTTACTCACGCACACACACATACATACAACCACACATGCATATATATTCACACACACATTTTCACTGACTTAGTTATAACTTTTCTTAAAGTAAAGAACCCAAAAAAGGAAAGGAAGGAGAATAAGAAAAATGTTGGCTCATAACTTTTACTAAATTATGAAGTATAAAACAAAAGAAGACGAAGAAAAAGATGGAGAAGAAAAGGAAGAAGAAGAAGACGAAGAAAAAGGAAAATAAAACCAAGAAGAACAAGAAAACGAAGGATAAAAAACGAATATGTTAACGTTTCGAATAACGGACGCATTTCATTAACTTTTTAAACAAACATTGGCAAACGAAATAAGAAGAATGTTCTAAAGGGAAGAGAGAATGAGATGGCGGATGAGGGAGCGAGAAGGAGAAAGGTGAATAAGGTTGATGGAATGCATCATATCATGATGGAACAAGAAGAAGATGCATACGAGGTACATGTAACTTGATGATTCAGAAGAAACTTTTCAATGAGCTGTACAAAAGAATGGAGAATATGAAAGAAAAGAAATCAAGAACACGAAGAAGACGAATAAAAATGAAAAGAAAGAATGATGAGAAGAACAACTGCAAGAACTATGAAAGCAACAAGAAATGACAGAACAGGAAAATAAGAATATGAAAAACTGAGAAAAATATGTAATACAATAATAAGAAAACGAAGAACATGATAAATATCTATAATAATAGTAATAATAATAATAATAAAAAAAAGAAGAAGAGGGAAAATTAAGGAACAAAAAATAATGAAGAAGAAGAAGAGATCGTCGAGAAAATAGAAATAAAATACTGATGAAGCATGAGTTGGAGATGCAGCGGATTCTTATTCTTTCTCCGGTTTCTACAGATTCTTGTCTTTTTTCTTTTTTAACTTCATATTCCTTCTTTTATTTTGTTTCTTCTTCTTTTCTTTATTTTTCTTCTTCTTTTTTAATCATCTTTTTCCCCCATCTTCTTCTTATTTACGATGAAGTTTCGTCCTTTTGTGGAACGACCGCAAAAGCTTGACGTTGAAGCTGCTGCAGCTTCTACTCATACGAGCGGATATGCAATGGAAAAGTTTAACGACAAACGAGACCGGAAACGTGTTCCATGCATAGTTATGTATGTATATCGTACATATGTGCATACATACAATCATACATACTTGTAGTTGTATATGTATAAAACTACGTATAAAACTCATTCAAAAATAGCGCGCAACGAAGAACTTCATTCCATTTGAATTTTCTGTTGTTCATTTGTTGAATTCCAGCCAGCCGGCTATTTTTCTGGAAAAATCTATTTTGCGACACAAAATTTTACTCACGAAGTAGCAACAAAAGAAAACTGAGGACTATGAGAATAGATGAGGAGAAAAGCTGGAAATAGTTGAGAAGAAAGTAAGTAATAACTTCATAAAATCGTAGAAAATCCATGAAATATTGATCTAAAATAAAGGTAGAAGTATGAATAGAGAAGTTGATGATATACTATAATATATTGATCGAGAAAAGGCAATAAAATCGGGGGGAAAATGGTCAAAAACGTGAGCGATGACTTTATAAAATTGTGGGCGAAAATATGACGAAATATTAGTACAAAATATAGATAAAAATATGGATAGCAAAGTCGGAGAAATAATGGTTAAAAAATGGGCGAAAAACTTATTGAAAACTTTAAATTTCTCAAAGTAGATTCATTTTAAAAGAATGAATATTAAATGGAAATATTTTCCAAGGATTTTGCAAAGTTTTGAAGTGTTTCAGAGACGGTAACCAGAACAAAAGCTCCAAGAACTACTAATCTTATAATTTTAGTATCGTCTGAAGCAAAAGAGCTATAGAATGAGAAAGAGGGGAAGGGAGAGAAAGAGAAGAGAGAGAGGAAAGATTCGAGAAGCGAAACGATAGGTTTTTGAGTGGAGTTCCGAGCTCAACCTTCATTCCAGTGATTTGATACTTTTCACCACTGGATCTATTGCTTGTCTCTCTCTCTCTCTTCCTCATTCCTTTCTCATTGTAACAGTATTTCACTGTACAAAAAATTATAAGGATTGAAATTGCATAAATTTGATTTTGTGCCATCTATTTACTTTCAGTAAATAAATTCTTTTTGTAAATTCTACTTCTTCTGTATTTAATTTTATCTCTTGTACATTCTCTGAGATAGAAAGTTACGTTTTCTTTGTTCTGCTGGTCTTCTTCTGCTCTCTCTCTCTCCCTCTCTCTCTCTCTCTCTCTTTGAACCATTTACCATCACCACGCTGAGCCATTTGCTTTTTCTAGGTTTGCGTCGAATTTTGACGACGTTTCCATCTCCGCAGAAACTTTGTGTTTGATTGAAGTGAAAATAAAGAAACGAAAAAGAAAGAGGAAAGAAAGTTGGAAAGGAGGAGGTGGCAAATTATTGCCAGCCAATCTAAATGTTGCTTCACTTTGTTTCAATTTGAGTTGAGCTTCGAAATACATTATTTTGCTTCTTGGCTTTCGCTTGGCTCTGCATCGTCTTCATCTGCGTCTTCGTTCTCGTCTTCATCTTCATCATCATTCATCACACTATGAGCCTTGGTATGGTTGAACCCCCCCCCCCTCTTCCTCCTCCTCCACCCACTCGCACAACGTCGCCACAGCAGATCGCTGCGGTTTCTTCTGGTTTTCTTTGGCAACTTTGTTTAACTAATTTGTTGCTAACGAAGGGTTTCTAGGTAAATAACGGAATCCTATAACAGAACGTAAAATTATGCAAGAAGAATCTGTGAAAATAATACCAAATTTAACGAAAGATTTACATATTTTCGCTCTCAGAAACAAAAAATTGCTCTTATTTAAAAGTTCACAGTTTATGTTTGTCTTTAAGTTGAAATCAAATATTTTAAGTTACTCAAATGAATTCAGAAAGAAATGCGATAAGCTTGATTTTCGTTCAGTTTTCGAGACTTTGTTTAGTTTTTGAAATTTTGTTAACTGGAGACTTGAAACTTCGTTAAGTTGCAGAGAATTCGGCCGGTTTTTTAAATGCCTTTCAGTTTTGAGCCTCAAAAGCTCAAATCTTCGTTCAGTTTTATAAACCTTGTTTATATTGTGAAAACTTAAATTTCCCTAAAAATTTTAAATACCTTAGAGTTCATTCTTTAGAAAAACTGAGGGTTTTAGCGGCAGCTCAGGTCTTAAAAAAGTTTGTTTTCCAGTCTCGTGGTTTGTTTTTAAGTTGTTGGAGCAACCTTGCTGTTGTTGTTTCTGAAATTTTCAATCCTTTTAACCTTCAGATACTTTTGATCTATCATAACCTACCCTAACGGTGGTTACTTTAACCTTGATGATCACATTGAATAAAATTAACGAAGTAAACGAATTCTTTTTAATGAAGACAAACTTGAAGGTTACCGAGTTTTGTTGTTTAACATTTTCACAGACACAACAACCGAGAAATGAAAAAATAAAGCCAACAACAACAAACCGAAAATATGAACAAATAAATTATGTAAGCTGATGGAATCGCTTACGAACGACTTTTAATAACTTTCTGTCTGAATCCAATTTTTTTATTCCACAAATAAATTTATTTTTAGGCTGTACAACAAACAACGAACAGATAACAACAAAAATTCATTCAACAAAAATAAAAGAAAAAACTTTATTAAAAATTCAAGTCACTGTTCACTTTTAATTGTTTATTTAAGACTTAAAAAACCGTCTTAAAGTAGACGAAGGTTGCCTTGAATGGTGTTTCCTTGGTAAGCGCTTACTGGGCATGTCTCAGCTGAAAGATAAGATAAGAATTCAGAAGAATGCATATAAAAATAGTTGAGTGGCTGAAAGGAAACGCATTCGCTTCGAAGAGCGCAGTCAAAAGAGCATCGAAAAAGCAGTCGAATTCTTAACAAACATGAAAGAAATTCTACTCTGTGGCTTCTTTTTGCTTTATTTACGCTTACTTAAGGCGGCTCCAATCGAGGAAGCAGCAGCAGCAGTTGATGATAACTTCGATGTCCGTATTGTGGGCGGCCACCCCACCACCATCGCTGAATTTCCGTTCCAAGCGTCGCTGCAGCATCGCGGCTCGCACATCTGCGGCGCCAGCATCGTCTCTGCTAACGTCATCCTCACCGCAGCTCACTGCATCGAGAGTCCGCTCGAAACACGTGCATACAGGGTGCGCGTGGGCAGCACGTATCACGCCAGCGGCGGTCAGCTGCTCGGCGTTCGGCGGGTTCTGTTGCATGAACAGTACTCGAATGCGACGCAGGACAACGACGTGGCTGTGGTAGAGCTCGCGGCCGCAATCAGCTTCTCGCCGGAAGTGGCACCAGTGGCGTTGGCGGAGGCGAGCGGAGGCGGCGCTTTTGCAGGCACCCAACAGCTGACGGTCAGTGGCTGGGGATTGACCACCGAAATGGCCGTGAATGTGTCACCGGTGCTGCGCTGTGTGGAGGTCGACTTGTTGCCGCGTGCCGTCTGCACGGCGAGTTATCGGGACATTGCGACGATCAGCCAGCGCATGTTTTGCGCCGGCACCACAACCGGCGGCAAGGACAGCTGTCAGGGTGACTCGGGCGGGCCACTCGTCGGACGGCTGCATGGCGAACGGAGGCTGTTCGGCATAGTTTCGTGGGGCGTCGGCTGCGCTCTGCCAGAGTATCCGGGCGTCTACGCTGATGTGGCGGCGCTGCGACCCTGGATCGACCGCGCGATGCAAAGCGTCAGGAGGCGAATCTAGAATAACGATAGAATTTTCGAGAATTTCAAAGATTATCAAAGTTTTAAGATTGGCAATAATTTTGTTGATTATTTGATTTATTAAGATTCCTTGATTATAACATCTTTTATGAAATGTTAATATATTTCTTTTGTTATTGTTTAGATTTCAATTTAGAATTCTATTTTTATGAAGGATTCCAATATCTCGATTTCCTGGTATAATAATTTTTTTTTAGTTGTTGTATATGTTCTTTTAGTAATCATTCTTAAAAATATGTGTCAAGATCCTTTCGCGTTCATTCTTTCCTTCTCACTCTCAGCACTTCTTTCATTCTCACTGTTTCCCTCTAACTCTACATCACTCTCTCTGCTCTAACGATTTCTCTCCCTACCACGCTCTCTTTTTTTTTCTCTTTTTGTCTCTCTGCCAGTCGCTGTATCTGTTCCGACGCGGTGTTTAATTTCGATAGACGCAGCTGTTGTTTAAGAAAGTCGTCTATTATGATTGCTTTTAGAGATGCTTACTTCATGAAAACAACAACAAAAACAAAAGCAACATAGTGAATTCCAAGGTTTTAATGTCTACAGAAAAGGAAGAACCAAAAATCGCCCAAAACTTAATAATTGATGATGGTTATGATGATGATTATTATAGCGATGATGGATTATTTGGTTTATTTTTTTCACTGTAGTAAAGATTGTCGTATTATTGCTTTTAATGTTGTTGTTGTGGTTGCTTTGCTTATTTTTGTTGTTATTTTCTATGCTTTTAAGGGCGAAAACAGTAACTAAAACAAGACAAAAGCCGCTACAAAAATATTTTCAAATAAGTAAGAATTGAAATCGAAGTTTGAAACAAAACTAAAGAAAGACATCCTCCGGCAAGGAGCAGCGAACATTCGCGACAACAACAACGCAAACAGTCCCAACAACAGCAACAACAACAACAACATAACAGCAGCCCACTCAACAGCATCAGCAGCTTCATGATGACAGGCTGCGATTTTCCGCGTTTTTGTTGTTGTTGTACCGTGAGCCCGACTCGAACTTTGAGCATAGAAGATGCTTCACGCTGTATGCAAGAGTATGTTGTTGGTATATTGTCGATGTTGTTGTTGCTAAGGTTGAAATAATGTTGTTGATCACTGTTGTTGTTGAAGGCCGCTGAACTGCAGCGAAACGCAGCTGCAACAACATCAACGTAAACGCAGAAATATCATGTTGTTGTCATGTTGTTTTACTTCCTTCTGCCGGATATCGTCGCTGAAATCGTCTCGATATCCTGATGATGTGATGTTTATGTTGTTGTTGTTTGTTTGTTTATTTTCTGTTTATTTTGATTTTGAGCCTCCTCTCGAACTGCTTCCTGCCGCAGCTGACACAATTTTTACTGTCGCTGCTTCCTGCCTCCGTGTTTTGCCTCTTCTTCCTAGCTTTCTTCTTCTTCTTCCGCACTTCCTTCATTATTTCAGTCGGCTTGTTGGGTGTCGTTGTGGATGTTGCTATTGTTTTTGCTTTTATTTTGTTTCTTTAACAACACGATTCAAAGGAAGCCATCATGAGTGAGGTGATGGTGATGGCGATGGCGGTGTTCCTGCTGTTGAGGATGATGATGATGGTGAGGATGATGATGATGCTGGGGGTGTTGATGATGTTATAGCGACCGCCTGAGGTCGTCAGTTTGGTAGCTCGGTTGACTGCTTGTCTGAAGTGGCACGGCGACGACAGCGACTGCCGCATTCGCGTTAAATTAGATTTGGCCAATTGCAGAATTTTTATTTCGTTTCACAAAATGTTTCCTTTTCCTTTTCATTTTTCCCCACTCTGCTTTGCTTCCTTTCCTGGGTTGTTACTCTAATTTGATTTCTTATATTTATATTCCTTTTATTTAGCTTTCTTTTATTGTGTATTTCCTTTATTATGTAGTTTTTTTATTGTATTCTTCTTGTGTATTTCTTTATGTTTTTGTTGGCTTCTTTCTGGTTGCTATTTTTGCTTTTTTGCTTTAATAATCTCAATTGAGTTATCGATTGCTTATCTGGATTCATATTTAATTCTGCAGCCGGATGTTGAATCCTTGAGGTGCTTTGATTTCAAGGATGTGCCTCGGTTTACGGACAAGGATAATCGTTGTAAATCTTTCCCCGAATTCTTCAAAACTTTGAAAAGAAGTAGAATTAAATCAGTACAACAAAGAAAAGAAAGGTCGAAATTAAATTGAATTAAAGTTACAAGAAATCATTGTATCATCATCACCACAATCATCATCACCATCGTAACCATCCTTAAAAATTCAAAATTATTGTAGAACTACAAAATATTTCATGTTTGCCATGTGTTTTTTTTTTTTTTTTTGGTTTCATCTACGAGTACATTTTACAACATTATTTGATGTCCTTCTGAACGGAATCATTTTAAATGTTGAACTCATTCATTTGCATGCTGACCTCTCTCTCTCTCTCTCTCCGTTTTGTCCCTTTACAATCTGATCCCTGACCGGTTCCGTTCCTGTTCCAGTTCTCTGTGTCTGTCTGTCTTCGAATTTAAATTTCAAATTACAGATTAGGCACAGATTTGATCCTTTCCAAAGCCGGTTCCTCTCCGTGTTTAAACATTATTTATGCTTGCTTCTCAACTTCTGAGCTCTAAATTGTCAGCTTCTGGTTGGTGTTGCTTGAACACCAGGTTTGTTCAGGTCGAGAGTCACTAAAAGAAATAAAAACAAAAACAAACAAAAACAAAAACAAAAGCAACTCCAACAAAATAATAAACGACTGAACTTCTTGACTTCGAGTTGGGTTGACTACAAGTGCGTTTGTTGTTCACTAATATTGTTGTTTTATGGTTGTTGTTGTTCTATTATTGTTGTTTTTGTTATTGTTGTTGTTCTTATTTGAATACCTGCTGCTGCTGCTGCTGTTGATTTACTGCGACTTCGAGCTCCATTCAACACAAATCTGCTTCCTATTTTAATAATCTAAAACATTTTGTAGGTCATACATGTATGCATGTATATGTGTAAGTGTTTGTGTTCGTGTGAGTGTGTGTGTGCTCCATACATGGATATCAGGGATGATGCATGTGCATGTGTATTTTATACAACTTCTGACTCTTGATGCATTGCAATAGGATATGCAAATATTCTTAACTAACAACAACAATAATAACAACAACAACTATACACTAATACTACTATACACTAAAAGTAAGTACAACTACTAAATTTTAAATGCTTTCTTACGTTCTCCACATCGTGCAATAAATTTTCTGTTTTCAAATTAGAATCTTCACCACAGATGTTGTAATTATGATGAAAATCTCAACGATATTGAAAACCTTTCTAAGAAAAATTTATGAGCGTTATTGAAAATATAATCATATGATTAGCTTTTTTTAAATTAATACCTTTTCCTCTGATCCTTTATCATTTCTTCAGATCTCTCCTTTTTCTACGTTTTCTTTCATATTCTTCTTTAATGAGTTTTCATCTGATGGTCGATAAAAATTCTGTAAAGTAAACATGATTAACTTCTTTATACGACAACATAGAAAAACAACAACAAGAATGGTAATAATATAATCCCAACAAAAATAACCAAATCAGAATAAAAACACAACCGCAAGAACAACAAGAAGAAGAAGAGTAACAACATCATCAAGAAGAATAACAGTATAAGCAACATAAATAACAACAACAACAATCATACCAACAACAACAACAACACCCATATAAACATGAAACCACAAACAATAACAAAACTTTTATTCTTTTGTCATTCACTACGTCACATCACAACAAATCACTACACATCACATCACTTCGCCTCACATCACATTGCATCACATCACATCGCATCACATCACATAACGTTACGTTACGCATGCATGCACCTTCTGTTGATTACGTAGTACGTTGATTACGTAAATGCAATTAAAAGCTTTGCTTCTGTTTTTCATTCATGCCCTCATGTATATTTTCTCTACAAACCAGACATTCAGAGGTCCTTGATCTCTGCGATCCAAAGGATAACCAAAAGGATGGTTTTCCATGTTAGACAATCATTTCTGGACATTTACAACAGAAGAAAAAGAAGAAGAATACAATCAAGACTAAGAAAAGGACAAGGCAGGAAGATGATAACGATGATGGAAGAAAAGCAAGAAATGACTAATGAATATAAAGAAGAAGAGGAAGGAAATTAAGATAAAGAAAGGGAGGGAAATAAGTAACCGAATTAGATAAGGACCGAGAAGAAGATTAAGAAAACTGCATAAATATGCTATTTACTATAAAAGGTACTATAGAAAAGCAACTATTGTTGTTGTTAAATGCTTTTTCTTTTGTTTCTGTTGATTTTAGATTAAAATTGAAATCTTGCTTGTTTGGGTATGGTTTTGGGTATGGTTCTTTCCAGTTTCGATCCGATTTCTAAACTCAAAATCTATTAATTAATCAAATCACAACCGATGCGAGATCTGAATATAACCGAATCAGGATCTTGATGCATTAGATTAATATCAAGATTTAAATGCTCTTGTAAGCAGCCCAAATTCAAGGTTCTGTTGTTCTTTTAGTGCACTTTAAGTGCTCCGATCACGTTTCTCAGTGTTAAACTATATTTAAAACGCTGTACTTTTAAGATAAACTTAAACATACACATACACAGACTCACATTCATAGCCAGCCTTATACAAAGTCTCACCCACACATGTATATACAAACGAACATATGTACATACATACGTATGTATGTATGTATATATTGTACGTTTGTTTATATGGAATGAATTTATGCATTATTCTTCATCTTGTTAACCTTTTAGTATTTCTTTGCATGTGTATATGCATGTGTGATTTATAGAAGAGTGAAGATGTATGTATATACACATATGTATATGTACATAAGTGAGTGAATATTTGTGTGAATGGATATGTGGGTGTCTTTATGTGTGTTGTCAGTTCAGTGTTTGTCTTGGATGGAATTCATTATTCTGTTGGTTGTTGATATCTTCATCAATTCATTAGTGTTATCATGTTGTTGTCTTTCATTCACTCTCTCCGTCTTTCTCTCTCTCTCTCTCTCTCTCTCACTCTCTCTCTCTCTCTCTCACTCTCTCTCTTTCTCTCTCTCCGTGTTCCCATTTTCTCAGATGTTTCCATTTCAAGTAATGATTAAATCTGTCCAATTTTATTTTCTTAATAAAATCTTGCATGAAATTGAAATTGTAATCAGTTTCGTTCTATTTATTTTACAGGGTTTAAAATATACTGTTATTTTTAAGTGGATTTTTCGCAAGGACTTTACATGTTGTCCGAGAGAATTAATTTAAAATATTAGAATAAGAAAATAACAGAGAAAGGATGTTCTTTGAATTGAATTGCTTTTAATTAATTAATTTTTTTTTTTTGGTTCAAAGGTTGAACAGTTTTTTAATTATAAGAAAACAACTTCATTTTCTTGTTCGTAGACATATTTAATTGTTGATTTGTGTATTATAAATATAAATAATAAATCGATCAAAAAATATACATACATATAAGCATATATTTTAATGTAATATAATATGGCAATATGTATAATATTTACAATACAATTACAATATTATGTCTATTATACAATATAAATATACAATGCAATATATAATCCAAAAAGTTCGAATGATGAAAAGTAATTAAATTACTTCATTCCTGCATTCTTTGAGTGTATCCACATAAATAATGCATTTGTTATTTTTCTGTTGGGTATTTAAAGGATAAATCTGCATCCTCAATACCGTTAAAGCTCTTGTCACTTTTAAATGTGCGAGGTAGGAATGAAAAGATGTGACGTTTACAGTTCTTTCTGTAAACTTTAGTCGAATCTAAGAAGTAATTGTATTTTCTGTTACAACAGCAATACTTTTTATCTACTTTCAACTCTACCCTTTCTTAAATCTTATACAAATGGACTGAATATCTATCCATCAAATCGTTCATTCATTCACCCTTTTCTCCATCCCCTTCTCCATCCTTTTGCTCCATCTATCAATCCATCTCTGTCCGAATTCAAGGTGTTTTGCTTCCGTTGTAACTCATGCTAAGTAAGATCTTGTGTTTTTTGCTACGTTTTAAATAAATTATTTAACATGCTAAGAAGCTGAAAAGCTAAAAAAGGTGCTCAGTTTCACTAAACTTTTCGTCAGTTGGCAGCACTGGTTGGCACTTCTAACGACTTCTATAGTGACAAAAAAAAAACAAAAATGAAACACAACGAATACAAAAGGAAAAAGCAACAAAAAATGCAAAATACAAAAAAAAAACAACAAAAACGGCAGTAAAGCAAAATATGGAACAAAAGCCCGGGAAACTGAAAAACTTGAAGTTTTCGAACTTCTGTACAATTTTTGTCGCTTAAATAACTTGCAAACTTCAAATTATTCCGTCTTCGGCCAGGTGAGTGGGCGGTGCTGGTGTGGAGGAGATGATGTGGGGGGAAGGGGAGGGTCATTTAAAAAGTAGCAATTGCAAAACGCAGTAATTAATTTTGCACTTAATCGTGTTGCTTCGTGTTCTTGAAGCACACTCGACATCATCGTTGTCGTCGCTCGCTTGAAGCAACCCTTGAAAAAGTTGTTTTTTTTTTTAATGTTCGAGTTTTGTTCAAAGTTTCTTGAATACTGCAATGACTCCCTTTTTAAACACAAGCAAAGAAGCAACAATTTATTAAAAGAGCAAAAAAATAAAGAAAATAGAAAATAAATAAACGAAAAGTATACAAATTGCTTTTATATATGTATGACTTGAGCAGGTTGAAATTGCGTTTTTGGTTCTTCACGTAAAAAACCTCAAAAATAATTATGAATTCATTAAATCAAAACTAATCAGGACAAAATCTACCCTTTGACGGAGTAATTCTTATTGGTTTTGTTGTTGTTGTAGCTACCCACAAAAACAAACCCCGAACCTGTTTAGGAGTTATGAGCTTTCAAGGTGTGAAGTTTTATGCCCTATATCTCCATAATCCCGGCACATATAGGAACGATATATATATCGTTGCAAAGGTAATATCTATAATTTATCTTTTAAGAGATTTTTTGGAAAAGCTTTTTGTTTTCCCGCAAATCGCATTTATTATTTTTACTAGTATTTTTTATAGCATTTATTAACTTTTTCCACATAAAGTTTTTAGAAGCCTGCATTTTAACAAAGTAGAGTTAATAAGCTATTTACAGGTGTAAATCGGTTCACTATTTCGGTAAATAACGTTCTTTAAACTTTAACCTGAACCTGAGCCTACTCCCTTTGTCAATGTTGCGTAAGTACTTTTTGTATGAATTTTTTTGTGGTACTACTGTTTCAATCATGTTGTGCAAACCGTTAACCGTTATTCGTGGACTTACTTTGAAACGTTTCCCAAGTAAAGTATGAATATTTTAAATAAAATGTTTCCCAATGGGGAAAAAAGTCACAATGGAAACAATAAGGGCGCTCCAAGCACTATGTCTTATACCAGAAGACAACGTCCTAAATTGCCCAAATGGGCACTTTTACGTTTTACGTGCACGCCAGAAGGCAAGAGATCGCTTTTGCTGGGGTCGTTTGATGCCATATAAAAACAACCACAAGAAGAAAGTGTACTGCAATAGTGAACTCTCACTACGCTATGGAACCTTCTTCGAGCGGTCGAACCTCTCCCTTTTCCAAATAATGAGGTTTACAGATTTGTGGATAGAGAATGTCCCCAGGTCATTCTTAAGGAAAGAGGTATTGTATTTTCACTGGAAACTTTATTGGTTTGTTTATATACTTTTATTTTCAGATAGGCATAAGCTCTCAAAAGGCTGTGGGATTGGGATTCTTCCATCGCGAAGTGGCTATTTTCGCCACGGAGCTAAAGGAACCACTGGGTGGTCCCGGAGTAGTGGTTGAAATTGACAAGAGTCAATTTGGGAAACACAAGTACCAATTGGGCCACAGAGTGGATCTTCGGAGCGGTGGAAAGGGGAACTAATCGGTGTCATCTTGTTGCGGTTGAGTGCCGATCAAGGAAGGATCTAATTCCTTTGATCCAACGCAGCATTAGGCCGGAACAGAAATTATTTCCGATTGCTGGCCGGTATTTTATTTATTCTTTTTTTGAAAATGTTCTGTTATTTTGTTTTTAATTTTTATCCTTACATGTGTTTAACAAAGATGGGTTACAAACATTTAACTGTCAACCATTCCAAAAATTTTAAGGACCCAGTGACTGGCGCCCCTACAAATACCATTGAGGGGTTATGGAGGCATGTTAAGGGTTGCCTCCCGGTGTATTCGCGAAAGACAGTATTTTTCAAGGGGTACATTGCTACATTTGTATTGCTGAGAATGCAATTTGCAAAAAAAGGGATCCCGTATCCGAATTTTTGAAATATGCTGGCAAATTATGTAGTTCGTCAGCCGAAAATTCGGTATATTCGACCTGATATGTATATATGTTTAGTATAAATAAATTAGTATAAATTACCTTATAAGTAATGTAAATAAAAAATTATAAAACATGTAAAATTAATTTGTTTTGGTTGAAAATTGGCGCCGCAGACGAAAAATTTTGTTGCTGTTGAAATGAGAAATTTTTATAAAAAAACTGACGCGATTTTTTTTATAAAAATTGCTCATTTTAACAAAAGAAAAATTTAACATGATTTCTTGTTGAGGTAGCTTATTAACTCTACTTTGTTAAAATGTAAATTGATGTAAAAATTAATAAAAATAGTTGTAAAAATAATAAATGCGATTTGCGGGAAAACTAAAAACTTTTCCAAAAAATTTATAAGAAGATAAATTATAGATATTAAAATTACCTTTCCAGCGATGTATATATCGTTCTCATATGTGCCGGGATTATGGAGATATAGGGCATACAAAACTTACATATAAACATATTTTGAAGGCTCATAACTCCTAAACGGGGGCGAGGGGCGGGGTTTTTTTTTCGTAGGTAGCTACAACAACAGCAACAACAAAAATAACAAAAATCACTCCGTCCATTTCTTGAATATAGCCATTAATTAAATTAGAAAATATACTGAAAATTAATTAATTTAATTTAATCAGCCACAGCATTAAGTTAGCAGCTGTAATATGTCCTGGATACTCTTGCGTGTTGGTCTCCATTGCTTTTTCCATCATGTTTGAATTATTTTTTCTGTCTCCAACTCCGCATTAACTTTTTGTCGCGACTGTATGGCTCTCTTTCTTTTTCAATTACAATTAATTTTTATTTGGCTTAGGTTGAGCCCCACATCTAAACTTTAATTTCAAATGTAAAGTTTAGTTTTATTACAAGTCAGAAAAATAAATGCACACAAAATTAATGAATGACAAAAGAAGAACTCCAACTAAACTGACTTCATGTTAACAACGTTAATATTGACTGACGTCGAACCAGAGTTGCATTACATGAAGTTGATGTTGATTTAGTGCTCACAACGCGACCAGAGTTGCATTATCTGTACATATTGAAACAATTTGAATTTTGTTTCTAAAAGCTTGTATTAAAAAAGACCAGTATACTTAGATTTAGTGAAATTAATAAGTTTGCCAAAGGTTGTGGTATAATTAATTGCACGTATGAAAGAAATAAATAAATAAAGAAAGAACGAAAATTAATAAAATGTCTTGACTTAATTATAAATTTTTCTGGGGGGCGGCGAATCGTACGAGTCATTTGTACTCGTCGCAGGGCTTGGTGTATCCTCATCCTACTCCTTCTATTGTTCATAATTGTATTGTTAACAAATCACAAACTATATTTATTTTGCAAGCAATCCAAATTTACATATCTAGTAGTAATAATATCAAAGAGATTCTTGGTTCTAAGCTGAATTTAAATTGCATCTTGTCTTGGGTTAATAAAAAGCGTTTCATTCTTAATCCGTCAAAAAGCGTTTTCTTCCCATCTCGAAAAAAGTAGTGCATTGTTGTGACTTTTCGGATATTCACTTGGGCATTAACAATTAGAGTTTGTTGCTAAAATAGTTAATCTGGGTTATAGGATTCTCTCCAAGCTCACTTGTACTGATCATATTAATTATGTTGTCCGTCAGATCTACCTAACATGTATTACTCTATACTATAGAGTCTATAGGGTCCGCTATCTAACGTTTTTTTTTTTTCAACTAGTGTTTATTTCGCGAATGGATCACTTAGCTCATGTCTGATTTGACAGATAATTAGTTTTATCCTTCCGCTGAACGAATATGGTTGTGAATACGCTTGAACAACGCTGGGAAATATTGCGACATTACTTTGAAAATCCGATGCCGATTTTGCCAAAAAAATCATCTTTTCAGATGAAGCTCATTTTGATCTTGGCGGGTATGTAAACAAGCAAAATTGTCGCATTTGGGGCACAGAAAACCCGCACGCATACATTGAAAAGCCGGTGCACCCAAAACGAGTCACTGTTTGGTGTGGATTTTGGTCCAGAGGCATAATTGGGCCATTTTTCTTCGAAAATGAGCAAGGAGTGGCCGTTACAGTCAATGGCGATCGTTATCGGGCCATGTTGAAGAGGAGGATATTGGCAACATTTGGTTTCAACAGGACGACGCTACGTGCCACACAGCCGAAGCTACACTCGCATTTTCAAAAAAAAAAAAGTTTTATTTGGCGGACCCTATATAATAACCTATGCATGTATTTTTTTTTTTTTTTTTTTTTTTATTTATTTAACATTTAACCTGCGAAGCTCATAGGCTTTTCTGCAGGAGGGTGCATTAACTTAATTACAAAGCTATGTAAGCGTGAAACATAACATCTATTGTAACTCCCCTTAACGACGGACATAGAAGGATCTTTCATTCAGGTAGTCCCGGATCCACCTCAGCAAGTTTCATCTGATGCCTGCTGTCGTGGTTGAGTGTGTCGAAAGCTTTACTAAAATCAATATACACATTATCTTTAGTAAGCTTGACTCGCGCTCGTATCTGAAGCTTTCTGTTGCTTTTAATAATGCCACAAGGTACGTCTACAGTATCCGATATTTTGAACTTCTTCTGAACTGAACTTTGTATACCCTACACACAAAGTGATGAGTGATGATCCTTCCTTTTTTTTCTTACACGAGTTTTTACACAAAACTTGATTTGTTATGTGAATAAATTGGAATAACTGAATCAAAAGTGAATTGCACTTGTGTGTGTTTCTGTATGTCATTTAATATCCTTTCTAAATATAACATAAAAATGTATCGCTTTCATTTGAGACTCAATTAAAAAGAAGCCATCTTCACTGATGCCTGACCTCTGACCGTAATCATAACTTCCACTGGAACCTGAATAATTCATAAGAATGCCATTTTTAAGGATTTTCCCAGTCTTCTTAGAAGGATTTCTAGAAGAAGAGATGTCAAAACATAACCAAAAAACAATAAAACAAAAATAAAAATAACACAAAATTGGAAATTCATCCATCTCCCAGCAAATAAATGATATTTTTTGCCGTTGTATTCATTTTAAAAATCATCACACGACATATCATCACATCCTCCTTCTCACATACTGAAGAAGAAGAATAGGAGGGACACGAAGACGTCACTGTAAAGAGATTGGAGAAAAAGAAGATGAGGCATCGAACGAAAAAAATATATTTTCCTTAATTTTTAATTTAAATTTAAATTAAAAATTTGTACGGGTAACAAAATTGTAAGAAATAAATAAATAAAAAACCATTCCCCACACAGATACAACGCGAACAAACACTGATGCAAAATTACAAATAGAATATAAAACCGAATCGCAAGAAACTGTGTATGCAATTCAACAACAAAAACAACTGCGGGGAAGAACAACAAATGACAGCATCAACAGACCACAATGACCAGAACAACATCAATGAATAACTTCGCTTTGCATTGGATTTCCACATCCGTGGAATTTCCATTTACGTTCCCACCTCCGTAATGTCGATGGCTTAGTCTAAGTCTAAAAGGCGACCTTCGGCTGATACTTTTATTTTCAGTCGTGTTCTATATCAGTACATTTATCTCTCGCACAAGTTCCGACACCTTCCCCTCCACCATCAATCCGCTCCACCGCTCCGCTCTACTTCCACTTCTCCTCCACCATCAATCTTCAGTGCGAAGGAATCAATGATTCTTTCTAGTACTTTGTTGTGGTTCTTATGATTTCTCTGTACGTACATACATACATATTTTATTGTTGATTCTGTTGCGTTCTGCATCCATTGATGCAACAGTTGATGGTTGCTAATAGAATAGTTTGGAGTACGTCACCCACACCTTTCCGGCTCAGCGTTTGATTTGCAATAGGATTTGAACCAACAACTTAACTGGCAGATCGTATAGCTATTTCGGAACATGCTAACGTTTCTCATCATCGATCTCTGTCTTTGTGTCTTTTCATGTACAACATTCGCTATATAAGCTCGTCTTGCAAATAACTTAATACGAATTACAATTACCATTAATTTTAGTATAATTATAATACTAACACAAAAAAAATTGTTTTTCCAATTTAATTTTGTTTGCAGCATTACTGGTCACTGTAGCGACTGAATATTATTTTTAACTGTAACTCATTTTCAAAAAAGGTACACGGCGAACGAAAAGTTAATGCAATACCAAAGAAACTGCGATAATGAGCCCTTGAAAGTGTTACAAGGTGTAGAAACAAGATGAATTTCAACACTAATCATGCTGGAATGGTTTTTGAAGCTCCAGGATGCCATAAAAGGAAGTGTGGCATTAATTGATAATCCACTTCGCATCTTAACATCGGAAGAGTAGAAAATAATAAGCGAATTAATCGTAATTTTAAAACCTTTCCCGTGCGCTACAAATACTATTTGTGGAGAAAAGTACTGTACAGCCTCCATGGCAATTCCCTTCGTAAATGGTTTACAAAGGTTTATCAGCACAGAGTTTCTCGCATATAATAAAACTTATGGTCCAACAATTTTTAAACGGATTGAAGGAGCGGCTAGGAGCAGTGCAGTGCTGTAATTCTTTACTTTTTGCCACATTTTCAGATCCAAGATTTAAAAATGTGGCCATCGTTGACAAATTTGCAGCAGATCATGGAAAGAAGCTGGTAACTTCTGTGGTAGCTGCTTTGTTTTACTTCAATAGTCCAGACCAGGAAAATCCAGTTGAAAATATAATGGAGCGAAACTAGAAACAATTAAGAATGGAGCTGTTGTAATGAGTAGCTGTTGATCTGTTGATGTCGCGGGTGAAAATGTTTTGGATCGTTTTTATCGACCGATTGCTATGCAAAGAAAACCCCATTTGAATCAACAGAAGAGAGCAAAATATTCCGCTTATTTTATTTTTGTTATTGTATGTATGTAGTTGGTATCTTAATGCACACACACAAATACAAATACATGTCTGTTCTCTTTATATAAGTTTTAAGAGCAAACGATAAGCTGCATTGATTTCATACTTCAGTGAGATTTCGTGGGTCTGCCTGAATAAATGCTTGTTTCGTTTTTGTGCGTGTGCGTGCATGTGTGTTTCTTGATGACTTCCTGCTGCTGCCGAATTGACAGTTATCTGTATACGTACATATAGATATACATATGTATGTATGTTTTTACATCTGTCCTCCTTTTCAGTTGATGCTTTGGTTTTATTTTTGCACCGTTTTTTGTTGTGTAGTATTTGTTGAGCGACTTTTAATACTACGCAATTTATTGGTGTTACTCATGCAGATAATCGTGCAATATTAAGATTGCGTATGTGTTTGTGTGTATGAGTGTTTGTATGTTCGTTTAAATACATGACTTGTATGCATGTTTGTATGACTTCTGAATGCGTCATTCACGAAAATTAACGCGAAAAATTAAAGAATTTTAAAATTTCAATTGCAATTTGTTTAAATTTAAAGCCTTTGAAAAAATTAAACGCATCTTGAGCTAGGAAATCCCGAAAACCGGAGGAGAGGAGAAGGGCAAACATGCGTCTTCTTGTTTGTTTACAGGATAAGATCGTGTTTAGTACTCGTTGATTTCCCAGTTGTTTTGAATTTCGTTGTTGTTGATTTTGTCTGTTTTTAATATATTCTACAGGATATCAACAACCTGAAGCTTATTTACATGTTTACAGGAGAACGCCAGAGTCATAGTGGGAGAGAAAGAGAAAGGGAGACAGGAAGAGTGACTACATCAGCAAATAAAAAGGATCTGAAAGACTTAAATAAAAGTGAAAACTGAAGAAAACCATCTTTCTCTCTCGCTCTCTCCTTCTGAACCGTTAAGAAGCGCTCTCAACCCTACTCAAGGATTTTCAAAAAACCCGGCATTCATTCCATATTCCTTCCCCTCTCCCCAAGCATGACACATTCTTTACACGAAAAAACAACGATTTTTGTTGCCAACGTGTTACTTACCCCATACACACACACGCACACACATATTAAATTTTTGTTTTAAGGAAATCCGACGAAGAGCTGCTTCACACGATGGAATTATTTTTTTTTTTTGTGCGAATCGAAAAACTAAGCGAAAAAAACTTGGTTAAACCTGCTTCAAGGAGCTGTCAACAGCGAGTGATATGAAAATGGATGGGGAAAGATGGCGGAAGGTAAGTCGAAGGGCACATGGATGAGGAAGGGAGGGGGAATTAAGTAAACGTGTTTTCTTGTTTAGAGAGCTAGATTCATCAGTGATTATTATGTTATGTTGTTGCAACTGTCGTTGTTGTTGTTGTTGCAACTGTCGTAGTTGTTGTTGTTATTTCTGTGTTCTTGAGTAGATTCTCCCCTCTGCATTCACGAACAAAAACAGTAGTAAAGGTTGAGGTTAAGAAGCTCCAAAAAGCATTAAAATAAAAACCAAGAAATGTCAAAAACAAATAAATATACAAACAAAAACCAGCAAAATTTAAGAAGATTTCTAATCAAGATTTGTAGAGTTATTTATGGACGGCAGGGTCGACCCTCAAATCGAATTGAAGTCGTTGAACTTTAACCAAAACCAAAGAAAGGAAATCTAAAGAGAAATCGTTAGAAAACAGCATAAAAAGATTTCCCTTAAACTCTTTAAAGATATTCTTGTAAAAATCGTGATTTTACACAAACTTGAGCTATGAATTAAAAAGATTTCATTTCGAATCGACTTCAAAATTTCACTTTTGTACAGTTTTTCATCACAAAAAAAATATGTAACGTAAAAGTTTAAAAAAAATATGTAACTGCAAGATTGCAAATTGAAATCACACTCGAAAAGGTGCCAAAAATGTTGTTGAATTTAAATACAGACACACACAAACTATGTAGGTACTTCTTGTCATACAGAAGCAGAAAGAAAAAAGGTTTCAAAAAATATAACAAAACTTATCCGAAAACCAGTAAGAAAGTTATATTCGGCCTGGCCGAATCTTAAATACCCTACTAAAACCCTACCCTACCCTACTAAAGATACCCTAAAAGTTTTTAGGAATTAAGCTTTTATACCAATGAGTTTTTTTATAAATTGATATTTATATGTCTTATATTCGTTTTATTTGCTCGCTTACAAATCCGAACAAAGAATATTTATACAAAATTTCATATTAATTGATAACATATCATAAAATTGCATACTTATATAAGGATTTATGTAGGACGATTGTGCCATATGACCTTTCCGTTCATGTAACCTAAAAGTATGTACGCCACGCCCATTTTCTGCAACGTAAAATATAATAATGTCGCTCGTCATTGAAATTTTATTTTCATATCTTCAAAACTAGAAGAAATATGTGGTTATAAGGAAAGCTATCTTATAATCACATTTAATCACAGACGGTTATAAATAGTAGGCGTGGTCGTTACATATTTTCAAAATGAAATAACTAGCTTAGTAGTTTTATTATTGTGTTTAAATTGAAACTTTATTTCCGTGGTAATAAATTTGTTTTTATGAGCTATGCTGTATAAACAGTGTAAAAGTGGGCGAACCGCGACCAGTTTTGCTGTAATAATGTTTTATTAAAAAAGAAGTTGTTATATAAAGTTTGATTCAGGAAAATTACATATTTAACAATATAACCATTTAAGACCCTCTTTTACCTGTATAACCTAAAAGTGGGCGGATCACGCCCATATTTGGCGTATCAACGGATGAAGTTACTCTATATCAAGAAATAAAATTTTGTTGTTATAACTGAAAAACGAACGCTGATATCACATTTTTACTAAAAAATAGGCGTGGCCGTGGACCGATTTTGCCCATTTGCAATACCAACCTGCACACCCTAAGATAGAATATTTCTGCAAAATTTCATCACGATATCTTCATCGGTTCTCCTGTGATCGTGATTTCAACAGACAGACAGACGGACGGACATGGCTAAATTGACAAGAGGTCACGCTGATCAAGAATATATATACTTTTCTCTACCTATCGTCTCTATTTCTATATGTTACACATTTCGTGACAAAGTGAATATACCCTTAACCTTAAGGTGTATGGTATAAAAACACATCATAGTCTACAAATTTCAATTTGTTGCTCATAAAAACCGCAAGAAAACAACGAACCATGAATAACTTCAAACTTTTCTCCGCTCGCCATTTTGACTCTTTGCCAGTGCAAGAAAAAACAGAATAAATTACGAAGCAGTTTTACGAGGCAACGAGTGAAGCAACCGAACCGACTGCATCGAAGTGGTCGTATTTGCTTTAATACATGAGAAAGGGTGGGCGTGTGAAGGGTCTGACGATGTCCTATGTTATAATTTTTTATGATTTTTTACAGCGTTTATCCTCGTCACTTTGATTTCAGGAGAACAAGTAGATGCATCGTCATGAAATTCGGCTCATCATCAGTTAGTAGTCCAGATCTTAAGTTGTAATTCTATTCCCAGATTTCATTTATCAGAACTAATAGGCTCAAAAAAATTCAGCCAGTCCGAAGTTAATAGTCTTACTTGTTCTTGTTTGTTTTTCTTTCAAAAATATGTTTAGCTATTGCTTACTTGGTCTCCTTCTTCTTTTTCCAAATTCATTTTATGTCCTTACGGATTTATATGTATGTCTATTCATATTTTATATTTAAATTAATATTGAATTTATTAATTTAATTGTTATATGTTGTGAAGCACATTGTGTCATGTGTAGCACGTTTGTGCACCACATTTCATATATGTATTTTGTATTATATTTTGCAAATTGTGTATTTAACATTCAGAATTTCCAATATTGTGATAGGCATTATTATCGAACATTTTATGGGTATATGTTCACATATTAATTGTTTTATATCCACTTATAAACTAAAAGAAACCACTTATGTCCCTTTCAGGCGAGGGACGAGAAACGTTTCTGGGTGTTGTCTGTAGAGTAGTTTAGGCAACAGTTCCTTGCTTTGTTTTCTCGGTTTTAGTTGTTTCTTGTTTGATGATTTTTCACTTTTGTTTGCCTGCTGAGCTATTTTTGTTAATAAATTAAGAAGATGCGGTATTATTAGTTAGATTAGTGGTTAGGAACATTGAATTTGATATGGATTAAATCAATAGCTTGCGTGTCTTTATTTCACCTTACTTAGCTGTTTATCTCTAACTATGTGCTCTTTATATGTATATTTCCTTGTTTGTCTCTCTGTCTGTCTGTCTGTATATTTATCCCTGTTTTAATCTACAAACAGCTGCCTGTCTGTTGCGGCGTCACCATCTCGATATTTTACAATTTTTTATTTTTATTTCAGTTCCTGCCACACTTTGCTTTTGTTTTTTTAGTTTATATTTGTTTTTCTTGTTGTAGTTGTTTTATGCTTTTAACTTTACGTTGTGGTTTTCTGTTTTGTTCTTTTAGTTTTCCCCTTTTTCTTTGTTATTTAAAACTTTTTAGATTTCTTCTTTTTTATAAAGAAAAGCGTTGTTTTTCACTCTCGCTGGTGCCAAAAAGTTACTCTTTGTTAACATTATCGTTGCCGATGTTTCTGTTGTTGTTCTTGTTGTAGAAGAAAATGTTTTCAGTTTTAGTCTGGTGTTAAAACTTCTCATCTGCTTTATCTTTGTCTTTTCGTTCTTTTATTTTTTGTTTTTTATTCCTTTTTAAAGTTTTGTCACTTTCTGCGGTTGAATTATTTTTTTTTGTTTTCGCACAAAAGAAATACGTTCGCTTTGCGTATCTAGTTTTAATAAATCATTATGATTATTTTGTTGTTTTTTTTAATAAATCATCATATTTTGCGCTTTTATCTAAAGAATTGCATCTCATCGACACTCCGTTGTTTTGATACAAAACTAAAAATTATTGAAAGAAAGTTATAAAGAACTCTTTAGTAAAATTAAACAAAACCAAAGCTAAAGAATTAAGGAGTAAAAATTAGATACTACGAATTCTTAGTTAAAACTAGATACTAAAGATTAAAAATTAAAATAAAAAATTTAAACTGAAAAAGTATTTAATATGATTTTTATCGAATCATACTTCGAAATACGTCTCGCAAGCGTTTCGGAGTGGCGTGTATGCTGCTATGATCCCAAATAATGACGTTCCAGATGATTCTTTCCAGTTCCAAATTGATTAGAAGCTGGGTCTTCAATGTCGTCCATTTTTCGTCTTCACCTTCAGATAAACTGTCGTCGTCCAACTTGAAATCCTCTACTGACGTTGAGAAACATTTTACGTTCTCGCTCTGAATAAAGACGTACTCGTAGTCGCCGCCTTGTACAGTTTCTGCCACACAATGCTTTGTATCGATGGGCCGCATTCCTTCAAACAAAGCTACATATAACACTATTTTTTTAATCGCTGCTGGTTTATTGATCTGGCGCATGGCATAGAGAATAATCTGGCCATTCGAATTAGTCATCCTCAAATATTTTCTCCTGTGATTCGGCGTGCATTGAAGGCTGCGACGGCGAGATCTGGGAGAGCAACGACAGGGACGCTGGGTCTTCAATGTCGCCAATTTTTCGCCTTCACCTTCAGATAAACTGTCGTCGTCCAACTCGATATCCTCTACTGACGTTGAGAAACATTTTACGTTCTCGCTTTGAATAAAGACGTACTTGTAGCCGCCCGCCTTGTAGAGTTTCTGCCACAGAATGCTTTATATCGATGGGCCGCATTCCTTCAGACAGAGCTACATATAACACTATTTTTTTAATCGATGCTGGTTTATTGATCTGGCGCGTAGCATAGAGAATAATCTGGCCATTCGAATTAGTCATCCTCCGATATTTTTTCCTGTGCTTCTTCGTGCATTGAAGGCTGCGACGGCGAAATATGGGAGAGCAACGATAGGGACGCTGGATCTTCAATGTCGTCCATTTTTCGTCTGCACCTTCAGATAAACTGTCGTCGTCCAACTCGAAATCCTCTACTGACGTTGAAAAACATTTTACGTTCTCGCTTTGAATAAAGACGTACTTGTAGCCGCCCGCCTTGTAGAGTTTCTGCCACAGAATGCTTTATATCCATGGGCCGCATTCCTTCAGACAGAGCTACATATAACACTATTTTTTTAATCGATGCTGGTTTATTGATCTGGCGCGTAGCATAGAGAATAATCTGGCCATTCGAATTAGTCATCCTCCGATATTTTTTCCTGTGCTTCTTCGTGCATTGAAGGCTGCGACGGCGAAATCTGGGAGAGCAACGATAGGGACGCTGGATCTTCAATGTCGTCCATTTTTCGTCTTAACCTTCAGATAAACTGTCGTCGTCCAACACGAAATCCTCTACTGACGTTGAGAAACATTTTACGTTCTCGCTTTGAATAAAGACGTACTTGTAGCCGCCCGCCTTGTAGAGTTTCTGCCACAGAATGCTTTATATCGATGGGCCGCATTCCTTCAGACAGAGCTACATATAACACTATTTTTTTAATCGATGCTGGTTTATTGATCTGGCGCGTAGCATAGAGAATAATCTGGCCATTCGAATTAGTCATCCTCCGATATTTTTTCCTGTGCTTCTTCGTGCATTGAAGGCTGCGACGGCGAAATCTGGGAGAGCAACGATAGGGACGCTGGATCTTCAATGTCGTCCATTTTTCGTCTTAACCTTCAGATAAACTGTCGTCGTCCAACACGAAATCCTCTACTGACGTTGAGAAACATTTTACGTTCTCGCTTTGAATAAAGACGTACTTGTAGCCGCCCGCCTTGTAGAGTTTCTGCCACAGAATGCTTTATATCGATGGGCCGCATTCCTTCAGACAGAGCTACATATAACACTATTTTTTTAATCGATGCTGGTTTATTGATCTGGCGCGTAGCATAGAGAATAATCTGGCCATTCGAATTAGTCATCCTCCGATATTTTTTCCTGTGCTTCTTCGTGCATTGAAGGCTGCGACGGCGAAATCTGGGAGAGCAACGATAGGGACGCTGGATCTTCAATGTCGTCCATTTTTCGTCTTAACCTTCAGATAAACTGTCGTCGTCCAACACGAAATCCTCTACTGACGTTGAGAAACATTTTACGTTCTCGCTTTGAATAAAGACGTACTTGTAGCCGCCCGCCTTGTAGAGTTTCTGCCACAGAATGCTTTATATCGATGGGCCGCATTCCTTCAGACAGAGCTACATATAACACTATTTTTTTAATCGATGCTGGTTTATTGATCTGGCGCGTAGCATAGAGAATAATCTGGCCATTCGAATTAGTCATCCTCCGATATTTTTTCCTGTGCTTCTTCGTGCATTGAAGGCTACGACGGCGAAATCTGGGAGAGCAACGACAGGGACGCTGGGTCTTCAATGTCGCCAATTTTTCGCCTTCACCTTCAGATAAACTGTCGTCGTCCAACACGAAATCCTCTACTGACGTTGAGAAACATTTTACGTTCTCGCTTTGAATAAAGACGTACTTGTAGCCGCCCGCCTTGTAGAGTTTCTGCCACAGAATGCTTTATATCGATGGGCCGCATTCCTTCAGACAGAGCTACATATAACACTATTTTTTTAATCGATGCTGGTTTATTGATCTGGCGCGTAGCATAGAGAATAATCTGGCCATTCGAATTAGTCATCCTCCGATATTTTTTCCTGTGCTTCTTCGTGCATTGAAGGCTGCGACGGCGAAATATGGGAGAGCAACGATAGGGACGCTGGATCTTCAATGTCGTCCATTTTTCGTCTGCACCTTCAGATAAACTGTCGTCGTCCAACTCGAAATCCTCTACTGACGTTGAAAAACATTTTACGTTCTCGCTCTGAATAAAGACGTACTCGTAGCTGCCCGCCTTGTAGAGTTTCTGCCACAGAATGCTTTATATCCATGGGCCGCATTCCTTCAGACAGAGCTATAGATCAAAATTTAAAATTAATAAATTCAAAAATTAAAAATTTAAATTTTTATATTTAAATATAAAAATTAAATAATTGAAATTCGAAATAGTATAAAATTTGACTAACTTTTGTAAATATTATATCAAAAATTTTAAAAACAGTGGATAAAGAATATAAACATAAAATATATATAAGAAAATAAAGTTATATAATACATATGGTTATATTTAATTATATTGTGTCAAATTTTTTATTTATTTGGTTTTTTGAATTTAAATGCTTTTCTTTTAAAATTTTATTTTATCTATAATAACTAAATCACATAAATAAACAACAAAAAACAGATAAAACCTGTACAAATAAATACAAGTAAAATAACAAAAAGAAATACAGAAAATTACCCAGATAAATAATCTTTTTTGTGCTTGTATTTGAAGGAAATAAAAAAAAATTCACTTCAATGTTTCTTTATAATATAAAGTTTATATACACACATAATTATGTGCATACATACAAGAATATACAAGGTGTCCCATGTAAGATGCGTCGTCTATCTGAATCATATTAATTTTATTTCTCGTAACAAAAAATACCCCAACGCATGCGTTTTTTCTGAACTCTCACGCGACTTTTTTCACATGCGTTCTTAAATTCGTGGAATTTGTTCGCAAAAAAAAGAAAAGCAGTTGTAGTGGTTCATTGTGGTATTAAAAAAAAAAACAAGGCCAAAAATTTGCAAAAACATAAAAAATTCCAAAACATTAAAAATAAAGCCAACAAAACATAAAAATACCGCAGTATTGAAGCAGTTATAATAAAATATTAAATTTTCAATTTCGATTCCAATAAATTATGCAAGCAACAACGCGAGAGAAGAACACAACACAACCACAAAAACAATTCAAAAGGGAAGAATAACAGCAAAGAAAAACAATCCACACGCACGTACGTACTCCAAACACACGCAAACACAATAAAAACCCGTTATGGCAACTACAACAATAAGAATAAATACTACAACAACAAAATCCTGCCAACGATTTCCATTTCGATTTCTTTGAACTAAAAATATTAAAACGTTGAATGAATTTTTTTCAATCGAAGGGTGTAAAAAGAAATGAAATTGAAGACAAGAAAGAAAAAGGAAAGAAATAGAAGGACAAGAAGAAAAAGAATAACAAGAAGAAGATGATTAAGGATTGAAGAAGATAACAGAAGAAATAAATCAACAACATAAGTAAAAGAAACATAAAATTACAATAAAAACAATAAAACAGAAAGAGTGTTAACGTCGGCCTGGCCGAAGTTCATATACTATACTCACGTTTACTCAAAAATTAGACGTGGCAATGGTCTAATTTTTTCCTTTTCAATCTCAAATATCCTGTGATGACAGAGAATATTTTTCTATACCTATCGTCTCTATTTTTATGCGTTACACATTTCGTGACAAAGTGATTATACCCTTAACCTTAAGGTGTAGGGTATAAAAAGGGGGAAAAAGCACAGAAAAAAAACAATAACAAAAAACCAAATGATAAGAGTAAGAAGCAGAAGACGAACAAGAATAGAAGAAAATGAAAAGAAATAAAAATTAGATAACAAAAATAATAATATTTAAAAAAATATCAAGTAGAAAAATCAGAAGACGAAGAACAAGAAGGCAAGATAAACTACAAGAAATTGACATGAAGTTGAAGAACAAGAGGAAATTTAAAAAGCGGATAAAGCGAAAAAAATAACAAAGGCAAGAAAAAGATGAACAAAGGAATCATAAGACTTCAAAACTCATATAAGCACATTACCAATGTTGCCATGTGTTAGCAAAAACAATAAAGAGTTGCAAAGTTAACCTATAATTTCTCTTATACTGTCTTTGTAACAAAATGGAAATAAGAATAATAAAATGGAAAATAAAAAACAAATGAATTATTTAACGTTTTACGTAAAAAAACGTATTGAATAATGAAAGAGATGAACAAAATCTCTAAAAATAAATATGGCAACACGGTGTGTGTGGATTCGTGTGTTTTGTTTCTATGATTTTGTATGTTCGACGCAAAGTGATTTGTTATGCAAAATAAAAACACGCGAACTGCAGCTGATGCTTTTTCCGCTCATGTTTCGTGAATGAGCGAAAAATATTCCGCATACAAAATAATTTTATCGAATGTCGTTTTCTTGGTTGTTTTTCTGCGCCTAAAATGATGCCCTTATTTTTCCTTTTTTTGTTCTTATGTGTTTTCGATCGAGATTTTATGTGCTTTAAAAAAAACAGATTCAAATTAAATATTCATGTTATGATTGACATACTAAGGAAAGCCTCCGAACAAGAGGAAGAACAAATTCACAAATAAAAAATACTTAAGTATTCATACTTATCGATAGGATAGAATAAGAAATCGGTGAATGCTTGAGAGTTCATAGTCGAAACTTGATTTGACGTGCATTTAATTTAGCGGCACTTAACGAAATTCTTAAAGATTGTCAACATTCCTCTCACGACAGTGAGAATTTCTTAACTTTTTACTTAAGTAAGTAAGAATTTTACTTATGTAACTTCTTTAAATTATGGTATTATGGTTTTTGTATTTGTGTTGTTGTTCATGTTGGCGATGGTTGTACCATTTTTAAACACCCATTTGCGTTCCCCTCTTACTCTGTAACGAAATCGTGCTTCCCTCCCTCAAATCCACTGCTAACAACTTCAAAGGAATCTCTTACAATTTATTTGATTTACGAGTATTTTCATTTTAAAGACTCGTCGACGTTGTCTGTAATTCGAATGCGTTCGACTACATTTTCACGATTACCCTGGTTTTAGTGCTTGGAATTTGTACGATTGACCACAATGTGTGTGGCTAAGGTTCGTGTGTGTGTTTGCGTTTCGTTGTGTATCCATTCTGTAGCAAAGTGAATTAAATGGTTTTACGCTGATTTATTTTTAAATCAATTTTCGATTCACTTCAAATCGAACGATTCACTTCTTAACCGAACGCAGAAAATTTAATGCGTTCACTTAACCGTCACTAATTTGGCCTTAATAGAGAAAGCAAATTGACCCGAAGATGTAGAAAGAGACAGCTCGTAACAGAAGGCTATAAAAAATGATTTCTATTTCATTGTTGCCACTAATAATATTGCTGACCCCATTATAATATATAAATTATAACACACGAAACACATTTTTCGTTTTTTCTCTGGTTTCGTTTTGTACTTTTCGTAATTTTTTGTTTGTTTAACAAACGAGCATAACAGATGAATGAAGTGAAAACTCAGAAAACGTTGTATAAGAGATAAATACTTTCAAGCGAAAAAGTTTTTAATTTAATTTTAATACTCACTTTTAAAATACTTTTTGTTTTTCTTTTCTAATTGTTAGGGACTATTATGAGGTGTTTCCAGTGGCGTAGCTAGTAATGGTGGCAACCGGGGCGAAGTAGAAATTACACCCCTTGATTTCATTAATTTTAATTGCAATGAATGTTACGCCAGCCCATTCATTTTAAGTATCACTTTATTAAATATAAAAGTCTTATATTCATTTTAAAAACATATATATTATATTATTATGTAAGAGATATGGTAGGATTTTTTAATATTGTATAATATATTACATATTAATCATAATATATTACATTATATATCATAGTATATTACATAATGTACTTCTATATTACAAATTAATATTATTTCAAGCACTCTTTTTATATTTAAAATTAATTAAAGGACTCAATAAAAAATTTGGTTCCTTGGCTATGCTTATTTTTAATACATAAAGATTTATCATTCTTCGTCGAATTGATGAATGACTTTTTTAAAGTAGGATTACATTTCCCCATTACAGGGGGTATCGATTTTATGCTCTCCACACAAGATTTTGTTGCATTTTACAAAGCATGACTTCGTCAGTCGTCATTCAGATGCGGAACAAACAGCAAAAATCTTCCTTTTTTGTATGTAATTATTTGCTCACTGTACTATTCAGCAATAATTTGTTTCGTTATAAACATTTAAAAACACTGCAATGGGTCAGTTATATTTTTTGGAGTGGCACGTTGGTACTCCAACTTGATAACCAATATTTCGTGCATCTCGATAAGATTTACAGCCTTATCATGTAATTTTTTGCGTTGCGTTTATTTCGCGTTTCGTTTTGTGCTTTTCATATTTTTTGAAGAATTGAGATTTGCAGACTTTACTACGTATTTGTTGTATGATGGATGAACTATTTCCTCGAAATCGTCTGTCAAAACACTATTGCAAAATGTTCGCATTTGGTGTGATTTTCAACAGTTCTTCATAAAACTTTCAGTTGCTCATAAAACTTTCTTAAACGTGACACGCAAGAAAACCAAATATATGTATATTATAAATAACAACAGAAATCAATATGAAAAAGTAAGTAAAATATTATGTGCAATAAGATACATGTAAAAATTACATTTCATTTCCAAGTATATTTGGTCTTTCCAAGTGTATTTTGACTTGGACGTGAATTGCAATGTCTATTTATATATGTTTATATGGATATAACGTATGATCCTTTCAGCTCAAGACCAACAAGCACTGGTCAATTTCAAGCGCTGTTGATCGAGCTCCGGAAGCGGCCAGAGATGGCGCCGTAACACAGCCATTGTATTATATTTACATATGTATATTGTATTTATTTTTACATGAGATCCTTTACAATTTTAGGTGTGGACTGACTTAAAAAGTCGGACAAAGAAAAAACTAACAGAAAATGCTGCTGAGTTGAGAAAGACAGGAGGTGGCGTGCCTGTTACAGCTTCCTCACCCCAACGGAGCAGGAAGAGGATGAACTTCTTGCTCTGTGGCGTAATATTGTCCTGCCTGGACTGTTCGGCGGAGCCATCCAATGCTCGAGAAAGCGGTTACGCCTGGATGAGGAAGGTGAAGTTAATTGTTTTCTATTTATTTCAAATTTATTTCGCTTTCATTTCCGTTTACCTGCAGCTCTGGCTCCGCCCTCGGTAGCCTTGTCACCGGCCTCTTCTGCAGTTTTGCCGAAGATATTTTTTCCGTCGCCTCTACTGTGCCGACGTAAATTTACATTTAATTTTATTTATTTTTCACATATTTATAAACATAAATATTTATATACATATATATTTTTTTAAAGAGAAAAACTGAATACAAATTAATTGAAATATGCAACAAAAATGCCTTTGAAATAAAATATGTAATATGTAGATGTATGTACGTACATACGAGTATATGGAAACATCCGATGATGGAACAGCACGGACACAAACATACCACCCATAGACCGTATTCCCGGTAAAATTTCAATTTTTCAGCAGTTTTCTCATCCTCGGACATCTCGAACTGAATCCATTTGGGGCATATGTGGCGCTCGGAAATATTCAAACATTCCGAAATGTTTTGGGATATCTTAGATTGCATCATCGATCCCATATGTTCATTCCCTACAGCCGTTTGTTAACTACCGGCTGCAAGGAATCGCAAAAAGGAAGCCAGTCTGAGTATCGGAGGAATCACAGTCTTCTTGGAAACTTGTTTCATCCACTGCGCTACCTCCTCCAACACATCCACAAACACTTCTTTACTTATCCGATAGTTCGACACAAACCTGTTCATTTTATAAAATAAAATAATAAAATAAAAAAATAAAATAAAAAAAAATAAAAATATAAATAAATATAAATAAAAAATATTATTACAACTTACAGATGCTCCAGCATTTCCAAAACGTCCGAGTTATCCCTCAAACGTCTTCTCAGTATCACAGAATCTTCTTCCTCGCGATGGCGCTGAGCTAGTAGTCGCACCATATACATACATGTATTGCTGCGATAATTTACGATTTTAATTAATTTTAATTTTTACCTTCAAATAAATCTGACAGGAAAAACAATATCAATTTGTAAATATTGCCCGAGAAATTTCAGATCGTTTTTTTGTTGTAGAAATTTTTGGCATACATCAGTTATAGCACTAATTCATTACACTACCTAAGAAATATTTTTAAAAATGTTTCATACATGGTAACACTTTGTGGTCTGCAAACAGGGGAAGTCTGCAAGAGTACGTAAAGTTTGTTTATGTTTGTGTTTCTCCTTAAAACCCAAATTCAGTCTACTCGAAAAAGTTAGATCATACCATTTGGAACGTATTGCGTTTGAGTTTGCGTTTAAAAATACATGATAAGACTGTTAGCCTCTTCTGAAGATATGTCTGTGAAGTTAGCACCTCATTTTTTAAAAAGTTCACTTTTTTTGGAGTAAAACAAAATTTTTTTGGAGCGTAGACCGGATGTAGGGTACCAAGTTACTTCTGCAAATCTTCAGAACTCTTGCAGTGCTGCCCAGAACTGTAATCAAATTTAAGGATTTTTAGACATGCTAGATAAAGTGTGCAAGAAAGAATCGATCATCTTCTTACATTGTTAGTGCAAAATGACATAAGTAAAACCGATCTTCCATTCCCTTTATACTCATTATTATTACATATTCTTTGGAATCAAACATACAAGAACGTGAACTCTGGTTAGACGCGTTCTTGTTTTGCATCGTTCTTTTAGTCGTCGTTTAGTCTTCTTCAGTAGTGCTTGTGCGTGAACAAGGGCAAAGTAAGTATTTAAAGTGTATAATATTATTCTAAAATGTATTAACCTTTTTTCCATAGGCACAAGAAAGAAAAATTCAACAACCTCAACGAAATATACTCATGGCGAAAATTTGAAGTATTATTGTCGTATATAAAAGGAAATCTTTAATTAATTTTTATTTCCTGAAGCTCCGCGCTCCATATGCTGGCACAACGGTAACGTTCAAGTTACAATTCGACAGTAAACGACGACATTCTGAAGATAGCTTATAGTTGATTTTTCCACGTAAAGTAGATTTTGTCAGATTATTCATCCCTTTCATCATCCAGTTGATCGTCCGATTCCGGGTCGTCAACCTACATTTCCAGCTTTCACTATCGCTATTCCGGCAGTGTATAAAATATAAAAAAAAAATTTTGCACAAAATATATTCTTCGTCGTTACGACGACGCAGATTTCCAAAAATGTTATTATTTTATTTATATTATGTATTTATTTATTTTTATTTATTTATATTTATTATTTATTTATTTATATTTATATTTATTTATACAATAAATAAATATGCTAAATTATGCAAAATGAGCATTATTATAGTACATACGTATATCAGGAATTATCCTTTACATTATTTCAAAATTTGCTTCTCAAAAATGTAGACATGCATAAATTGACCAAAATGAACAGGCTGCGAGAACATCCGCAGCGTTAGCATCTCGGACTTTGGGGACTTCCAGCCCGCCGACGTCTCTTGCCTCGATCCATCATTTCAGCGGCCTTAACAAATGCCTTGGCTAAGCTTAAGAACTTTATCTCGAGTGATGGTGCCGAGCAGTCCGATTCATCAAATTTAATGTAGTGAATTAACGTAGTGAATGTACTACGACCCGGGGGGTCGTTCGATTGTCAACGACTGGAGTGGTATTATACAAAATTTTTGATTCGGCTCCTCTTGCTCTTGCCGATTTTCCAGTCGGGTGGATTTTTCGCCATTAACTTTTTCACAACTTCTGCGCGATCGATTTCCACAGCATCATGGTCATCGTCTTGCATGGAGAGGAAGAACTGTCGCCACATGGCTTTTTTGGTAGCACATAATGTGCTAGCAGCATGTTGCAACACATAGATACAAGTAATGTGCTGCTTTTTTTTGAATGTGTTCACATACTTAATTCTTTCAGAATTCATCCGATCTAGTTTCTAAATAGTCTTTTTATTTTAAAATAAATTGTTAAAGTTAATTGAATATTTTTCTTATTATATACAGGGTGTAACGCATAAGGTACGCCAAAAAGCTAGGACGGGTAGGTTGGGTCGAGACAAGAAAAAAATCGTATGGGAGTGGGGGGTGCATTTTCCCCCGTTTAGGCGGGAGGGGCTATTTTCTAAAAACCCGACTTAATATCGAAAAAAAAATATTAAAAAATAACGGTTAGATCTACATAACTTTTGCTCACTGATTTTCAAAGCCAAATATCCGCTTCTTCATATCCTTTTTAAATTCGGTTCCTACGTCAAGCAGTTTTCGAGAAAATTAATGTCGAATTTAAAATTTGGAATAAAAATTCTAAAAAAAAAGTTTTTGTTTTCAATTATTTTGTTAAATTACGGTATTAAGTATAAATTTTTTTCCGACCATAAAATTCTCTAATCAATTCTAGAGGAAGTACTTAAAACCCGAAGAATCTATGTTTTGTAGTTTCCGAGAAAAGTGACAATTACGAACAAAACTCCTTCTTTTTTCCATATTATTGCACCAGTAATAAAACACAAGTAGCCAAAAAATTTATATTTAAAAGGAAAGTATGCTTCGTAATTTTCACTTTTCTCGGAAACTACAAAACATAGATTCTTCGGGTTTTAAGTACTTCCTCTAGAATTGATTAGAGAATTTTATGGTCGGAAAAAAATTTATACTTAATACCGTAATTTAACAAAATAATTGAAAACAAAAACTTTTTTTTTAGAATTTTTATTCCAAACTTTAAATTCGACATTAATTTTCTCGAAAACTGCTTGACGTAGGAACCTAATTTAAAAAGGATATGAAGAAGCGGATATTTGGCTTTGAAACCCAGTGAGCAAAAGTTATGTAGATCTAACCGTTATTTTTTAATATTTTTTTTTCGATATTAAGTCGGGTTTTTAGAAAATAGCCCCTCCCGCCTAAACGGGGGAAAATGCATCCCCCCCTCCCATACGATTTTTTTCTTGTCTCGACCCAACCTACCCGTCCTAGCTTTTTGGCGTACCTTATGCGTTACACCCTGTATATTCTTTCGACGTTAATATTGTAATAATAATATAGTAATGAAACTTTTTTTTGGTGTGATATTATTTTTAAAATATCAATTATTCATATCAATTTGAAAAGTTGACACATCTTACAACAACATTCATTACATTTTTTAGTGCTAGAAATTTGGCACATATAGTTTCTTGATGAATACAGCAATGAAATGATACAAATTCGTTTTCTCTGCAAAGATATTTTAACTCTCATTCGGATTTAAAACTTTATTAAAGTATTACACTGTATTTATTAAATTCAGCAACTTTATAAATCTATCATTCCAGCTTACAACGTATCACTATTATTCACTTTAAAAAACTTTCAATACTGAGCCAATGTAATTAAAAAAATCCACTTATGTGCTGAATTTTTTATGCATTCAATCATGATTCCTGGAGTTCAATTTCCTGGAATACACCTGAGTCTGAATTGTTTTTGTTGTTGTTGTGAGCAATAAAAAATAAGGACGCTTAGGTAGCTGTGAATTTTTTGTTGTAATAAAGGTAATTTGTTTTCAATTTTTGTAGATTTGACGATACCTGCTGGGTAATGATAACCATATTTTTGCTTATATGTATGTACTATATATAATAACAGCTAATAAGGTGGTGAAAACAGTACATTGACTTTCAGCTTGCCATTAATTATTTTCAAAACTTCAATACAAATGTTGTATGCTGTTATGCCTAAATACATATGTATGTAATTCAAACATTATAATGAGAATTATTGAAAATTTGAAGGCTTTGTTTCTCCAAAAGGAGATGGCGGTGACATTTTTGTTGTATGGGGTCCCCCATCATTTTTTACACGTATAATTTTCTCGGAAGGTATGTATATTATTATGTGTATTGTTTTTGTATTGAATTTAATGCAAATTAATTAATTACTTAATTTGCACGTTTCCAAACGCTGAAATGTGAATGTATTTATTACATTATATGCGTGATGTAAATACATACACCACCCATATTTTTTCGGCTTCAGCGTTTGTTCACATGCAATGGGATTTGAACTCGCAACCTGACTGGCAAGATCGTATAGCTATTTCGGAACATGCCAATGTTCCTCATCAGCGATCCTTTTGTCGGTGTTTATTTTTGTACAACATTCGCTATATAAGCTTCGTTGTTTTGCAACTTTGTGGTCGATGAGGGCGGAAAATATGTTGGATAAAAATGTCCACATATGTATATAGGTAGATGGCGGCGGATATGGCCCAACACGTGTATATGGTTGGTCCGGAGGAGGTCGGCATGAAAATAAAAAACATGAAGACCAAATACCGGTAATTGTTTTTTATTACGATGTGCATATATTCATCATAAATAATAATGATATTAATGCTTTCGCTGTAGGAAACCTTAAAACCTTGTTGGGTCATCTGGTGGTTCACCTGCCAACTGGGTCCACCTTCCGCGAGTGTACCAAATAATCGGCAGTTTTGCAGTGCATAATGTCGTCGTGGAGGAGTCGGTGGTTGAGAAAGGTGAGTGCAATAAAACATTTGGACAAAATCTACCCTTGGACGGAGTAATTGTTGCTGCTTTTATTGTTGTTGTAGCTACCCACAAAACCCATGTATTTTTATTATAATACATTCATTATTTTATTGATTTTACTTTTTCACACAGATTCGCCACCACTGATCCATTCGTCACCATCACCATTGCCACGTTTGTCACCATCGCCATTGCCAGGTCCGCTCCGTCGATATTGTCTCGTCCATTGTCATCTCCGCTGTCACTTCCATCGTCATCTCTGCTACCAGGATCATCAATGCCGTACTCTCCACTGCTCCATCCGTAATCATCTTCATCGCCGCGATCATCACCTGCAAATAAAATTGACAGGGTGCTGAAATATTGCGATGATGCAGATAAAGAATTGAAGAAGGGAATGGAGGCTCAGATTGGCATGAGATTGTTAGAGTTAGAGGAGAAAAAGGTCGACATTATGGCACAAATGATGGCCGATTGTAAAAATATGTCTGCCTGCATTACTGATTTCATCAAGTCACAAAAATAAAAACAATAATGAAAATAAACCATGCTTTTTCTTACTTAAATAGAAGCAGAGTGCGCTTCGAACTATTTCTGCTTGTGCTCTATCACGAGACAAGCCCATTGTGGTGCTTGGATATTGCCTCACCCTCTCAATTCTTTGCTGTGCTCTTGACCACTGAGGCACTACACCATCGCCCTCATCCGCAAGGAAGTTGTGGAGCACACAGCACGCCTTTATGACAGCATTGGCGTTTCTAATTTTGTTGTCCACGCCTTTGCCAAGGCGACGGAACCTATGATTTGTTGAAATCTTAATAAAAGAAAGTTAAACGCAAATTATTCGTACGATACCTGGCTTAAATAAATAGCTGCGTAAATATAGAAGCACAAAACAACAGCTGTTTATTTCTTCTTTTCGGTTCGACAGCCCGGACCGGATTATGTATGGAAACACTACATCAGCTGATAAATTTTCGAACTCCTTAATCGGATTAACTATTGGGAATCCCAAACAGAATCTGTACGGGTACCCCAATAAAAACCCATATATTAATAGATTTAAAATATGTTTTATTAACATGTAAATAAAGTGTAAAGTATATTCAAATAGTAAGTAATTGATATTTTATATTGTTGTCTCATGTTTTTTCCTGTGGCCGTCCCAATCACGGACGTTCGACAATACGAGTCCCAAAGCTCGGTGAATTGTTCTGTCATTTTTACATAGGGCGTTAGCACCTCTATGTTCGCTTTGAAGTAGTTCTGCAGACGAAATTTATGGATTTATAAATTTTTTGAGCCATTACACCCCGACTCTCTATATCAGATTTTTATATCACATTCTCTATATCAGTTGTCACAAATTTGACAACAAATGCGCAGTAAAATGTCCGAAAATATATTTTTAAAAAAACGAAAGAAATTATCTCAGTTATAAAGTTAACTTCCCTTCAATGCTTTAAACTTCACAACGCATGTAAAGTTGGACATTTGTGCCGTGTTAATAAAACGTGAAGATTGTTATACATAACCAACAGAATCATCAACGAAATTGGGTATATGGAAAGCGGGGTAGTTTTCAGTAAAGCAAAATATGTACAATGCTGATTTAATAAAGCATAAATGCATTAAATTGATATTAAATGAATTTGGTAGAATAAACGTATTTATTTTGTGTTTATTACATTGAATTACATTAAATAAATAATAATAAAAAATATTTTCTATTATATTGTAGTTTGTATGCATTCCTACTAGTATTATTATTTTCCACAATCGTTTAATACCCTCTAACTAATGGTTCAACGTATATAAGTGACGTTAAATGGTGTGATCCAGTCAGAAACCGTCGCAATTTGTTCCAAGTCAGATTCCATTTATTTAACCCATTTGGGATAAAATGGAATGATTTTTAACGCGATTTTTCGATTTCAACAAATTTTGATTCTCTTTGATTTAACGCGGTCTAAAAAATATTTTAAAAAAGAACAACACAAGTCAAACGCACGTAAGTATGTCTACTAGGGTGGCCCTTAGTTTTTGATCAACGAATATTTTTCACGACGCCCCCAGAATGGTTCCTTTTGGTAAAAAACAAATTTGCTGCAAAATTTCGGATCGATCGGATAAAAGGATCACGTGGCGCATTGAAGTTGAAAATACGAAATATGGAATTATATTGTGCACAAAAATAAAATATAATTTTGTATTCATATTCATATTTTATTCATATTTTCATATTTTAATGTGTGTCTCTCTCCTGATGTTTCGTGAGGAACATTTACTCTATTTTCCTTCTATTTCTCTCTCACTCTCTTTTGGCTTTTAATGGTTTTTTTCAAGTAAGATAAATTGTCAAATTGAGACAGCGGCAAAGCAGAACAGTGGAGCTGACCTGAGCAGAGCGTCACAGCGTCAGTCACGCCCAATGAATGCATGTAAATAATCGTTGTTGTTTTATGTTTTCGTTGTCCTTTTAACGGTGTTGGAAGTTTATTTCTAACTGTGTAACTTCATTTAAACATTTGTGTGTTTTTCTGCGAGTGTGTGTGTGTATGTGTGGATCTTTGTTGTATTGTAATTATTTCACATGTTGGGCCGCACGGTTTTCGAAGCAGCAACGAAAATCCTCTTTATTAAATTTCTGTTTTCAGAAACAACAACAACGTCTTGCATCTTTGAGATTGTATTTTCATATTGTTTTTTTAGTATTGTTCTTCTTTTTATTTTCTTTGTTGCAAATCTTGAGTTGTAGGTTTTTTTTTTCTTTTAATGTTTGCGCTTCTTCCTGAGCAGCGAACGAATCTTGTGGCCTGCGTTACGTTTGTAGAATTTACGAATTTTATTCGCTTTGCCGCGTTGGTAACAATAGAGTCCTTCAGTAGCTTAAGAAGTGAGGCAGCTTGTTAACGGCAGCTGTTAACGGCTGCTTCAGCGTCACTGCGCAAGTGACTCCATTTCGATTGTCGTGTTGCGTCGCGTCTCTGCTGCTGCCTCTCACGCCTTTTGTACTCGTTTCTAATTCAACTGTTGTTTATAGTTACCACGCGGCGTTGATCTGCAGGTGGGACAGAGAAGGGAAACAAGACGAAGAAGAAGAAGACGATGATGAAGGAGAGTAACGGCTGCTCGCACAACTAATTGCAAGAATTACAAGAATTAGAGCTCGCTTAAGCAGAACAGAAACAGCCACAAGAGCATCAAAGGAAGAACAAAAAGATCAACAACACCATTGCTCAGCAACACCAACAACAACAACAACGACTTTCTTTAATAACAATAGTAACCAGAACGACCTGAAATTAGAACAACAACAACGATAACAATGGGTGAACTTGCCTAAGTTTGAGCGACAACAACAGCAATAACAATAGTTATTATTATTATAATTATAATTAAACTAAGAAGCAAATTCAAAGTGAAAACCTCAATTGGGACAACAAGAAGAAGAACAGAACAACAACAGCAACTGTAGACAATTTCAGAAAATTGAGCTAGAAATTACAACAGAAAGAGACACAATTCAACTAAAAAAGATTTTAAAAAAACAATACAATAAAACTAAAGTTTAAAAGAAGCTGTGAGAGGTAAGGACCAATGCAACTACAACAACAACAATAATAATATTCACTAGGTACCCACACACTCGTCTCGCCTCTTCTCTTTTGACCTCTTCCTCTCTACAAATTGAAATTCAAATGAAGTTTCATGCCATTCGTGAAGAATGCTGCACGCCGCATGCAAAACGACGGCGGTGGCCAACAATTTATTCCAACGGCATCAAACAAGCAAACAGCAGAAGGACAGAGTGAGAAGAAAGGCTCAAGGAAGAAGGCGGAGAATCAGGAGGACGGATACGGTCAATGTAGGGAGATTAGAGAGGTTGAGAAGCCACTTTGTGTGGTGTGGGGTTTGATGTTATTTAAATACCATGCCAATATAAACAAAAGCTTAAGCAACAACTACAACATCCAAAACAACAACAAGAATATCGCGAGAGGCTTCAGAAATACCGACACGGCACGTGTTCAACTCTTATTTGAACACCGCTCGCGACCGTCATGACAACCTGTCGTATCTATCGTTATCTCTATCATTCTGTTTCTACTCTCTTTCTTTCTCTCTCTTTCTGTCTGTATGTTTGTCTGTTTGCGTTTATATGTTACATGGCAGTCGTCATGTTCATCACGTTCGCTTCGCAATTTATTTTAATGAACTCAAAAAGGTTGCACATGAATAACGTCGGCCATATTTTTTATGTTACAAAATGAAGCCGTGAGGTAAGTTATTCCAAGAGATGGTGGTTGTGGGAGGGGAAAGAAGTGGAGGCGGTTAAATAACCATCGTAAGCATGTGATTACAAGCTACACGCCTGACGACGACACTTAAACGCTCTGCTTTGCAATGCTTTACTTTCATCCGTGAAGCTGAAGAAGAGTCTAGGAATCTACTCTGTTTTTCTCCGCTCTTCTCTTCTCTTTACTGCTCTTTCACTGGCAAGGTGAAAATTGAAAAACTTTTTCCTTGAATTTATAGCAAAACTTCACCCAGAGGTGAAAATGTTCTGTATGGTGTGTTGTGGTTGTTATTCTTCTCTCCTTTTCCTGTGTTTGTTGCCTCATCTCTACAAATTAATTTCTATCTTCTTCCATTTAATGCAATTTTATGTTAATTAAATATGCCGAAGTTGATGTGAGTGACAGAGATAGCAGCAGTGACAATAATTATTGTTTTAGTTAGTAATTTTAATGTAATAGTTATTATAATAATAATTCTAATATTTTAATAATTCGTAAAAATTGTAAAAACAAGTTTTCCGAAAAATTTATCGAAAATTTTAATTAAACTCTAAAATTCGTAATTAAAACTATTTTGAAATTAAATTAAATTAATTACTTTAGTTTTATAAAGCAAGTTATGAAATTATTAAATCAAATCACTTTGAAAACCTTAGAAACGTCTTTCAATTAAAGCTCCATCAATAAATTTAACTCAAACCGTTTCAAGCAATTTTTTTGTTCGAGTACTGTAGTTGTTTTTCTTTTTCGTTTATAATTCTTTACGATAAAACTTTACGATTTCATTCATTCAATAATTTGGTCGTTTATTATGAACGCTTGAGCTAATTTAGACCAACCCATGAGCAGAAGAACGAGCAAAGCAAACACAGGACAATGGCCAGGACAGGACAAGATACACCCACACACCCAAACGCACCCTGTACTAACATACACACACACACCCACATGCACCCTGCACTACACGCACACACACCTTTACGGTATATCTTCGGACCGAATTGGGTAAACTCGCTCTTCGGCACATAAAACATAATAATAACTTAAAAACCAGAAAGAGTGTTAACTTCGGCCTGGCCGAACTTCATATACCCTACACACGTTTACTTAAGAATTAGGCGTGGCAATGGTCTAATTTTTTTCCTTTTCAATCTCAAATAGCCTGTGACGACAGAGAATATTCGTGCCAAGTTTGATGAAGATATCTCTACTCGTTCTCTTGTAATCGTGATTTCCACAGACGGACAGACAGACGGACGGACAGACAGACGGACGGACAAGGCTAAATCGACTCAGAAGGTCACGCTGATCAAGAATATATATACTTTTCTATACCTGTCACGCCTCCTTTAATGCGTTACAAACGGAAGCAGTAAGTGAATATACCCTATTCACTTCGTGTGTAGGGTATAATGAAGGCAATAAAAAACGTAGGTATTTAAAAATGGGAAAAAGAATCAGTTTATTCCTTTTTAACAAAAAAAAATGGTTACTCAGCCTCCATTTCAATCGTACTAAAAAGAATACCCCGAAAATAGGTCGGAAAACTGCAGACCAGAACTATTTAAGATAATCTTCAACTACGGCTTTGAAGTCAGAGGATGAGGTGAAGATAAAGAAACTGGGGGGAGTTTCATTCCAGATTTTTCAGAGCCGTAATAAAGATTCTGAAACGATGGGCCTTGAAAATAAATCACTCAATGAACAAAATTAATACGAAACTATGCAATTTTTTTAAATCATTAATTTGAAGCAATTTTTAATACTGGGTGGGCGTGGCAACAGTTAAATAGATTTATATTTTATATTAATATGTATTACAAGTTTAGCTCTTGCGTCGGCATGCATTCTTAGGGTCTAAGAAAGTCCTCGAATGGGTTACTCGCGATGTTGGTTCGGGAACTTTTGGCACCTTCACAACCCTGATACCGTTTCTGTTACCGTTTTATTTCTGATTCGGGTAAAAGGGGCCCATAAATCCCTTGAAAGAAGCGTCCATAATTCATCCTGCAAAAACAAACTCTAACGCAATTAAGACTGATCCGGAACCGTGTCCGGTGTAGGCACACGCGAGAGGCGGGGCTTCATACTACAAGCTAATAATAATAAAACTAAACTGAAAGCAGGCCCACATGAAAGGACCCACCCACTTCCATTATGACCCACAACCAAGTGGAAGTAGTAAAACTTTATTCCAGATCAATTATTTTGACATTAGAACAAAAAAACTAAAACTAAACAAATAAAGAGAGAAAGAAAAAGAGAGAGAAGGAGAGGGAGAAAAAGTGAGAAGGAGAGGGAGAAAAGAGAGCACATTACATCAAGATTAAGAGAGACACAACAAGAAGAATTACACAATCTTCAATGGCCACAAAAATTCTGTGATTCTCTTCTTAAACATAAAGAACAGCCGATGAGATAGAAGAAGAGGAGCCTGGCAGAGGCGGGAAAGGATCTTCGTAGTGGGGTCTCCTTGTTAAAGTTTCGGTTTTATGGTCTTATCAGGGCAAAGCTGCCGGTTAGGGTAACGAAAAAGTGTGGTTTTCATGGATACCGAATTTCATGAAAGTATTGAAGTATTGAAAGGATACACAATACAAGATGAGCTGCTGAAGGAGTACAAGGGCTCACAGTCGGTGCAGAGCGGTGGGGGGGGGGGGGGAGGAAGAGGAGAGGAAGAACAGAACAGACACAAGATATCTACAGTTGAGCAGTGTACCCTACGTTTGGTTTTTACGCGCTTTTAGAAGCTGATTCTTATTTATATATTTATACAGTTGAACCCTACCCCTTGCCGTCCCTCCCTTATTGACCTTTCACAATCCTGCCGAAATCCCAACAGATCTCAACCGATCAGACCACCGAAGACCTACCCACACACGCACTCGACACCTCTCTTTGATTGTAGGGTATATAAAAAGCACCGGATTTATTTTGAGCAAACATTAAAACTAAACTTTAGCTGCAAGCAAAAAAATTATTTTTGAAATGTGGATGCTTTTTACAGTCTTTTATAGTGCTTTACCGGAATTTTTGGGTCTCTGTAGTTTTCCGTTGCAGTCGCCGTCGCCGTCAACATCACCATCGTAAAGTGGTCACTATTTTGTGCTCATAGAGTATAAAGTTGTAACTTTAAATCTATTGGAACTCAACGCACCACGAGTTATACTGCTGTCCAGCCACAGGACACAAGCCCACAAGGACCACGCATCGCACGGCAGGACACCCAACAATGAAACAGAATGAGAGACAGAGTCAGCGAAAGAAAAAGTGAGTGAGAGATAGAGATAGAAAAAGAGGGAAATAAACTGTAATGAAATATAGCAGAAAAGCTACAAACCGTACAACGAGATTAAATTGAAACAATAATAATAAAAGTTAAGCAAAAATGTGCAGATCATGGAAAAAATGGAGAAACGGATGGGCAAGAAAAACCACATGGAGAAAGTAGAACAACCGAAAAACAAGGAAAACAGAGTAGAGAAATAAGTATGAGAGACCATGTATTAAAAAAAAAAGTTAAGCACAAAATAATGATGTCGATGCGAGGACAGAAGATGGCCAGATTGTGAGCACGACGAAGGGAGCGAGAAGGGCAGAGAGCGGGAGAGAAGAGTAACCAGCAGCAAGCAGCAGAAGTTGTTGAAGCGAAATGATCTGTGGGATTTTCTGTGCGAATTCCGAATACTGAAGAACAGAGAGAGAGAAAGAGAGACAGAGAGAGGAAGAGAGATAAAGAGAGAGAGAGAGAGAGAGAGAAAGGGACATCTACTCGGCGCTGAGAGTAGATGGAATGCTGTAAGCGAGTATCAAAGTAAGTTTTCTCGTTTTCCATTCCAACGCATTTTTTATAAGTTGTATAAATTTTTTTGAGTGGTCAGTTGGTCCAGCTTAAAGTAAATTAAAAAGGTCAAGAAGATTGTCTTTGTTTATAAAATGCACTAAAAACTGAGCTGAACTGAACGAAAATTCAATTTGAAAATATTTCAAATTGGAAGGAAGAAAAACCAACAGAAACCAAAATAAACAACAACAATAAGAACAGTTAATTCGTTCAACTGAATAAAGTGAAAAAACAGCGATTTTTTACTGTTTTGTTGGTGATACTAAAAAACCAGGATTTCGACCGATTATATTGTAAAAATTTCCCCAAAACACACACTCAAATACAGAGCTTCATTCAAATACTGAACAACACATACAACCATACAAATACACACACACACACACATACACAAATACATATAAACACACAAACGAATGTCGAATAAAAGTAGAACTAAAGCTCGGCCACTAATTCGAGCGCATTAAAAAATCTCGGACAATAACTCGCACACACACACACACACATACACCTTCTCACTCTAACACACAATCAGAATCTGTCCACTCGCTCACTCGTTGCCGAAATTGAATACAAACCCAACCGAGCTGTCAAATCCACAGAGATTCGTACTCAACTTTTGCTGTGATCAACCAGGATTAAGTTTTGGTTTTAGTTAGGTTTGGAGGAGTTACAATTGTTGTTGTTGTTGGTGTTCCCGTTGTTCTTATTGTTGTTATGAATGCAGTGTCTGTTGTTGTTGTCATGAATGCTGTTCAATTCCTTTTATTTTTTAGTGTGTGTCTATTCGTTGCTTCTGATATCAAGCACACTACGCCTCAATTTTGTTCCCCTTCCCCCCTCCATTCTAACCACTTTTTTCTGGTGCAATAAAAACACCAAAATAATTGGGAAAAATTGTACAAAAACAAAAGACATAAAAAAAACTTCATAACATGAAAGCTGAAGCAAAATGGCGTCCTAAGCTGGGATAACCAGCTGACAACATGTAAGCTGACAGCAGTCGCAGTTGCAGTCGCTGTCGGTGTTGCAGTCGATGTCGTTGTTGCAGTTGCAGTTGCAGTCGCTGTGGCAGTCGAAGCAGCAGCAGCTACTCTTCTCTATTGTTTGTTCCTGGCACAACTTCGTTCACTTGGAAATGCAGGTGTTGATGCTAAGCTCGGTGTTCTTCATGTTGTTGTTGTTGTTTTTTATTATTTTCCTTTCTTCCCAGAGAATATAATATCCGATTTAGTCGCTCGCTTGGCCGAATTTCGTGTAACAATTTCAGTCACATCACATTTTCATCACCATCAGATTTTTCTCCATCCATCTTCTGTTATATCCCGGCCTTAGCCACGCCCCCTACTATCGATTCTATTTATCCCCCCAAAGCTCTATTGTTGCTTATTCTGGGATATTATTTTAAAGGCGAGTTCTTAAACTAAACTAAAATAATACCAGGTGTGAAAATTTTTTTTCAAACACATGCAAATGAGTTGCTTGCGTGTTTGCAACTATTGTATGTGTGTGCATACATACACACAAACATATGCATGTACATATGTATGTCGTTTTTCATACATGATGACATGTTTTGAAGTATGCTCGATGTTGGAAAAGTTATGGTTTTCCTCTGTCTGTCTGTCTGGTTGTCTGGTTGCCTGTCTGGATGCCTGTCTGGTTGTCTGTCTGGTTTTCTGACTGGTTGTCTGTCTGGTTTTCTGCCTGGTTTTCTGACTGGTTTTCTGTGTGGGTGTCTATCTCCAAATTCTAAATTCAAGATTTAAAATGTGTTATGTGTTTAAATACAATATGGCATTTCAATTGAAGAAAGTTGTTCATTTTATATACATTTAATATTATTAAATTCATTTATTAAACAAATATTTAACTTACACATTATAACTAAATTATAAAAACTCATAGAACAAAATTAAAAAGTAGTAAAACCATGTTTGGTAAGGGTGGGCCATCGGCTGGTTTCTTATGTAAATTATCTTTTTAAAATTTAATTTTAAATCTTTAAAATGTTTATTTTTTTAAAGAAGAGCAATTTTAAAAAGAAACCATCTGATGGCCCACCCTATATATTGGGTTATAAGACAAGCCACCAATCGTTGGAAGCGGTGGAGGAGTTGAGGAGGGAGTGAAAGATTATATATTGAAAATAATAAAATAAATCTAAAAGAAAAGATAAAAACAACATAAAAAAATTCCGAATTAAATGTACGAATGCAAGAAAAACCAAACAACTGCTCTTCATCTTTGTTATACACACACACACAGACACACACATATTTTCATAAACTAATCCAAATATACACACATACATACATACATACATACATACATACATTCATATATCGTATTTATACATAAATTCATTTAACGTGAACATGTTAGAAATAAATTTGTTGCAAGAATTGTTAACATCACTTCGAGAGTTACGACTGCAAAAATCCTTTTTAAGCAGACGTACTTCAGCATTCAACACACTCACACAGACACACACACACACACACACACACATGATATCCACCAACATTAAGATACGTTGCTCAGCGACCACACGTTCACAGCTTCTCGTCTTCGTGCAACCCACTCGTGCACTCACGAAGTTTATACATTTTTTGATAAAATAATGTATTTCTTCCTTCTCCCTTCCCTCGGCTCTCACCTTCCTCTTTCACTGGGAGATGAGAGAATGTTTTCTCATTTTCAACAGTTCTTTTTTTGTTGCAATAACTTTGCTCTCTTTGATTTTACCATGAAATCAACACACACAACGCACACACACACACACTCTCGCAAATTACTCATCCACAATGCAGGCGAGCAACCAACTCGCCGGGTCGCCAGATCACCAGATCGCCAGGTTGCCAGTTCAGCAACGAGTACGAGCAAAATTTCTGCCTGGCTGCAAGCTGCGCTGCGTTCGGCCAGGTTTCGTTTAGTTCTAGAAGTTGTGAGCAATTTTTATATACGCCAAAAACTAATTCTTAGTCAGCCAACCGCATATTATCCTGGTGGCAATTTATAACTTTGTAACATTTCCAGATACACTGCTTAAGCAGAGCAGAGAGTAGCTCAGAGCAGCGCTGTTCTGCCAACCGATTCTCCTTTAAGCCTGCTTTTAGACGATTCCAACACACTGCACGAAGCATGTGCATGTTGTCTATGTGTGTGTGTGTCTGCATTTATATAGATGCACACATACACATGTATTTTTCACACACACTTTTCATGGTACGAACTCTCCGGAAAATGAGCAACGTGGAAGGTTGCCTAACTTGTGCTTCCTTTCGTGCTTTGGAGCTGTTGGGCAGACAGACTGACTCACCGATAGGCGGGGGGACTGACTATCAGAGGGTCTGACTGACAAAAGGTCTGACTGACAGCGGGACAAACTGCCAAAGAGACCGAGTGGCTGGTGAGCCCGATGTGCTGAGTTGTCTGAGTCGACTGGTGAGCACGATCATCCCGGTGAGCAGCAGCGACAACACACTTTGGTTACTTTGGTTAAAAGCTTTCGTTACATGAATTAGTTATTTGTTCAGAGTGAGCAGCGGGGTCGAGATGCAGCACCGAACTCAGTGAGTACTCACCGCGTCACTGAATGAGTCACTCAGTGGCTCACTTTTCTTGTGGAGCGAGGATTCTTCCCGAAGAGTTGCCAGCGAAGAAGTTTTTAAAGAAGGTGATGTTAGAAGATGTTAAAGCGACTGGTTTTTCTACAAACGAAAGACTTTTTACCCTCGAGGAAGTTTTAAACAAATAATTTATCTTTCTTCTTTACATATTTATTTTCTTTTAATTTATTGTTTATAGCATAAACTTGTCATTTATCAGGGATCGATGAGCACTTTCATTAAGGACCCTTATTTGTCCATGGATGGTGTATGCCATGTGGTACTCGTTTATGATTTAGAAGATTTAGAAGAAAATAAAGCCAAGGAAATGAATTCAGTTCAGTTGAGCTTCCGCTCAATTTGCCAGAAAGCTTTTTTATTATACCAACACCGCCCTCCGATAGACTGTCTGATGATTGGTCGTTTTCCTGTAGTTCTTGTAAAATTTATGATGAACCATTTTGTCATCAAAGTTGATGCATTTTGGCAGAAAACTCCAATCAACAACAACAACAACGGGTCCAAATACATCCCCGTCGATGAGAAGAAGAAGAGCACTAAGAGCAGGAGTAGGAGGAAGAGGAAGAGCGAGAGTAATGAACTTTGCGGTTATGTGGTGAATAGGAAATGAACGAAATGAACGAATTTCTGTCAGTAAAAATGATGGAGCTATAAAACGAAATGAATTGCATTTCCCCGGTTGTTGTTGTTGTTATACTTGGTCATGTTGTTGTTGTTGTAGACGTGGTTGCACAGTTAGTAAATGAATGCTGGTTCCTGCTGTGGATTAAATCGAAAACGGTAATAAAAACATAATACGTACTCGTATTTTAATTTGACTTCCAATGAATTTTTTTACAAAATCATCAACAGAACAGAAGAGAAAAAGAATTCAGGAAGAAACTACGACCAGGCGGAGACACGGAGGAGCTGGAAATGAGGTGAGGATGTCTCAAGGACCGTTCAAGTTTCAGCAACGATTTTCAGGTATTTAAAATGCTTTCAGTGAGGAAGCTGAAGCATCAGAATGAGCTGCGCAACGAAACCTGACGAAACTCTGCGGTTCGCCGGAATCGCAAACACATGCTGCTGCTTCGACACAGTTGATGATTCAACCTGCTGCAAAGGAGGGGTTGGAGCCATCAATATCGGTTTCCAGGTCATCAATAAGCCACCGGAAGATAGTCAAAGGAAACAGCGTGGTTGAAGATGAAGCTGCTGCCCACACATGGTCCATGGTCCATGATGCATGGTGCAGGGTCATGCGCAAGCTTTCAAGGATTGAACCCTGAGGATTAGTTTAACAAAAAACAAATTCCTAGAACGTCGTCGTATTGAAAAAGAGTGCAGCTGAAATATTGAAGTGGCAATTCAGAATGTAACAGCGTTTTTAAGGATAAGGATAAGGAAAGAAGAGAGTGAAACCCTCCTTCGTGGGACCCTAACAGTTTCTATCTCACTCTCTCTGTCTCTATCTCTCTCTCTCTCTCTCTACATCTAAAAAAACAAAAAAAAAACAATATTATAATTCTCTTTAATACTTCAAGCATCTGTTTTTCTTTATTTTCCCTTCCTTTCCTTCTTCTCTCTCACTTTTTCTTTCCCTTTTAATACTTTTGCATTTAAGTCTTGTATTTTATGACTGAGTTTCTCTGGTTGATTATCCCCATTTATCCTTTATCGTCCTTCTTTTCATTGTTTTTGTTTTTTTCAGTGTGCTTGCTGTTTCTTTCTCCTCTTAACAGCGCCATTCAGACGGCATCCCGTTCCATTTGACACCAAGCAGAATGCAGAATTTTTTATTTTTGTCTTTTTTAAGCTTCCAAAAACATTTATAAGAAGAAAATGTTTGACTTAGAAAAGACTTATCTCTGTCACAGATAACATATTTTTATGTTTACCTGTTTTGGTTTTATTACCCGAGTAAATTCACTGTTTTCTTTTATTTGTAACCCGTTAAAGGAGGCGTGGCAGGTATTCTTAATCAACGTCACCGACTGAATCGATTTAAACATGTCCGTCCGTCCGTCTGTTTGTCCGCCTGTCTGTGGAAATCACGTTGAATCACTCTGAAACTTAAACCGTTCAAAAATTAACACAAAAACCGAGTTTTCCAAAAAACTGATAAAGTTAGGGTTTAAAAATTAATCATTGAGACTTAAAAATAATGCTTTAACTTATATTAGTCCCTAGTAACTAATAAATCTAAGCCCCCTTCAGCACGGGGCGGGGGTTTTCCACCCCCCCTGCCCCCTTCGCCGTTCATAATAAATATACATGTTCGTATGTATAGAAAAACGTCGCACAATTTAATTTTTGCTTCTTTTGTTTGACTCCTGAAATTAATGCAACCCTGATGAAGAGAATAATTGTAATGATTATAATGATGACGGGATGCATTGAAAAGTCTGAAAACAACCAAGAGTGCAGCAACAACAACAACAATAGAAGCAACAAATACAACAACAACTGCTACTACAAGTCAACTAAGAACGCAAAAATCCCACAAATATGAAAAAACAACAACAACAACAACAGTAACAAAAGAAAATCCACAGTGTTTTGAAAGACGTTACACAAAATTGTTGCAATGAGAATCTGAAGAAAAAGAAGAAGAAGACAAATAAAAAGGAGAAAAACCAAAGATGACGACGACATTATAATGTCAGCGGCGAACACAACACATCGACAACAACAACAGCAACAACAACAACAACAACATTACTACCAGATTCAGCTTAACTTAAATGCAAAATACTGCGTTTCCCTGTATTGCTCACGGTATCTCCTCTCTTTCTCTCTGTTTCTATCTCTTTCTCCCTATTTCTCTCTCTCGCTCTCTCTCTCTCTCTCTCTGTCTCTCTCTGTTTCTCTCTCTTTCTCTCTCTGTTCCTCAAAGTTAAGCTCGAGGCGACATCTTGTGATGCACAGCGACATGTTGATTATATTTTTACATTTCCTTCGTCTTCTGTCAGGATTTTTCTTGTTGCTGTTGTTGTTAGTAGTATCATTATTGTTGTTATTGTTGTTTCTTCCTTCGTAACCATCTCATTTTTATGATGGCTGCCTCTGTTCTGGCTGCTTCCTTCCTCCGTTACTGCTGATGCTGGTGTTGCTGTGTTTCTTCTGCGCTCAACGATTTTCTTCAGTTTCTTTGTGATTTCGTACTTCAGGTTCTTTTAGAATACTAGCATTGTTGTTGTTTTTATTTTTCTTATTCTATGATATTCTATTCGAAACACTGTTCAAATAAAAATCACAACAAAAACAACAAACAAAGTCCAGAGCCTCAGCGATTTTTTTCTTTTCGGTTTTTTTTGACATGCATTAGAAAAAGTAACAATAATAATAATAATAATCATATACAACAACAACAACAAAGCATACAATTTTCCTTTTTATGTTTTCTTTGTTTTTCTTAGAAAGGAGAAGAAGAGGAGGATGACGAGTTGTTAACTTTTATGGTTAAATTAAAATAAAAAATTTATATATAAATAAATTGCATATGAAAGTTTCATGGATTTGTGTTTGGGTTTGTTTATGTGTGCGTATTTGTGTAGGTGTGTGTGTCTTTTTGAAAAATGTGCAGCGTAAAAGGAAAGAAACGCCGATTCTTGTAGCTTCTTTGAAGTGCGTGTAACGTGTTAAAGTGGCAGCTACGGCAGTATGGGTGAGTGTGTGTGTGTGTGTGTATGTGTGCTTGTATGTATGCGAATGAGTGAGTGGGTGTGTGTGTGTGTTTGATTGCCGAAGTAGGTTTTGAGGTCGCTCACATGTAAATTAAAGCATTTGTTTTGCTGTTGTTGTCGTTGCAAATTCTTGTCTTTTCCTCCCTGGTTTTTCTTCCTCTTCTTTTTCCTCTTCTTTACATTATTTCCTTTTTGCAGAGTAAAGATTTAAACTGTCCGAATTCTGGAACTGATCGGATTACTAAATGATCCAGAGTAGTGAGGATGTAAAGTATTTTAAATAAAGTTTTCATGGAATATTTTCGCAAGTTTTCAGGCTCTCTCTCTCTCTCTCATTTGTTCCTTTATTATATTTAATTTTCTTGTTTTTTCCTTTTTATTTATTTTCTCTGTGACAGTATTTGCACATCCTGTGTATTTTTGTGTCTGTGTTTGAGCAGAACTTCTCATTTATTCCTTGCATTTTGGTTTTTATATTAATTGTAGTTTTAATTTAATATTTAAGCAGCTCATTAAAAAAGTGGCATTAATTTTCTTTTTTATTTCTCTAAAATTTATGTGAGTTATGCAAATTTACAGTAGTTATCTTTATCTGTCTCTCTATCTCTCTCTCTGTCTATTTTACTCTCTGGAGAAGACCACAAATGAAAAAATTAAGGAAAACAGCATTGTAGTTGATATTAAAGAATGTGTGTGGATTTGTCTCTGTGTGTAGGCGTTTGTTAGTGTGTATGTGTGTGTCTTCTGTTTGAGTAAATTCACATTCATATTGTATATGAATGAAGTTTGTGCTTTTTACGAAAGAAATTTTCACATTTTCGAAGAAAAACGAAAGAGTAAAACTACAAACAACAACAACATCAACTACTGCAACTACTACTATAACAACAACAACAAAGATACACTAATAATTTTAAATGATGATGATAATAAAAACACAAAAAACAAAACTATTTTTTTTGAAAAGGAAAGGAAAAAACGAAAAAATGTTCATAGTTTTTTTCTTCATTCGCATTTCTTTTAAAATAATATAAATTATAATTTTTTCTAGTTTTGGGTTTTTATTATTTTCTTTTATATCTTTTTTGAGTGTGTTTTTTCAGTGACACATTTTTTAGTGTGCAGATTTAATGTGTGTGTTGTGTGTGTGTGTGCTTGTTAACTACATCATATTTTAATGTAGGAGAGTGTGTTTGTGTGTGTGTTTTAGTGTCTGTCTCTCTCTCTCTCCTTCTCTTCCTCTTTCCGCGGTTTACAGCAACGCATTAAAGTCGAGTATTCATGCATGCGTTGATAAAATATTCATGTGCAGCGAACGTGTTTTGTTGCCGCATAAAAAAGCGGACGTAAAAAAATGGCTACATTAACAACTTATCACCAACGTTTTATCTCTCACTCACACTCCCTCCGTCTCCCTCTCTCTTTCTTTCTCTCTTTTCTCTCTTCTTAATAAAAGTTACTTGCCGTTGTTCCTGTTGTTGTCATTTTTTAATCGGTTTAATGCGGCAGAAAATCTGCCTGTGAAGCATCCCTGGAATTTTTTTATGAAAATAAAAAAAAAAAAGACTTCCCGGAATTCGTGCTGCTGCACGAAAAAACTACGCATTTAATTTTTCCCACAAGAAAATATTGAAAAAATGTATTGAAACAAATGCAAATTATTCACAACCGCCTTTTAAGAAAATTCCTTTTAGTTTAAAAATTTAAGAACTGTTATTTTACTAGTGGTATTGGAATCATTTGAGTTAGATTAGTAAATAATGCAAAAAATAAAAATTAGCTATACTCGTATAAAATATAAACTGAACTTTAATAATAATAAATTCTTTTCTAAATACCTTTATTATATAATATGCGTGATTTATATTTCATTGCATTTCACTTGCAACAGGATTTGAACTAAGAACTTGACTGGCAGATCGGATAGCTATTTCGGAACATGCCAACGTTCCTCATCTATCTAAATTATATTCTCTTTACATATATACTTCTATTTTGTTTCATGTAATATATTCTCTTTTTGTATTAATTATTATCATTGAACATACAAGGTTTATATTCCATAGAAAACATAGCAACATGTTTCAAACTTCTTGTTTACACACAAAATATTTTTCTTTTTGACATTTGGTTTTTCTAATTTTTCTTTTTTTTTCATATTAAAATAATATTTTTAGCGGTTTCGTCGCGTAGTTTTGCTGTCATTGCTTGCAGAGACGTGTTTTTGTACCAACAATTGAGAGAGTAAGAGAGAGAGAGAGAGGAGAGAAGAAATTCCGCATTCATTGAAGAATTCATTCTGAAACAACAACAACATTAACAAGAAACCCCGAAGATGGCCAAACTTCCACAAGAAGGGAACAAAATTAATATTCTGCCCAAGAAATTGGATTTGCCGCTCTTCTTCGTATCGCGTATGTGCTTCGAGTTGACGCAGCACATTTTCAAAATCTCACTTTCGTTACTTCGTTTTTCGAACCCCAAAAATAGGAGGTCCCATCAAGAGAAACCATCTGGATGCTCTTCGGAATTACATCGGGCACAAGCGTTCGATCTACACGAGTCGATGTGGCGAAGGTAGGAGAGTCGGAAGGAGAGAGAGAGAGAGAGTGGTTATAGAGTTGTATAACCCATCACTCTTCGCTCCCTCGATTCTTCCTTCATCCAGTCTACCTGTGAATAAACAACCTATTCGTTCTTCTCCCCCAGAATCAGGAACCCAAGATGCGGACCACAAGAAGCTGAACCGCTATATTGGCTCGAATCCCAAGTCCCCTCTGGTCTGCCCCGGCCAGCGACTCCTGCGCATACAACGTGATCTGATCAGCACCAAGCCCTGGCAGCTGCCGCCGAACCGGTACACTCTGGAAGAGCCATACCGCCGCATGAAGGGCGAGTTCGGCGCGTACTGGCGCAAGAAGCACACCCACAAGGCCCTGCTGGCGTCAAAGGGGCCCAAGGGGATTTGGAAGTTCTACGACGCAACGCCGCACCACGAATACTGCATCCGCCATAAGGGCGTCTTTCTGTCAAGTAAGTTTTGTTCCTCATCTCCAGGCATCTATTTCTGCCTCGCCTCCGTTCGCTCTTGCAGATGCCCGTCATCGCCGCGCCTCCACGCGCTCCATGGTCAGCAGTCCTCTGACCTGTTACCACAACCCCGACGACCCCGGCCCCAACTACTACTGCCCCAAGAACAATCTTCTGGAAACGAGGATGTAAGTGTTGAATGGGAATAATCAATGATTCCCTTTTATTCTCCGCTTTCTCGTTTGCTTGTCTGCCGCAGCGTGCCGGTCACCAAGCATAAGCCGCCCAATCCACACATCTTTCTGCGCCATTCGTCCGTGCCGGCCTTGCCGAACTCCATCTATCCGAAGAACATCAGCTTCTTGCCCGGCCCTGGTCGCTACGAGTCGCGCTACGGGCTCAGCTGCCCCTGCGCCAAGCGTCTAACCTACATGCCCGGCCTGCAGCTGCTCATCGACATCGAGAAGCGCAAGAAATTCCGCCGCCTGCCCTATACGAAGATCAAGGCACGTCTCTACTGTTCGCCCGAGTGGCGCCATGTCACCGGGCACGGCCATCGCTACCTCTTCAAACATGCGCCGCGGATGAGGTTGCGCCTCAAAGCACCTCAGGACGCCAAGAAGACGGATCGCCACTTCCAGCTCTTCCCGGACGCCCGCTACATCAGCATGATCACGATGCCGGCCCGCAACGCGATCTCGAGGCACGCCGAGCCGCCAGTTTTTCGTCCGCCGCGCATCGAGTACAACTGCCTCCAGAAGCGCATCGTCCGCCGGCAGCTGAGTAGCAACAAAAAGATCGCCTTCAACAGCGGTCAGGACCGCTTCAAGGACATCGCGCGCGCTCCCATTCTCACCGTCTCGCAGCTGGAGGCGGTGATTGCGAAGCTGCCGCCCGAGCGACGTCTGCGCGACCATCCCGTGATGAGGATGACGGAGGGTGCGATCATGTCGAAGCTGAGCGAGACGCCTCCGCACATGATGCCCGCCTACGAACTGGCGCTGCGCAAGAAGCTCTTCAAGTTTCTACCGCTCCCGAGCGCGAAGGTGCTGGTCACAGAGTCGGACATACGGGCCGAGGTTCCGTGCAAAGGATTATTTAGCAGCGATGAAAATCCGAAGGAGTTTTTCAAGAACAGCATCAAATATGGTGGCAAAATACTTGGTCCATAGTTGGTTGCGGTGGGCAGTAATTGGGACTGGAACGGTTTTTGTGGACGGTTGGGTTTCGTATGAGGGCTAAACCATAAACATAGCAACAAATTATTTCATAAATCATTATAAAAATTAAAAATTACGAGTACCTTTTAATAAAAAATTAAGAGAACTGTTAAAATCAAAACTTTTTGTTTATTTACTCTTTATTGTTATATTATTATTAATATTCTTTCATTCTTATACAATTCGTATTTATTTCTTGAGTTTTAAGTTGCTTTTTGTTGTTGATTTTCAATTTACAGCAAACTACTTTAAATAGTATAACAAAATCTATTTTCAAATTATTTTCAACAGTGAAGAGAAGAACTAACAGTAAACCGATAAACATGTATGTACATGTGTGTTTGTGTTTGTGTGTATATCTTATTATATATATCTATAGATATACTTCAGTACTTTATACTGCTTTTCTAACTTAATTTTAAGTCTCTGTCTTTCTTTTTCTGAGTCCTTTCTTCTGTAGTGATTCTTTCTATCATCATGTGGGCTTTACTCGTTCCTCTGTTTTCTCCTCTTCAAAATATTTTCTTTTCGATATCATTATCTTTATCTATGTATCTACATTGCTTATAAATATGTTTATCGAAATGAAACGCTTTGCAACGAAATTTCAAATTGAATTTGGAAATAAAGTTGGCAAATAGAAGGGCACAATCACACACACATACACACACTACTGCTACTACACTGCTATCCTCACTGCTCACTACTTTCTACTGCGTGTATTTGTTTGTTACGATTTTGAAGTCGTCTTGTTTCATTTCATTTCATTTCATTTCATTCCGATTCGTTTCGTTCCATTTCGTATCAAATCAAAGTAAAGGCCCAACCATGCAATGCATATGCATGTTAAGTTTTATGAGAGAGCTCAACGAAAAGCAAGCTATTCATTCCATGCATCAGTAGAACGACCAAGCATTGCATGAAATTTAAAGCAACTAAAACAGCTGTTTCATAGTTCAGAAAAACACCACATATGATTTCTTCTGCTTTTAAGGATTGCCTAGCCTCACACGAAAAGTTGAGAATCGCGAGTATGCCTCCTCAAAACTGAAGAAATTGTTTAATGTTGCATAAAATTAGTTAAAAACTTTAAAGAGAGTCATGTAGTATTATTTGTATAACTTTTAGTAGTTTTCTGGGACTTTTCAATAGGAAAACACTAAATAAAATAATAAAATTTTAGGTTGCAAAAATTTAAGTTGCAAATTCGTACGCGATGGTAACTCTTTTTCCGTTGCTTGTTACGGAAAGTACGATCCAGACCGCATATGCTTATTCACGCTATGCAAGAAGAGAGAGAACGAACTTGACGAAACTATGCATGTGCAGAGCATGCATGTTCATGGGTGCGCAAATGGGATTCAGTGTATTCGTAGTTTCTCTCTTTTCATGCATAGCATGCATATGCATTGCATGGTTGGGCCTTAACTGTCCAACCACAACGATGCGACGTCGCAATCGATTGCGATGTTCCTATAGAAAAATGGAATGGAACACGTCGTTGAGCTCTCTCACGTCGTCATAAAATTTTCTAATTTTCTGACAACTTCTTCCGATTTTCTCATTTTTTGAAAAACAGTATGCCCTACTTTTCGATGAAATTCTTCAAATTCCCCAAAAAATGTAAATAAATTTGACAAACGAATTGTCAAACAAGGAAATTATTCAAATTATTTTTATTTAAAACAAAATGTAAATAATTTATGACGACAGCTGTCACTCATTCGAAGATTTCGAGAGAGAGAAATCGTTATCGTTTGCGACGTCGCATCGTTGCGTTGTGGTTGGACAGTAAATCGAATCAAATCGAATCGACTGAACTGAACTTCTAACATTCAAAATTCACTTTGCAATCGTTTCAATTAAATTTAAATTTTTACCTATTACAAAGGAACTCTTCGGTTTGTAACTCCACCGGGTTTTTAGTTCGGTTCATAAAATAGGTTTCTCAGAGTTGTTCTTCAGGTCAGTTCTTGAGGTTAAATTCATCAATCCGGTTCCACAGACATGCTCTACAGAAGACTCTTAAAATTCACTATTCGTAGTCAGGTCCGCAGAATTCCAAGAGGAGGAGGATTGGAAACAAAGAAGCTCAGAAAGATGCAAGGGACTGTCAACTTTGAAGAACCGAAGAAGTCTTAAAAATGCGCTATTAGAAGAAGAGAAACATTAGATCCTGACCAAAGGACCAAGACCTGAAAACAGAGCAAAGGAACAGAGAAAACAGGTTCTACAACCGCGACCAGGATTCAATTAGGATGAAGTCCTTGATTCAAATCCCTGAAGAAATCCTACCCAATCTAATCTTCTCTTCGAACTCAACTCTTTATTTTTTTGGAATTTTAAAAACAATTGCAATTGTTAATTTAAACTAAGTAAGTAGAAGATGAAAAGGTCTCTTTTTTCCGCTCATTTAACTGAGCAAATTAACATGCATGAGAAATTAAGAGCAAACAAAAACAATGCGAACCAAACTAACTCTGTCTGCTACTTTTTGGTTCCGAGAGCGTTCTCAATTTTGCATGCCAAACAAACAAGATATAAAAATGAAGATTATAGTGTCCAATCAGAGAAGAACGACACCGAAAAGCAGTAAAAATCGTAAAAAGCAGCTCGTAACATTAAAATGTAAAATAGTATCATTTCTCTTAAGACGTTGACAACCGCATGCTTCACAGACTGGCTCTCGGCTCTCCTTCTGCTCCTGCTCCTTCTCCTGCGCCACCCCTCCTTTTCCGTTCTTGTTCTATTTGCGGCTGCTGCTGATGATGATGATGACGATGATGCTGCTTTTATCTTGCTGTCTCTCTGCTGTCTTATCGTCCGTGGTTTCCTTAAGTCTTTTGTCGAAACCGGAGCAGCTGACCGCAGCACCCTCTTACCCTGGAATGTCTCCAACTCTGTGGGTCTTTTCATTAAACGCATCAGAGTCAATTAGCTTAGATACCTTGATGCTAATAATTGGCAAAATGAAATATCTTACGGCTCCGGAGTGGATACTCAGTAAAGGCAATGGCCGAAAGCAGGACAAAGGCCAACGACGATGATGATGACAAGGACAAAGACAAGGAAGATGAAGATGAAGGGGAGGAGTAAGAGTTCAACATCGATGGACTTGTGGCTAAATGGATAAGGAAGAGGAAGAGCTGAAGCAGCATAAAGGAATTTACCCGTTTAACGGTATTGTTATTACCATCAAAGGAGAGAGAGAGAGTGAGAGGAAGAAAGAAATATTAACAGAGACACTCACAAAATATCTTGAGTGGATAAGAAAGCTAAAGAAAAAGAAAAACCTTCTTCCCCCTTCTGTTTTCCATCCTCCATCAAATTACCGAGAGCGCCGTTGATCTCGCCCCCGTTCATGTACCGTTAGATTTCAAACTTTAAGCTGATATTTAATAAATATTTAAACCATCAACTGTCAACAGAGGACTTTACTTAGAGTTGGACTTGGCTTAGTAGCACTCGCGCACGAGCGTTGGCATCACTGGCAACCAGTGTGCTCGGAAGTGTAAAAACGCACTCCACGAGAGGCGCGGAGAAAGAAAGGCACTTAATTCAATTTAAACTTGGCACAAAGAAACGGGACTCGCTGCTCTCTCGCTGTCTCTCTCTTTATCTCAGTCTCCATCTCATTGTTGATATCATTGCAGATAAGCCAAAATTTTCGTTGATGGCTCATATGTCAGGATTCACGACAGTCAGTGTTGCCAACTGTACCCCAGGGCGAAATGGAAAGATAAATCGAGATTCTGGAGAAATAATTCGAAAAAACTGGTCACCTGAGAGGCACCTAAAAACCGACCAGGTTCTTCGCTCACAGGACCCAAAAACTGACAATCAACTCCCCAAGAGGAAAAGGACGAAGAAGAAGAAAAGAATTACTTCATTATAATCACATCATAAAATCTAATTGTTAAAGTTTTAATTAAACCACAAAAAAAACAACTTTAAGGATCTCAAATCGAAGAATGGGAGAAGCAAGTGAAAGAAATTTCTAAGTTCTGGAAATGTAATAAAAACTATATAGTGAAATCGGAACTCCAGGGACTGAAGTCTTCCATTCTCTGGCAGCTACTAACGAGCCTGTCACGAACGAGCTTCACCGAGGAAGAAGAAGAAGACGAGGACTATCATAATTTAAGCCATCAGCCACTTTAACCGGCCACTTAAGTGAACTTAAAACAAGCTCTACAAAAACTACAAGAAATAACGTAAAACAAGGACAGTACGAAGAACCGAAGGAAAGCACGAACACGGAAAGATTCCAATGCGTCTTCGATGCAGTGAATGATAACGACCAAAACTAACTGCGGTACTACGGAGTCCGTGGCCCTTAACACAGCCATCCTATCCCCCCACTTCCCCCTTCTCTTCTCGTTCCCTACCTCTGTTGCAGTCAATCGCTATTGAAACCTCTAAAGACCACTTTTAAATATGCACGAAGATAGAAAGAAAGGAAAGAATAGGAAGGGATGAGCGAGATTTGAAAGGAAAGGATGGTTGGGAGGGGGAGGGAGGAAGGGAATAAAAGCTGATTAGCCAAAAAAATAGAATTTAGCGGCCAAGCAGTGGTGAAGAAAAAACGGTACCAGAAGCAGCAGCATAGAAAACAACCGCAACAAGCAACGGTTTCATGAGACTCCCCATGAGAGATTGATGAAGAAGGAACACGGAGAGGAGGAGAGGAGAAGAAAGAGGGTCCTCTGATGCATTCAGTAGGAAAAACAACCACAATGATGATGGTGCTGCTGCTGTACAAGCCAAAAAATGCTGCAAGATATCTCGTGACTCGCGTTGCTGCATGGCTGCAATGTGCTGCATGTTGCCATTCGCCACCGCGGCATTGCCAACTATTTATAAAATATTAAATGAGTTAAAGAAAAGTACGAAAGTATGTGATGAAGAATGCGATGCGCACAAGAATTTTCCACGTGTACAAAAAATCAAAATAAAAACCATAAAAAATAAAGAACGGAACGAAAAACGAATGAAGAAGAAGAATGCAAAAAAAATAAAAACATTTTACAAGAAAAATGGAGTTAAAAAGAGTATTAAATGTAAAAAACAAAAATATTCTGCTCAAAAAGTAGTTCGATAAAAAAATGGAGCAAAAAACAGTGCTCGGGAATCAGTTAACAAGGCGCAGAGGGGGGGAGGGGTTGGGAGAGGGCGCAGTGGTAACGGCGAAAAACCGCAGCCAATGAAACCGAATACGATAGCATGTCTTGAAGCGAGTGCGCAACGAAATTGGCTTAAGTTTTGCAGAACGCTTTTAATTTTTGGTCGTGAAGGGAGCGAGAAATGCCAGAAAGCGGACCAAACGACAAACCGACCGACCAACCAAACGACAAACCAACCAACGGAGACCAAATAATGCGGTGCATCAGAATAAAGAAAAAAAATTAAGCACGACAACGAAAGAGTGTGAAAGAATGCACTAAAAACACACTAAAATTCCAAGTGTGGATAAACGTTGCTACTCCTCTCTCTGGCTTGTTGTTGTTGTTGTTATTGCTGTTGTTTTTGTTGATGCTGTTGTTAGTAAAGAAGTGCGAATGAATGTTGTTCGTTTGATTCGTTGGCTTGCTGTGAATCGAGTGAATTTGATAGCACCGAGAAATTTATTTCTGTGCCCAAAATTTATTGTGTGGTGCGGTGGGTTTTCTTTTTTCAATTACAATGCGAATGAAAATGTTCAATACATGGCCAAAACATAACTTAGAAAACCATTTACTGAATTAATACTGGAAGAAAAGTGATCCGATGAAAATGGGTTAAGATTTGGTTTAATGGGCAATTTTGCTGCAATTTTGTTCAAATATTTACTAAATTTGCTCTAAAATTTTGTAAAAATTGAATGTGTTTCGAAATTTAAAGATGCTGCTAAAAATTACCGGCTACAGAGCTGTGCTATGATTCATTTCAATCCTTCTTCCCTTCGCTGATCCTATCCCACCATCCTCAGCAGTTGAGAGTGGCCACTAATTGATTTTTCGCCAACATGACTGCAGTATTAATGCAGGCAACAAACATTAACACTGCCTTTGCTCCTGCTCGTGCTCCTCTTGCTTCTGCCTCCCTGGCTACTGATGCCCTGCGATGACGTGTGCTGCGTTACGTGGCGACAGTATCGCTTTGCAGCAGCGAGAACGCTTTATTAATGGCGCTGCCAAACGACGTCGAACCACGCAAAAGCGCAACAGAGTTATGAGTAACTGAAACGAATGTGCACAATGGCACAGACACACCCACACATGAGAATTATAAACAGCTCCCCCTCACCCCATGCTGGAAGACGAATGCTGATCCGAGCCGACGGCGAAAATGGATGCATTCGAAGAAGGTTTTAGACACGACGACGGCGTTGCAGTCAGCAGCGAAGCGGCGCCGTTTGCAGCGCTATAAATATGCAACGAAATGATCACGCAAAATACGACACGCCGACGTTCTTTCCTGCAAATGAAACTCATTAGAAGGCGAAATAGAAGTGGAAGAAGAAGAAGGGAGCGAGAGAACGAAGATTATGCAGGAGTGAAAGAGATGGAGGCCTGAGATTGAAAGATATACACTGGGAATGAAAGAGGGAGGAAGAATACGAGTGCGTGTCAGTTTGTGTTTGTTTTTGTGTGAGTTTGCTTTATGCTCAGCATTGTAAATCATGTCGAAATCCATTAAAGTGTCAATTCTTCATAGCGAATGTGGTTGAAAACGAAAACCATCAGCAATTCCCGGAACCCGAACGTGTTGCCAGGGTGGCGGGGGGAGGCGAGAAACCCGTTAAAACCTTCAGCGGTGCCCAGATAACTTAATTTTGTTGTTGTTGTTTGCTTGCATTACTTGTTCTATGAATGGAACTAAAATTTTCAATTGAATATCAGCAACGCATTCTTGGTAAATCTAACCGCGTATCAACCACAATAAACACACACACACACATACACATGCACCTAAACACACACACGCCCGTATAAATCTGAGTGCATTTGGTTTGGTTTTCTGCAGTTTTCCTGGAAACAAATTGAATTCTGCGGTCCTCTAATAATTCGCAGAATTGTACACGAGATGGCGTTCAATGAAAACGGCAGCTCGAAATGCCTCATGAGGTAGTTTATTAACAAGCAGAGTGAACGAGAGAGAGAGAGAGAGAGCGAGAGAGAGAGGAATGGAAGTAGGAGTTTGGGGACTACAGATTAAAAGCTACACAGGGAACAGCATTAATTTTTGCATTTGTTGTTGTTGTTGCTGTTGTTCGTTTTGTTTTCATTGGAAGTTCACGCTTCTCCCATAAAAAAACAACAACAAAAACTACTGTTTTCGAACTGTTGATAATACGAGCGACAGTAGTATCGAATCCCATCTGCCCCTACCCTCCCCCCACCGACTCCACGATAGACATTGCTTTGGTGCAACTGGCAAATCCGTAATAATGTTTATTCATTGATTTGTCAAACAGATACGAACGTAGTTGCACCGAAAATTGTTGGTCTGTAATTGCAAATGTTTACAAAATGCAGTTGCACGTTAGTCCTGCGCCATCTTGTTGTTGTTGTAGTTGTTGTTTTTGTTGTTCCGAATGCTGCCTTTACTATTCAGTGAATAGTATTCACGCTGTTGCTCTGCCGCAGCTTTATTATGTTCTACTCTGCTGGCTCTCTGCTACGATGTGCTTTGTTGTTGCTCTGCGCACTGTTGTGTGCGGTGGCTCTACTCTGTTTCTGCCCTCTTCTATTCGCTGTTATGCTGCTGGGATCTGTTGCTGCTCTGCCAGCATCGCTGTGTCTCTGCTCTTCTGCCTGGCATTGTTTATCCTCGTAATGGTGTCAGTTTTCACAATCTGTTGACATTCATTTTTTCCACTATTCTGAGCATAAATTACTGATGTACCATAAAATTAGTGGATCCATTTTTGTTTTCATTTCGCCTGGCAGATTAATTAAAATGTTTCATTTTCTGCTTCTGTATTTGTACAGACATGTATAAATTATGTAGACAGTGAACCTTGATAATGGATAGAAGACTAAAGAGTGAGAAACAGATGAATTTCAGTGCTAAATACTGTTTTATGAAAGTAATTCAGAAATTTGTCGTAAATGTGTTATTATAATTGATTATTATATTACTATCATACAATATAAATAATAAGACGTTATATAGTAATTATACAATACTATAAAAAGAGAAAATAAATAAAAAAATATAGAAAAGTAAACATTGCAAAAAACAGCATTCGATCCTGCCAGGAGTCGAACCTGGAATCTTCTGATCCGTAGTCAGACGCGTTATCCATTGCGCCACAGGACCGTCGATTTACAATGTTTTTCAGGTAGTTTCTATACTTTTGTAGCAAGTAAGTCTTAAAGCCACAAGCAAAACTCTACTGTGCTAAATTTAAACATTCCTCCATTCTTATCATTTGTGTGCCAAAAGAGGCACTCACAAAAGCAGTTCATCTTTTTATATTATGTATATTTTTCTTAGTAATTGTTGTTGTTTTGGAATTATCAAGGTCGAACTCTTTTGTTTATGTTATTGTATATGTATTAATTTTTTTTTTTATGTTAGTTCATATTTTATTTATTTTATAATTACAAGTATTTAGAGAGCAGCGAGACACTGATAGAAAGAAAAAGCTACAGAAAAGAAGAGGAGTAAACAAAGAACGGCACACAAAGCAAACTCTGTGCGAACCATAAATAAATAGCAGTTTGTCGAAAAGACTGTAAAAGCTAACAATCTATTAAAAGCAGAGTATTTGTGTACCTGTCTCTCTCTTCCTCTCTCTCTCTCTCTCTCTCTCTCTGTCTCTCTCTCTCTATCTATCTCTCTTTCTCTCTCTCGCTATTCCAATGATACCGCATCCTATAACATCACCTGTCGAAAACAGGCAATCTTTTTGCTTCATGAAAGTAATCTTCACATCTTCATACAATCGAACAGAAGAGTAAAGAGAACAAAAGAAAAGAGAAGAGAGCGGAATAGTGGATAAGAGACCCGTGGAAAATAAAAAAATCCTTGACTGAGGCTGCAAATAAATAATGCAAGCCAAGAAATGCAGGCACGTTGTACCGTTATAAAGAGAGAGAGAGAGACAGAGAAAAGAAAAGCGGGAGGAGTTAAAAGCGAAAAAATATACCAATTCGCTAAAATTTATTGACAGCTTCACTGTGAAGCCCCGCGATGGGGGGTTCCTTGAATCCTGGATCCCAGATCGATGTCATACGTTTGCCGCGTTGCTGCTCTGCTCCGCTCACGATTGAAAGCTCTGGACGCTGGACGTGATGCGATGCTAAACGAAATGAAACGAGATGAAACCAAATGAAACGAGAGCGAAAAAGACAGAGCGAAAGCCAGAGTGAGAACGAGCAGTGAGCGATTCAAAATTGATGCCTTCCATCAACGAAAGATTTTTGCAAAATACATTACTTAAGTCAAACTAAACGAAGAAGAGGAAGCAGAAAAGTGGAACAACAACGAGGACTCTTCGATGTACATAGTTTCCTTTTCTAAAAGGGAAGCGCGGAGGGTATCACTTCAGTAACGGGTACCAACTGAAACACCTACTGGAAATAATTTTTATCTGAAATATTGTATCACTCGAATCTTTCTTGATTATCCCTCAATTCTTCTTTTTCTTATATTCTTTTAAGTTTTTAAAGAAATCCGTTTTTATCCGATATTTTAAAGAAATCCGACTCACGATCATTCTACCAACCCCAACACTCGGCTAGGAACCCCCTTGAAAAAATGTTCCATGCTACTTAAGGAAAAATTCACTGCTACGCTCATGATGGAGTGGCGACTATGAACAAAGACGACCACAGCAAGAAGAAGAAGAAGGACAACAACAACAACAACTTCGAACGAATTGAAATTCGTGAAAAGTTTCGAAATTTCCATGCAACGAAGCGCATCACTTGGACACAAAAATCAGCAGCAACTGAATTCAGATTCTGATTCACGTGAGTACGCTGGCGATGATGTTTTGTGATGATGGTACTAATAATGATGATTGTGATGATGATGCTGATGATTGTGATGCTGCTGGTCATGATGACTGGTGACAAAAAAACAGTCAGTCCAAGTAAAGTGCATGCGAGACCCGACCAACCATGAATGCAGTGCAGAATGATGATGACTCCGTGAGATGGGGTTCACTCCGATCCGGTTCGATTCGGTTGGATTTAATTTGGTTCGGCCCGGTCCAGTCCGGTCCGGTCCGGTTCGGTTCACTGCCAATCGATGGCGCCTCACAAAGTCATCTTCTTTACCGAGTTTCCAATCCAAACTCATAAGTTATTCAATGGCTGAATCACATCGCATCGTCAGCATCAATGTTAAGTGACCTCCCCATCACCCGCTCCCCCTCTTCTCCTCCTCCCCTCCAGCCACTGCCAGTATGCGTTGTTTGAAGTCATCTCCACGTCGAATTATTAGATTTGCAGAAGTTTTTACTTCGGTTAGAGTGAATTTTCTATCTTTTGCTGTTGGTGATGTTCTCTTATTGTTAATTTGGTTATTGCTGTTGTTGTTGTTGGGTCCTGCTTTTGCTCAAAGACTTCTCTAACCCTCATCTCTTTTGTTGTTGTTGTTCTAATTTTTATGAAAACAAAGTATTCAGGAGTACCAAACGAACAAACGATATTTTAACTCGAAAAAACAATGCTATAAAAAAATACCAAATGGATGCAATTATTGTAATTGTTGTTGTTGTTGCACTATATTCACTAAAATTAAAAATAAAGTGTGTAAAAATGTCAATTCAATTCAATTCTTATTCCAAGGTTAATAATTTTCACCGGAAATTTTCACACTTCATTAAAAGATGATTTAATTATGTTGTCAGGGAAAATCATTAAACGAGAGAGAAAGAGAGCGAGGGAGGGAGAGAGTGAGGAAGCAAAAGGAACGCGAAACGTGAAAAAAGCCTTCATATTTTAACTTCTATATGCTATGAAGGCGTTTATTTTTAAAGAACGGATCCACGAACATCCACGGAATCTGTGAACTTGCTCAAAAGTTCCTTGAAGTGGTCGATTTTAGTCCTTGAAACCTTTTTTCCATATAAATATACTACATTAATACATATATTAAATACTTATCGCATTATTATAAGTTTATTTATTGTATTACTTATTTACTATGTACAATACTCGTATTTTTATAATATATTTCATTTATCGGTGAAATTATTCTCCTCCGTTCATAACCTGAACCGATGAACGCCATTAAAACTCTATGAGGGCATGATTTTTGAGTCCAAATTGAGTTTGTTTTCTACGCTACACGCACCCTCGCACCGTTACCACCACTGATAGAATTCGACGAGAAAATCGAAGGCTGGAGCTGAAGGACATCAGCGTGGTGATGCATGTGTATACATCCATAGAACGTATGTTACTCAAGCACAGTACGCAACTTTCATGGTACACGTGCTCCTGTGTGTGTGCATGTAATTTAATATAATCATAATAAATGTTAAAAGCCTTTTAAAGTGAATTGATTATGTATCGCAGGATATTTAATGGATGTTGTTTCATCGATCGTGCAGAATAAACCAAAGGAACTCAGTCACTGCCTCTGGAGCCACTGTCACCCTTCTGGTTCTGTCACCTCCTCCCTTCGCTCTTGTGGAATCATGGCACACAACTAATGAATAGCTGCATGTTGTCGCTCTTGATTAAACGTCAGTCGCTTTAATAACGCGTGACATCACTCAGTTCATAGCTGAGTTCAACTATTTTCTGAGTTTGATATAAACATTTATTAAAACTGTTATATCAGCATGCATAAAAATAATTAAATAGTAATTATTTCAGTCTTCATTTCATCTCTTTAATGTTATTGACTCTTTTGAAAATCGATCAATCAATCGCTATTCTAAAACTGACACAATCAAAACACAAATTTTAGACACTCTCCAGCAACAACAACAGAAGCAGTAGCATCATCATCATGAGGATCGTCATCATGGATTCCGTTCTCACCTCAAACACACCTCTCAACCCTCCTCTTCACTCAACGTCCACAATGTTCACCGTTGTTATCATCGACATCAAATGTGAAGGAATCACCTGCAGAGGCCTCCGTAGTTTTCACACTTTTTTGCACCTCAACCATCCATAATTTTCACTCAGCTGCACTTTTGAAACTTTTTAAATTGGCAGAACCGATGCCACACCCACAGCCGCAGCCACACCGGCCACCATTTTAGCTCCCTCAAAGGTACCAACATGGCGACAACATTTAACGGTACTCAGTCGCCATTCTTTAGACCACCACAAAACCTGCCTTTCTTCTCATTGAGATCAAGTGTTGCTCTCCTGCTTCCGGTTTTGATTCTGCTATGACGCTGCTGCTGCAGCGACGGTTCACGCTTCATCGGAGTGCATGTTGTTTGATGTCTGCTACATGAAATGCAATAAAAACGATGCAAAGCAAAGAAAAAAACAACAACAACGACAGCGTTTTCCGGGGATCATTTTTTGCCATGGAATTCTCAAAAATCTGCCTTCAAAGGAAAAATTCAGAGAAATTTGTAACAATTTTTTTCCACTTTTTCAGTCACCTCGGTTGCTGTTTTTTCTGTTTTTTCTTTTTTATGGTCGTGTCACCAAATTGAAAGCCACTCCATCAATTTGTATGTGTTTCTTGTTGTTGTTGTTGTAGTTGGCTAAGTGAAGAAATAATTTATATATTTTTTTCGAAATTTTTTTTTCGAAAGTTCGGTTTTTCTTAAATTCTATGAAGTTTTTATGCATTTAATTTCAATGATTTTGTTTTATGGTACTTTTTATATTTATATTAGAATTCATTATGTTTTTATTTATTCTGATATTATTTATTTACTATATTTATTTCATAATATTTTATTTATTTTGATATTTTTACGTCTATATTTTAATTTAATTCAAACTTTTTATTCTATTCTTCTATGAGTTTTCAAAGGAGAAACATGAAACATTTTGCCAAAATTCGCCGCATTAAGAATGATCATTAGAGGAGAGGGGCGGAAAGCGCGGTAAGCCACTTGAACGGAGGGGTCGAGGGGAAGAGCAGCGCCTGTACGGCATGCGGCTTACTTTGTCCTCATTACGCAAAATACAAAGATTTCTGCATAAATTTCGTGAGCGACGGCACTTTTTTGTGGCAGCTAAAAATGAGTGTGTGTATGAATAAAAGAGTGTGTATTTGTCTGTGTGTGCTTAAGTGTATGTGTGTGTGTTTGTGTATCAATGTTGGCAAACACTAAATTACGCTGTTCGGGCGTGTACACAACACATTGCGTTGATAAATTGCAAAATGGAGGCGCCAACTACTCTGTGTTGGAACCATGCACACCCCCTCCTTTACCGCAACTTCTCTGCCTTCCCTTCGTTGCGATCTCTTCCGCACCCCTCCCCCCTTCCACATATCATGGTCATCGCCATCGTCAACAGCAGCAGCTGACAGAATGGATATTTTTGCAAACATATTTTGATAGCTCAGGCAAATCGCGACGGATGCAGTTTGTTCGAGCGAAATTAGAATTCCGGGAGTTTAATTTTGAGGGTCAGGGGGTGGTGGTGAAAGCGCCTCTGAAGGGCGGGTATTTTTTTGGGAATTTACTGCTATTTAGAACGGAGTAAGCAGGAGGAAAGAACGATAATCAGGTGATGCGACGAAGAGAGAAAGTTTTTAGATGGCCGACAAGTTTTATTTTATTTTTATTTCTATTTTATTTTGTCTACAAAGAGGAAGCAGACGAAGAAGAGACAAAAAAAATTCTACGATCGTATTTAATACCTTTTTACAGTACGAATGTTGACTACTTTGTTTGATACTCTGCAACTAATAACAACTACGATAATTAATAAAATTCGAAATGCATGCCTCCGCTACTTAATATTCATTTTGCGCTCCTCTCCTCTCTTCCCTCCTCCTCTCCCTCTTCTTCTTACACTCTTCAACTCGTCACTACACCCTACTATAAGCATGAAGTAGCTTTCACTACTTAATTAAACTACCTTCACACTTCGAAGGATACTTTGGAGGACGTCACATCGCCCGATCTTCTCCCCACCCCCCTCCGACCGACTGCTAAGCATACTTTGACTACTCTTCAAAGTCGCTCTTCATTCGAGTATTAAAAACTTGCAAATCAACTTAAAACTTGACGCGGCAGAAAAAAGGATTTGTTTCTTGTGTTTCTTTTCGGGGCAACAGCAACACTGGCAAGCAAAAACACTCACCGCCCAACCGCCCACTATTTTCGTGCTCCCGGCACAAAATATCTTTGAGACAATTTATTTGCAGTCATTTTGAAGCAAGTTTTTGCATTAGCTTTTGAACTTCGACGACACTCATTAGCAGTAGCAGCATCCGAAGACGATAATGAGGAGGGGAGAAGAGGTTGTTAGTGAGGGGGGGCAGCAGAAGCATCATTCATTGTTCATCCATCCGTCAATACATCTCACACTTCATTCTGCACTAAAGCTACTCCTTCTACTCTTCTGGTTTTTGTGCCTCTGTTCTTTCCCAACCCTGCACACCCCCCTGCCCCCCCCCCCCCCCCCACTCATAGAGACAAAACTTCATCCTTGCGCTCCACTTAAGAGCAGAGTGTTAATTAAGCTCGACACTTCTTTGCATTAAAATCGATAATTAAATAATAGCTCAGAGCTCATCAGGCGCACGAGTGATGGGTTGGAGAGAAGGGGGCAGGGGGAATGGAGGGCAATCAGAATCTGATACTGAAACAAAAGATGCTTGAGCCTCAAACGGGAAAGAAAGAGTGATGAGCGGGGAGAGAAAAACTCTGCAGTCAATGAAAACAAACAACGCAGGATGGAAAAACTATCGAACAAAAAAGTACCGTTGATTACGACTTTTCAGCCGACCAACCGACCGACTGAAGTATGGGCGATCCAAATGGAAATTATAAGGGGAAGAAGGGGAGGGAATCGGACGGTTTTTTTGCTCGTCCTCCGAAATCAGCGAGCTGACTGAGTAACTGGTTATGAGAGCCGTTAATTACTGCTGAGGAAATTAAAATGAGACTGAAAAGGAGAACAAAAAGCAAGTAACTGCTCAACGCTGCAAGAAAGGGAAGAAAATAAATGGAAAACTAGAACCAGAAAGCAGAAAAAGACAAAACAGCGAAAACGTAGTTATAAGAAATGATTAAAAAAAAAAGAAAATAGAAATGAAAGTAACACAAATAGTAGTAACAAATTTGATAACAAAAGTAGTAATAAAGAAATTTATAGTAACACAAATAATAGTAACCAAAATAGTGGCAACAAAAATAGTAGGAACAAAAATAGTAGCAACAAAAATAGTAGTAACAAAAATAGTAGTAACAAAAATAGTAGTAACATAATTAAAAGTAACACAGGTCCATACAGCATACGGATCTACTCGTTATCAGCTGTTCTTGTTCTAGGTTTTGTTTACAAATTCTACTCGTTTTCTTACGTAGCATTTCGGGCCATAGACGACGTAACGAATGAAGACGTTCGATGAGGTCCTTTCGTCTGCATTCGTCTATTTTGATTCAAACTTTAAAACAAAATGCATAGTACTAAAAATAGTACTGAAAAATTAATAACGAAGCGATAATGATAACTATTATCTTTCTTCTTTCCTCTCTCTATCTCTCTCTCTCTCTCTGTTGCTCTTTCAGTACAGCCTACTCTTTCACCCCCTGAAACCTCCGCAGTCACTCCGAAAACACTCTCACTTTTCCAACCCGTATAACTAACTAATCACAACACCATCTCGAACTTTCGTTGACGAAACACTTTCTGCTTCCTCTTTTTCTTCTTCTTCTTCTTCCTCTAGAAAATAATCAACCATCAGTTTTTAGCACGAGTTGATGTCTATCTACATGCAGCTACTGCTGCTTCTTGTTACTCTTCTTCGTCTAATTAATTTAATCACAGTTCCTTTCACTGTTTTTCGAACGTCACTTAAACACCAACAACCGAAGAAGAAGAAGAAGAAGGAAAAGAAGAAGCAGCAGCAGTAGCGCCTGGTTTGAGCTCGACAGCCCTGAAGTCGTTACGGTAATTAAATTTGAATGGCAGCTTTGGAAAAGGAAAATCAGCCAAGGAGGGACAGAGAGCGAGAAGGAAGGAGAGGGAGAGAGATGGAGAGAGAAGGAGAAAGAGAGAGCTAGATGTGAAAGAGTTTTCACAATGTAAAGGACATTAGAGCGAAAAAAATGCAAAACTTTGACGTTCTAATGGAAGTTAATGAAGAATATTGAAATATGTACATATGTATATAGTAAAAAAATCGAAGTAGTTTAGTAGTAGAAAAAAATTGTAGCAGAACAGAAAGCATTAAGCATCTTTTTCTCATCTCATTACCAAAGGAAATGAAATCATTTGGAATTTAGTTCCAACTTAAGTGTAGTTCCACAAGAAACTAAAAAAAAAACCCAAGCTTTTGACAAAAGCGATCGATAATTTTATCGGATAATTAATAAATCGGAAAAAACGGTACAATTCTAGAAAGATTTGTGAAAAGTATCGAAATCGATAAGCAGCAGATTTTAGATTTAGAACTTTTAAAGGAGTCTTTAAATTAAAAAAAAAAACAGAAATAAAAAATTTATCGAAAAAAAGAGAAAAATATTGAAGAGAAAAGAGGAAAAATAGGTAAAAATAAGAGAGGGAAAAATAAATCTTTCCCTCTCACTCAGTCTATCAATCCTGCTCTCTCTCAACCTATCTCTCCTTCTTCTCTCCTTCCTTCTCTTCCTTCTTCATGGCTTCACTTTCAGTAGCCAGCGACAGCTGTCTCTGTCTAAATTCACTGTGTTTCAGTCAATCAAGAGAGAGAGAGAGAGCGAGATAGAGACAGTGAACAATAGAGTAATAGATTAAAAGAAAAGCGAAAAGAAACGCTTTTATTCTATTCAAATGAATTCTGATTGAATTCATCAACGTCATCACGGACATTATCAACATCAGCATCGTCATTATCATGAGGATCAACATTATCATCAATGACCCATCATTAACTATGATATGATCATCAACATCAGTTACATCGTCATCCTGAACATCATACTCGTCATCATCATTAACACTCTAATCATCGTCATCGTTACCGTTTACGAACTCTTCTAAATCCTTAGAGTCCACTCCCTGGAGCCTCTCCGCCCTTCGAGTCCGCTGACAGCCCCCCGTCCCTTCCCAAAGTGTTTAAGTCAATGTTGCTGATGCTTCTCTTCTTCTTCTCCTGCCTCCCTCCCACGTTTCCTCTTCGACCCATCTTCCAACCATCCTCCTGATCTATCTTTCTTTACGTGCGCACTCACTTTTTCACGTAATGGAAAAATCGTGTTCGTAAATTTTTTCCCTTTTATTTCACACTTTAATTTTGCATTTTTTACATAAAAAACAACACAAACAAACACAAGAAGCAAGGAAGAAATAACAAAACTCTGAAGGGATATAAAATATATTTGCAAATGGAAAAATATAAAAAGTATATCGGAATATAAATTATGGACTTCTTCATTACGTCAAAAGCCGAAGAAAAAGCAAAGCAAGAATGATTGCGAAAGAGATGAAAGATCATAGAAAGAAACAGAGATATACAGAGTGCGAGATAGAGGTAGATTGAGAGATAGGGAGAGAGATACATAGACTGAGAGGAACGTGCGAGAGAGAGAGCGACAGAGATAAACAATAAGCACATGAATGAATGAGAACCGAAAAAGAGGGTTTCAATTGCTGAGAGAGAGACTTCTTTAACTTTCCGACTTTTTTAAAATTTATTTTTTTCCGGCCCAAGTAAAAATTCGACGTATAACTGTATAGTATGTTATTTTAATGTGCGAGTATTAAAAAACGTATAAAAAACTACAAAATATTATGTTAATGCCAACTTTTGGTAAGTTTAATTATATACCCTCTTCTTCGCTTTTTCACCCACTCTTTTTATCTCTCTCCCTCTCTTTTTCTCTCATTTTCTCTTTCTTTTTTTCGTTCTTTCGTTCTTTTTTGATTCTGATTTGAATTTAAATTGGAATTGAAATGTAAACCGCAGCAGCGCTTAAAAAGCATCAGCATCAGAAGCGTCTTACATCTCATCATCGTCTTCCTTCGATTTTGCGCGAGTTTATTTAATTTAAGAAAAAATATTTTACCGCTTTGCACCGTTACGTATCTGTAGTTGTTGTTTTTGTTGTTGTTGTGGTTTCGTGTACCCTTCTGTAGTTTATTAAAACACGTTCGAATGAGGTTTCGCGATTATCATCATCATCATCGCCATGTAATCTTCGTTATCATCAGAATCTATCAGCAACTTCAACTCATCTCATTTTCTTTGCATTCTTTTCTTATCCTGTTTTTCTATTACAAGCTTCATGCTTCGATACTCTTCGAAGATTGCATTTTAAAACGAAGGGATGAAGAATTCTTAACTTCTTTTACCAACATTTTTCTTAACTACTTAACCAAAAAAAAAACAAAAAAAAAAAACACAAAATTATACAAAAAAAAAATTCTGTTCAATCACCATCGAAGAACTTCTGCTCTGTTGAATTGTATGCCAAATAAAAGCACACAAAATGAAATAAATAATGTTCAATTCTTGCTAAAATTCAAAATCAAACGATAAACTTTAAAAATCACCTGAAAATCACCAAAATTTAATAGAAAATTCAGAAAACCAGATAAGTTATTAAATAAGATGATTTATTAGAAAATAAAGCAACCAAAAAAATGCTAACAAAAATCCTACTAAATAAAATCATATGCAGAGATGGGAGCCATTTTAACGCAGAGACGCTACGAAGTGACTTTGTAAGTCACTCATTGCTTGTTGTTGTCGTTGCTGTTGCTTTTGTGGCTGTCGTTTTGTTACTTGCTCTGCTGTATTCTTGTTGGCATCATTGTTTTGAATCCTGTTGTTGTTGTTGTTGCAGCACAGTATGTTAAGAATTCCTTGTTTAAGACTTGTCATGCCATTACGCGGAAATGACAACAACCATCATGAGTCGCGAGCGCATGCAAAATGTTAACGGTAAGCAAAAAAATCAAAAAAAAAAAACATTTTCTACTCCTGAACTCAGCCACGTCATCAGCTGCAGCGCGAGAGCGAGAGCGAGAGCTACATATGTACGTCTGCAGTCAGGAACCTCTGAGGAATCACATTCACATAACGGAAAAATGGTAAATCATGAACTCATTTCAAATCCCGGAGATTCAGAGGAACTTCAAGGAAATTACAAACATACTCGTATGTACATATATCATGACTCATCACGTGTCATATCAGATGATGTCAATTCGATGAGAAAAAAGAGATCGCGACAGATATCACATATGTCTCTACAGACAAAAAAGGAAAAAAAAAATTATAGAAATTATATTAAATTACATAATAAAAATTGTTAAGTTGTTAGAAATTTTATTGAAATTTGTTCATAAAATAAGTTGAGAAAGAAAAAGCTAGTGATAGAAAAAGAGAGAACGGGAGAGACACAAAAAAAAAGAGAGAGCAAGAGAGAGCGTGTATGTGTGTGTGTGTGTGAAAGTACGAGTTCATAAAATACAAACGTTTACAATGGATCGAATCGATTAAATACACTGACGCTCTTTTAATTGTTCATCTGATTGATCGACTGATTGATTGCTCTTTCAATTAGTTAACAAATGTTTTTTACTCTCTCTTTGACTCTTCTATTGTTCAGGTATTTAAATTTGTTGCCTTATTGTTTCTCATGTTGTTGCTTTTGTTGCTGTTGTTGATTGAAAGAACAGAAAAAGGAACACAAAACAAGAAAAAATGGCTGCACCAAATAGCAATAACAACAACAACAACAGCCACTCGTATATACTATAGTTCGGTAAATCCCCGTTACGTTTCCCTCCCACAATGATTCCCAATGAGCAGTTCAATCGATTCAAAGGTTTGCAATTAAAACAACAAAAAACAAGTGCTTATTCGAACGAGAACAAGAAGAAGAGAACAAGAATACTTTTTCGAAACTTTATTAATGCTCTATTCTCACCTCATCGAAAAAACTTTTCACGCCCACAATCCAACCAACCATTAGAACAGAGAGAGAGAGAGAGAGAGAAAAAGGACTAAAGTAAAGATGACAAAAGGTAAAAAAGCACTCCTTTGACTACACTTTTTTTGTGCAATATTTCTTTGTATGTACAATAATAATTGAGTACTCACAGTGATCATGAGTTTCTCTTGAGCAATGCTTCTTCTTTTTCGTCCTCTTCCTCTTCTTGATAACAGTTCGATAGATGTTATAGATCTCTTGTAAATACAATACATCTTCAACATATCTCAATCTTCATATCATTTAAAGATAAAAGAGTGTTACATACGAGTATATTTCATAATAATCATAATTTATTTATTGTTTTTTTTTCTTTCACTTCTCCTTCATCATCGTCTTCTTTGTCTCTCTCTCCCTCTCCTAGAGAGTTTTTTTTTCTTTTCCGTTCGGTTTTTAATGACTCTTTCAGTTTTTGTTTTTATTTTTTCTTTCGTTCTTCATTCGATTTCTTTGTTCGATTTTATACGATATTTCGCATTTTTCTCCCTCCGAGTTCTTTTTACCGTCTTTCAAATTCGTCTCCCTCCCCTTCTTCCTCTTCTTCTTCCTCCCTCCAATACACACACACTTCCGTGGATTTCACCCTTTTATGGCTGAACATTCTTTTTTTTACTTTACTGATTGGCAAACTTCTCATCATCACGTAATCAATCGACTTTGATTGGTATTCGCTGAAATGAATTTCGCACATGTTTTTCATGAGAGTGAGTCCTGTCTTAAACACTTGCTAACACACACACACAAATACTTGTACATACATTCATTTACATTTGCTGCATTTATGTAGTTGTAATGAAATCTTATGTCGTGGATTAGTTGACATCTAATGAGTTTGTTGTAGATGATGTCTTAGTTAAAAACAACAACAAAATCTTAGTATATAATTGGACGATCATATGTATATACAGTTATTGTTGTTGTTGTTTTTCTACAGTTTGATTTGAATGCTGTGTGCTTTCAGTAGTCGACGTCATCATTAAATTCGAAGTTATATTAAAGTTTGCTTTCGAAAGCGAGCAAAAAAGATTTAGAAAAGCAGAAAAAAACAGAACAGCAAAGAACAACTTGTACTCTCCATCAACTTTGGATCCGTTTCCTGTGGAATAATCTGATTGTTGTCATGGATTCTGTTTGTATGGTTGTGTGCATGTGGGTGTGTTTAATTCGTTGATGAGTTGTTGTTGTTGTTGTTCAGTTTAACCAACCGAAATCTCGACTGCGACGAGTATGTATATGTTTTTGATGAGCCAACACACATACACACGCATCTGTACAAAAAACAACAAAATTATCCTAGCGTTGAAATGAGCTGATTTCGCCGGATTTCAGTGGACTCTCCAACCTCACCTCCTCATCCTTCTGCAAACTAAATGCATGGAATTGAATTGCTTTTATATACGTATATATCAGGGAAATCACACAGCGCTCAACTTAAATGAAAATGCGAAAAAGTTGTTCTTCGTGCAGCAGAAAAGTTTTTGCCTTTCGGTTAATTAAACATTTCGAAAATTGTTTCTAATTATTTCAATTGTTTCTTTCAACCAACTAAGCAACCAACCAATCAAACAACCAATCAGCAAACAACCAGAACAGACAACAACGTTCACAACAACAACAGACTTCCTTTTATTATTTTTTTGTGTGTTTGACTTCATTCTAACAAGCTAATTTCTGGACAAAGTTTTATAAAGTGCGTGAAGTTAAATTCGTAGCGAACTTAGCACGGACACGAACCACAAAAAATTTATCGCATGATATTTTTTTAATCCACCAGAGTTCGCTACGTAGCGAACTTTTTATTTTATTAAAATGTCTGCAATAATCACAGAAAATATACTTTTATGAAATTATTATTCATGGAAATAGTAATTAGAAATATTTTTAATGATCTCTGATTAATTTTTTTGAGTTTTTGAAAATTCAACATTTTAGTAATGAGTAAGTGGTCAGGATGAAGTGGCCAGTGGCTACCTTGGAGAAGGTGTGCATCGATCAAACCTGAACGATTGGAAAGGAAATGGAATCAGGTTTGAAGGAATGTAATTGCCATGTTCGTCTCGATTCTCCGAGTATTTTTTCTGATTTTTTGAAAATTCAATATTTTCGTAGTGAGTAAGTGGTCAGGATGAAGTGGCCAGCGGCACCTTGGAGGAGGTGTGTATCGATCAAACCTGAACTATTTGAAAGGAAATGGAATCGGGTTTTAAGGAATGTAACTGCCATGCTCGTCTCGATTCTCCGAGTATTTTTTCTGATTTTTTGAAAATTCAATATTTTCGTAGTGAGTGGTCAGGATGAAGTGGCTAGTAGCTACCTTGGAGGAGGTGTGCATCGATCAAACCTGAACTATTGGAAAGGAAATGGAATCAGGTTGCAAGGAATATAACTGCCATGTTCGTCTCGATTCTCCGAGTATTTTTCCTGATTTTTTGAAAATTCAATATTTCAGAGGTGTGTAAGTGGACAGGATGAAGTGGCGTGTTTCTACCTTGGAGGAGGTGTGCATCGATCAAACCTGAACTATTGGAAAGGAAAGAGAATCAGGTTGCAAGGAATATAACTGCCATGCTCGTCTCGATTCTCCGAGTATTTTTCCTGATTTTTTGAAAATTCAATATTTTAGTAGTGAGTAAGTGGTCAGGATGAAGTGTCCAGTGGCTACCTTGGAGGAGGTGTGCATCGATTGGACCTGAACTATTAAAAAAGAAAATAGTATATTCCTTGCAACCTGATTCTATTTCCTTTCCAACAGTTCAGGTTTGATCGATGCACACCTCCTCCAAGGTGCCGCTGGCCACTTCATCCTGACCACTTACTCACTACGAAAATATTGAATTTTCAAAAAATCAGAAAAAATACTCGGAGAATCGAGACGAGCATGGCAGTTACATTCCTTGTAACCTGATTCTATTTCCTTTCCAATAGTTCAGGTTTGATCGATGCACACCTCCTCCAAGGTAGCGACTCGCCACTTCATCCTGACCACTTACTCACTACGAAAATATTGAATTTTCAAAAAATCAGGAAACATACTCGGAGAATCGAGACGAGCATGGCAGTTACATTCCTTGCAACCTGATTCTATGTCCTTTCCAATAGTTCAGGTTTGATCGATGCACACCTCTTGCAAGGTAGCTACTAGCCACTTCATCCTGACCACTCACTACGAAAATATTGAATTTTCAAAAAATCAGGAAAAATACTCGGAGAATCGAGACGAACATGGCAGTTATATTCCTTGCAACCTGATTCTATTTCCTTTCCAATAGTTCAGGTTTGATCGATGCACACCTCCTCCAAGGTAGCGACTCGCCACTTCATCCTGTCCACTTACACACCTCTGAAATATTGAATTTTCAAAAAATCAGGAAAAATACTCGGAGAATCGAGACGAGCATGGCAGTTACATTCCTTGTAACCTGATTCTATTTCCTTTCAAATAGTTCAGGTCCAATCGATGCACACCTCCTCCAAGGTAGCCACTGGCCACTTCATCCTGACCACTTGCTCACTACTAAAATAGTGAATTTTCAAAAACTCAAAAAAATTAATCAGAGATCATTAAAAATATTTCTAATTACTATTTCCATGAATAATAATTTCATAAAAGTATATTTTCGGTGATTATTGCATTCATTTTAATAAAATAAAAAGTTCGCTACGTAGCGAACTATGGTGGATTAAAAAAAATATCGTGCGATAAATTTTTTGCGGTTCGTGTCCGTGCTAAGTTCGCTACGAATTTAACTTCACGCACTTAGTTTTATATAGTATTTTATGTATGGATTTCAATTTATGTTCAAGTTCAAGTTCTGCGTTATTTTTGTCTTTAGTCTGCTTTTACAATGACTTAAATTTAAAGTTTTGAAAACTCAGCCTCAACTTAAATTCTACAAATTCTCATAATTTTCTCAAAACAGTATCAAGTTTCAGTCTCAATCTTAAGAGCAGAGAGAGAAGGAGTGAGAGAAGGAGTGAGAGCTGTTATAAATTCGCCGTTGTTCAACTTGTTGTTGGTATTATTTTTGCACTCTGATTTGTACTGTTGCTAATTTCTCCGCTATTTCTCGGTTGTCAGTTTATCTTGTTTATTATTCGTAACATGCAGCGTCATTCACGAACACATACACACCTGATCCTTACGTGACAAATTCTGACAAGTGTATCGTCATCGACTCTGTTGCTGTTGTTGCTCTGTGCTGTTTGTGCACATTGCCAACTACGTACATTTTATATGACGGCATATAAATTGAAAATTTTAAAAATGTAATTATTTTGATTCGTTTTTTTACTACAAAAATAGTGGGTGGGCAAGTGATGTGTGTGTGTGTGTGTGTGTGTGTGTGTTTGATGTAAGTGTTGGAAGAGTACAAGAGTTTCTTTCTTTACACGTATGAAAGTGGAAAATCCATTCCAGCAAACAGACACAAGGAGGTACTCCCGCCCTCAGCTAGGAAAATCTAAAAATCTACCACATAGAAAGAATAAGCGGCAAATAAGAATATATTTCTGTAAGAATTCTTCGCATATGTAATGTGAACGTATGCCTCAGGGAGATGGGATGCTTATTAAGCGGGGTACCAGCGAAAGCCTGAATATTGAGGTGTTTAAAATGTGTTTTTCCTCAGGCTGACTTACATAATAATCATAATATTCAATGAGTCCTTTCTTGTCGTCTGCATACAAGGTTTGCCGACATAACAAACCGTGCCAAGATTTGCACGCTTTAGCATTAACTTCTCTCTGACTCGCATTTTAATGTTCTTTTAGAAAAATTTCTGTCATCACATATTTATCATGTATTTTACGATGTCGTCCTCCTTTTCAATTAAATTAATGCATTTTCTTCTATTTAATATTTTTTTATTTAATGCTAATCTCTGAATGATTTAAGAATAATCATTTATATCGTTGTTTTTACATATTCGAGTGGAAGTAAATTATTACTTACAGTCCGGATTCGAAATTGTTCAGGCGGGTCGTGAGCAATTTTTGGCTCTTTACTCCCATGAGAGTATATTGTATTTCAATACAACAATAAATATTTCGAGAGATATATTAATATTTTCTAGATAAACGCTTGTAGATGGGTTTAAACCAGTAAGAGCCCAGACGAAGCTGAAATTTTCTTTTTACATCACACACATTTACATCTCTTTTTACATCTATTGGAAGATTCTTGAAATTCTTGAAATGAGCAGATTATGTTAATCACGCCCATTTTATGATGAGAATAAAATATTGAAATGATACTACGCTACAGTTACACATTTTGAAATATGTACTTGATTTCTATAACTAATCCAAAAATCGATCCAGTTTCTTGTTAAACTTCATCAATCAATAGCCGCATTCAGCGGGTGAGCGCTCCTTGAGCGCTACCTGATCAGTGATCGCTACGTGTTCCTGAATGGTATGCTACCTGATCATTGAGCGGAAAGATAAAAATAGTAAACAAGACGAGAAAAAAGTTACCACGTTTGATTTTTCCACACGAATTTCAAAAAGAAAATTCCCAAACCTAAAACTTCAATCGTATCTCAAACTACATACTCCATATTTTTATAATTATAATTCCTTTGTTGAGCCATTCTGAGTTTAATAACTTTGAAATTAATATTATTACACTTAATAATGCGTTGATTTATCAAGCCAGTTCTTTAAAAAAACTTTGACTTTTGCTCTGTAAAAAGCGAATTAATTTGTTTTTTTGCTTGCCGGTTAGTACTGCAACTCTGGCAAATGTAGCGTAAAAGTAGCGTAAAAATTTTTCGCTACAAAAAATGGCGACTGCTCCGTGAATATGTAAACAATAGGGTACGTTCAGTGACATCAAAACAACTGAGCGCTCCCTGAGCGCTCGCCCGTTGAATGCGGCTAATGATTCATCAATCGTGATTTCAATATAATAATTTTAATTTTTTCAATCAATTTGCTGTGGACACATTATAGATTATTGTGCAAAGAAATTCTAAAGCATACAAAAGGAAAACCCTGAACCCTGAGCAGACAGAGCAGCAGAGTGCATTTCCAATACTGGCAACTGCTGATTGTAAAGATTTAATAAGTACATCAGGGCAAGGTTTATAGAAAGAAAGAAACATCAATAAGTATTTGTATTGAAATTTTGTTTCGAGGCGCCTGCACACCGGTTATAACAATAATTTTTAATGTAACATTTTGGTGATTGAATAATACCAATAATGAAGTGCTCTGTGAATTTTTGCAATAATGTTAGTGGTCAGGGCTTTCATATGTATTGAAACAGTGAACTCGAAGTGTCCTATCTCATTATCTCTACTTGAGCTCCAGCGGTCTAGCAGGTAAGTAGACTTGACTGAAGACTGGAACGGATAAAGCAAGCCAGGCAAATAAGCCAAAGGTAAGCTATAGACAGCTTGACGGAGAGCCTGGCCTGATCGGTCGGTTGGACAGTTTGACTGAGAGAGAGAGCCTGGCCTGATCGGTCGGTTGGACAGTTTGACAGAGAGCGTGGACTGATCGGTCGGTTATACAGTTTGACAGAGAGCGTGGACTGATCGGTCGGTTATACAGTTTGACTGAGAGCTTGGCCTGATCGGTCGTTTAGACAGTTTGACAGAGAGCCTGGACTGATCGGTCGGTTGGACAGTTTGACAGAGAGCCTGTCCTGATCGGCCGGTTAGACAGTTTGACAGAGAGAGAGAGCCTGGCCTGATCGGCCGGTTAGACAGTTTGACAGAGAGCCTGACCGGCCGGTAAAACAGGCTGGAAGTAAAGAAGTTCATAGTAGCCGGTAATATAGTCTCACAGTAAAGCAGTTCATAGTTGCCTGTAAAACAATGTGGAAGTAAAGCAGTTCATGGTAGCCGGTAATACAGTCTCGCAGTAAAGCAGTTCATAGTAGCCGTAATGAAAAGATATCAGTGTACGGTCGGTAACACAGTTTATCAGAAAACAAACCCCACAGTCGGTAATGAAGGTTAATTATAATAAGTTGATAGTAAACCAGTGGAATTTATCCGAAAGGGAAAGTAAAAGCATTGATATTTTGTACAGTAAGATAAAATTATGCAAATAAAGTTATAACGTAAAAAGAACTATGTGTTGCAATCATTTTCACACTGTTCCAAGAATATAAATTTTCTGTTCCGAACCCTGGATGTCCGGCGAGTATATCCGGAGCTAAAAAGGTTCGTCACAAAGTGACTACGTTTTCGACGGTTTTTCTCTAAGCTTCTTCTAAACTGAAGATATGCAGCACATAGGGCACCTGAAAAGAAGAAACACAATCAAAACAACAACAAAAAATTACACTCACTTTAAAATCTGAACAAATGTAGAAAACATGTCACCCTACAGCAGGTATATTAAAATACCGGGATCCCTTATTTAAATATCAGGATCAGAATCATTTGTTCGTCCGAAATACATTTCAGTCGGTCATTTCTCAGGTGGCGGGACGAGAAGAGGATTGAAAGACGGACAAACCGACGCAGGTGTAAAAGTACTAAAAGAAAATAAATAAATAAAATTTTAATACAATGTAAATCACAAATTTTGTACAATTTATAAATCATTTTTCATGATTTTCATATCTTTTTTTCTTTCTTTTTATATTTTATTATTCAATTAACATTATAAATTGAATTAACTTAAGAAAATTAAGTAAGCATTTAATATTTTAAAATATATTTTAATATTTTGTAATTTTAATAAAATTTAATAATTTTTAATTTGATTATTTTATTTATATTTATATATATTATCGATATCTTATCTTTCTTCTTCTTCTTGATAATAATCAATCAGTAAAAAATCAATAAAAAAATTACAATTAAACTGAGAGTAAATAAAACCAGAAAGAGTGTTAACTTCGGCTTGGCCGAAGTTCATATACCCTACACACGTTTACTTAAAAATTAAGCGTGGCAATGGTGTAATTGTTTTCCTTTTCAATATATTATTCGTGATTCGTACAGAGAATATTCGTGCCAAATTTGATGAAAATATCTCTATTCGTTTTCCTGTAATCGAATTTTATTTAATTAGTGGGCGGACCACGCCCATTTTTGGTAGTCTATTTTGGTCAGAGACAGTGGACTTCTGGACATAATTTCAACCCCAAATTCGTTCTACAAGCTGAGAAATTGAGCTATAAGCATGGATTAATTTATATTCACTATAAAAAGTAGGCGTGGTAATGGTCCGATTTTGCCTATTTTCAATACCGAGGAGTTTCTAATGATAGACAATATTCGTGCCAAGTTTGAAGAAGATATCTCTATTCGTTCTCCTGTAATCGAGTTTTATTTCATTAGTGGGCGGACCACGCCCATTTTTGGTAGTCTGTTCTGGTCAGAGACAATAGACTTCTGGACAAAATTTCAACCTCAAATTCTTTCTACAAGCTGAGGAATTGAGCTATAAGCATGGATTAATTTATATTCACTATAAAAAGTAGGCGTGGTAATAGTCCGATTTTGCCCATTTTCAATACCGATGAGTTTCTAATGATAGACAATATTCGTGCCAAGTTTGAAGAAGATATCTCTATTCGTTCTCTTGTAATCGTGATTTCCACAGACGGACAGACGGACAGACAGACAGACAGACAGACAGACGGACGGACATGGCTAAATCGACTCAGGAGGTCACGCTGATCAAGAATATATATACTTTTCTATACCTGTCACGCCTCCTTTAATGCGTTACAAACGGAAGCAGTAAGTGAATATACCCTATTCACTTCGTGTGTAGGGTATAAAAATTAGGAAATGAAATCAAAGAAGGAAAAATAACAATTAACCAAACTATTCTACTATTGTGAAATAAAATAAGCGTTATAAGCGGTACATGGTTTCTACTTGTTCTAAAAAATACACTTACCACAGAACAAAACCATTGACATTTAATTTCAACCATAACCATAATTCGCTGGGTGGTTTGTGTATTTGGTTCATTTGGTAATGATTCCACAAACCTCATAGGAAATTGAAAACGAACGCAGATGGTTTTCGTACTTCTTTTTTATATTTATTATTTTATATTTAATCAATTTAATTTAATTTTTATATTTATATCAATTTAATATTATTTACTAAATGCTGAATTATCCATCTAATCTGAATAAAAAACCGAAAACCACAAGCAAAACGAAATGACGAAAAGACAAAATAAATCTCAACAAGTGGTATAAACGGCTCTGCGGTGTAAACCTATTAATAGGCTTGTGAGAAACCTAAAATAAAATGAACCGAAGAAAAAAACGTCCAGCTGCATATTAACATATTCATTCTTTATATGAATTACTTTAATGGTATTTTATTATATCTATTTATGGATACTATTTATGAATTATTAAATTCATAATACATTTATTATGCTTATTTGTTGAAATAGTCCTTTCGATTGAGAATATGATTCTCAAATTGCGACAATTATATAGCAATTGCTTAAATTTATTTCATTGTGTCAAAGATAATGTAAAATGCAGTCGTTTTTAAATTGCCTCAGATTTCCTTTATATAAACCTTCCATTTCATTTCTATCTCTTGGATTTTATTAAACTTTCTTTAATATTTTCCACAAAAATAATCATACATAATACATTATTAATGCATGAAAGCAAAAGCTGAGAATAAAACAAATAGCTCAAATAAAATTTCAATCAAAATAAAACATACTGTTATAATTCTCGATTTAACGAGAACCAAAATAATTGTTTTTCACTTAAGCATACATGTGTTTGCTTAAGTTGAACAGTTTGGACCAAAATTTAAATAAAAATAGTGCATAAACAAATTAGAAATTACTCAGCTTTTCTTGCTCTTTGATCTGAACTTAACACATACAATGTGTTATATTTTTAACTTTAAGTATAAACTTATATAGAGAATTGCAGAAGTTCTTAAATTTGTCAACTAATGCGCATCACGTTGAAATGTTGACGTATGTCGGTCAGTCGTTCAAAGTTTGTCGCGTTTCGAACCGTATCTGTGCTGCACACTCTCGAAAACATGCATCTTAGTCAATTAAATTGTCTTATTGTTTTATGCAATACTACACTTCAATTGTTATAAGCATATTCATTAGTTAAGGCGCTGTGAAATTGGCAACTTCTTACGGCGACGTCTCTGCATTTGTTGACGTTCCCAAAATTCATAGTAGCGCTCTTGCTTTAACCATTCTTGATACTTATACCACCATTCTTCCCATTTAATGTAATCCTAGAAAGAAGAGTTGCTTTGTCATTTTAGAGTTGCTTTGATTTCAATTAATTCATGTTCATGTTCACCTTCAAGTCCAAGTCTCTAAGATAACCACGACTCTTGTAGTACTCGTAACGCACGCGTACATCATCCCACGACAACATGCCCGATGGCGCTGTTGTTGCCAGTTCTTCCGGAAAGTGGCCCGCTGGCGCCGGCGAATACGAATAACGACGGGGAGGCGATTCCAGACCCTCCTCGATCATCACTTTAAGTGCTCCCCCGGTGGAGTCTTTTGTTATACGCATATTTTCCATGTTGCTACGATCTACACTCCATTGAGCCATTTTGCCAAAACGTTCGGAAAGCGTCAGACGCGTTGTAGCTGTGAATGTAGGCAGCGATCCTTCACTATCGGAGCCACCAGAATCATCGGAATCGGATGATGAGCCAGCGGCGGCAGCGACCACCGAGTGCTTCTTACGTTTTTCGCCCTCAATTTTAATGCGTGTGCGTATCTATTACCAGAAAAACGAAATACATTTTTGAAAATAAATTACTTGTTATAATTAATTTAAAATCGACCTCCTTGTCTTTTTTCTTCTTCTTCGTTGGCACTGCATTTGACGCAGACGATTTAGTCGGCTCTGGTGGCTCTGGCGGACGATTCTTTAAACGCGGGTCCTCTGGCGGCGAATGACGTCCGGACCGTGCCCCTTTGACAGCATGTCCCTCAGCTGATAAGCGATCAATACTGCGCTCCCGACTCACGCGGCGCACCTGTTTGTGAACAAATGTGTGTTTTCATTTAACAGTATTTAACAGGTATTTCTTATTTCCGCTCACTTTTTCCTCCCGATATTTGTCCACAGAACGCACCGAAGGCGGCGGCGATGTAGGACGTCCATGCACGCGCGAAACTGAATGGCCCGAAGACGGCGGCGGACCACCTCGATATTGCATGGAACGCGTTGGTTTCGGCGGCGGTGATCGGGGACCACGCGATCGTGGACCCAATGACCTAGAACTATAGACAGTATTGAAAAATGAAAATTAAGTGTTTGAAGATTTGTGAGCAAGTTCTTGATGTGGTACACTTACCGCGATCGTTGATGGCGATGCTTAGGTGAACAAACCGAGCACGAATCATCGGAACAGCTGCTAACTGAGCTGTTGGAACGCGAACGACACGAAATCTATTGAAACATTGGGCATTTCAAATTAAAAATGTAGTCATGTTGAAATTTATATCTATACCCTTGGAGGCGGCGGCGAAGGTGGTCTCTTCGAACGTGGCAATATCTGGCCTCGCTTAGTTGGCGGCAACGAACTGCCACTTCCCGGTGGTGGCGAGCGCCTGCGGCTAACCGGCGGCAGTCCTCCACCCCCACTTGATGGAGGCGAACGACGTCTTCCTAGCGGCGAGCGAGGCGATTTGTTACGACGCATATGCGGGTCCGGCGGCGAACGTGGACGTAAACTACCGGCACCTAAGGGACGACGTGAGCCCATCATGTCGGATGGTGAACGCGCTGGGACTCCACCTCGCGGTGGTGGCGGCGATCTCGGACGACCACGCGAACCACCGCCATCCATCGAAGAGGATGGTGGCGACATTCGACGAATATGTCCATCTAAACCTAACGGTGGTGAACGACGACGAAAAGGCGGCGAAAGTGGGGGCGATTTGCGTAAACGCGAATGGCTACGCGACCGAGGCGAACGTGACCGACCGTAACGTGAGAGCGGTGGACCACCAACAGACGATGATCCGCCACCTGTGCCATTTATTCCACCGGTGGAATTATAACGAAAAGCGCTTTCGCGGTCGCTTTCTCCAGAGCTGCTCTCTCCTTGAATGTACATCTTCTTGTAGCCAGTATGACGCCAGCGATTGGGGTCCTTTTCTTCGGCTTCAATTAGTTTCTTGTCCCAATAATCGTTAGTATTAGCGCGTGCTTTTTTCATAACGTTATCGATTTCGCGGCGTTTTCCAGCTGGCAGCGATGGATCTATAATAAAAGGAGACATTTTTAAAATTTAAGATTATGGAGCATTGCCATTCCTAGAATAAGTCCTACAACAATTTATTGATGTGTTACATTATTAAACTATTTTAATTGTAATATATTTATTAATTATCGTTAAGTCATTTTCATCACTTAAACATGTTAAAAACATTTATTATTGTTATAATATTAATATTACAAGCTATGGTCTATTATAAATACTACTTTAATTTAGGGCCAGATTTTCAATCACCGATCACCGTGATTATCGATGCTTTTGCTGTGTTATTTTCGCCTTCTCGTTACTCAGCGATTTTCAATGAACGAGCAAATCGTTCAATAAAAACACAACAACACTTCCCATACTTCTTACGAGATCACGCTCGTTTAATTGTATTTTCAATCGTTCTTGGAATGATGAAGAAGCGATATGAACTGTCATAGGGAACGATAGCTAAAAGGCTGTCGTTACTGCACTCGTTTGGCAGACTAGAGTGAAGTAAAGGGTTTTCCAATAAGAGGTGTAATTTTGAATAGCCCGCTATTTCGGTAGCTGTCACTTTTGAAGCTGTTATTTTTGATATTTGACAAGTAGAAACTACGCCATTACTAAAAATGGAACGATACCCGCTGCAACAACGCATCGAAATTATTAAAATTCACTAAAAAAATGGTGAAAATTTTGCAGTCACAGTTCGCAAAACTAAAGCATTTTTGGGTCGTCGTGAAGCACCTTGTCGGACCGCAATACAGAAATTGGTGGAAAAATTCGAGCTGTTGGGACAAGTTAGTGATGTGAAGAATAAAACCCGTGCACGTCGCTCAAGAACAACTGAGAATATTGCTGCTGTAGCCCAAAGTGTTGAGGATAACCCAGGTTTGCCCATTCCTCGTCGTTCTTTGGAATTGGGCATTCCACAAACGTCATTACACCGTATTTTGCATAAAGACTTGGGTCTTAAGGCTTCAGTTAAAGTTCAGTTAACACAAGAACTCAAGCCGGCAGATCATCAACAACGTCGTGTCTTTGCTGATTGGGTCCTTGAAATGCATGAAAATAATCCGGAATTCCATCGAAAAATCATCTTGCCTGATGAGGCCCATTTCCACCTCGGTGGCTACGTCAACAAGCAAAATTGTCGCATCTGGGGCTCGGAAAACCCAAGTTATTGTTGAGAACCCTCTCCATCCTCAACGTGTGACTGTTTGGTGCGGTTTATGGTCCGGCGGGATCATTGGACCTTACTTTTTCGAAAATGAGGTTGGATCAACAGTTACGGTGAATGGATTGCGCTATCGAGAGATGATTAATGATTTTTTATAGCCGGAGTTAGATGGTATTGATCTGGGCAACGTTTACTTTCAACAAAACGTGCCACAGAAGCAACGAAACCATTGATCTTTTACGGGAAAAGCTTCCTGACCGTGTTATCTCTCGAAGAGGTGATCACAATTGGCCACCGAGATCTTGTGATTTAAAACCTTGCGACTTCTTCCTTTGGGGCCACATGAAAGATAAGATCGACAAGACCTCAAAGATGGAATTCGTGAGGCTATCGAGGACATAGGGCAGCCACTTTGCGATTTGGTTATGGAAAATTTCCTGAAAAGGATATGGTCCTGTAAGCGTGGTCGTGGTGGCCATTTGGCTGATGTTGTTTTTCATTATTAACGACATACCTTCCTCTTTATTACGAAATAAAAATGCGATAATTTATCTCAAAAAATGGCATTTTGCTTTGAATATCAAAATTACACCTCTTATTGGAAAACCCTTTATAAAATGTAAACGAAAACGAAATTTACGTTTTTCACGAGTATTGTTTTGTGCTTTTCGTAATTTTTCGTTTGTTCGACAACGGAGCATAACAAAAGATCGAGAGAAATACACAAAACGCAAAAAACGTTTCTTGTTGGTATTTTCACATGCTTTGCAGATTTTATCAGCTCCGCGTGGTATAATGGATCGGCAGTTTGCAGGAAAAAAGTTGATAAACGACGCGAAAGCAAGAAGGCTATCGTCTAGTGTAAAATTATTTGTGTTTTGCAAGTTTTCTGTAGAATTTGCATGTCTATAGGTTGTGTATAGTCCTAGTAGTTCTTGTCTCCAAGACGAATCGTGCACGACATAGGCACGTCGTTGAGGACGTATGCAAGACATGTATATGGCGATCATCGACGACATTTTCATACAAATGTCGTTTTTTTCTTCGACGACAATGTTGTCTTGTTTATTATATTGTATACTAGTTCGTACGCACTTATTAATGTTCATTCGGGTCACTAGGCGTAGAATTCGGGTCATAATCGTTTGCAAGGCAACCTGCAAAACATTGTTTTGTATCTGTCTTCATGCGGACAGTTTGCAAAACATGTCCGTAAACATGTCGTCAATGGCAAATTGCTGATGAAAAATAGGAATAGGAATTGTCAAGACATCATCGACGACAATGTCATCGAAAAAACTTTAGACTACATGATAAAAGATCTATACCCAAAATATAACATCCTTAATGATGACCAATTGAAGTGAAAATTTCATCATTGTTCAATCTTATAGCTAACAAAACTTAAACAACAAAACAGAAATATACAAATACACAACTTAAATTACATTTTTACTTAAACTATCATTTATCTGTGAATTACAATTTCGATAAAGTTCTAAATAATTACAACCAGTAACTATGTATTTATATTACATCTTCTGGTATACATATGCAAATATTTGTAGAGGTTTTTCTTTGTTGCTCAAGTACCTGTGATGCGTGCAACTGTTGGTTGCCTGTCCATGTGGAGTTGTTTAGCATTTAATTCGCCGCGTCTGCGCGACGCCGACATCATTGATATAATATAGACAATCTAGATCTAATATTAATGCAATGATAGGCAACGTAACAATCAGCTAGAACATAAACGTCGTATGTTTATCAATGCAATTCAACGCGCGCGTAGCTGAATACTTTACGTTTATTTTCGAATGTCTGGATATTACAGTGGGAGTGCGAAAGAGAGCGAGGGAGAGGTCGACCGGAGCGAATTATCAATTGAGATTAACGCAAACACGCACGCACACACTCACGCACATAAAGCTGCAAATAATTTAATTACAAAGGGAATCATAAATAGAAATGTGGAAAATAGTGTAATTATTTGATATCTCTAACATTTTAGAAATACATATGTGTGAAACGGTTTGTCTCTTTAATAAAAAAAGAATTTATTTTTTCAGTTTCTCTTAAACAAATAAATTTAAATAATGCGTGTATAATATAGAAATTAATTTGAGTTTATTTATTTCGTTTGTTTAATTCTCACATATCATTAGTAAAGCAGAGGAAGGGGGAGGGCTTTATATAAGTTGTTGTTGGGTAGCATGGGTGGGAGGGGTGAACAATTAAACACATGTGGTGGTTACTAAAGACTTCTGTTGCTTTGAGTATATTAAGAACAAGCTTTTCCAAGGTAACAACAAGAGACGGCTCCAGGAGAACAACGGCATTGTCTGGAATCAGATTTAAACCCGAATTTAATACTATTAGAATTATCGTGAAAACTATCAGCTAAGAACTATCGACCGGATACCGATTAACGTCCGCAATTATGTCCACGTTAATAACTATCTAGAATTACATGATTTAACGCCTCGATTTACGTCGCAACGATTAACGCGTCTCGGATAAGCTCTAAAATCAAATAAAATTGGAAGAAAGTAAACCGTGAAGAAATGAGCTGCTCGTACAGCTTCTTCTGCACGAATTCCTCAACCGATTCCAAGCTTATTCGAAAGCTGATAGCAGTTTTTGGAAAGCAAGCCAAATAACCGATTCCACCCGGAAAATACGATCAGCAAGAGTGCATCAAATGTCATATTGAAAGTCAAAAACAAACATCAATATCTTCACAAGTTCTTTTATTCACACCAGAGTTAACCATTTTTACCACTTACTAACTTGTTACAAGGGTAACGCGTAGAGTAACAAATACTTTCCGAATATTATTTTTTGTTGCTAGCGTCACGCCGGCTTCGAACGCAGGCCACAAACTCCTTATATTTTGTCGGCAACATATTTCTTTTGAACATGGTCTTAATTATTGAAAATGGTTTTGAAGGTTTAGAATATTATAGAAGTTCTAACTCAATTTGTGGAATATTATTACTCAAAATTTTCCATAAGTTCGTTTTTCTGCATTTTTTTATATTACTCCGACGACGATAATGACCGACAACGACGATGACCACAGAAAAAACTCGGCTGCGGAATTGAACATTTTCGATCGAATTTTTAACTTATGTTTACAAACTTATCAAACAATATTTTTATTTTAAACAAGTTACGTACGTTTCTGCAATATGCTTTTGCAATTTTTATGCACTTCAGTAAACTTTTTCTTGCTGAATTTCACAATTTTCACACCATAACGATTCTGCGGAAAACAACGAACTTCATGCAGCGGCGACGACCATCTTGAAATAAAGTGATGAGCAGAGATAATCTCTGGTGATGAGTTAAATATTTGTATATCGTAATAATTCTTAAAAGTGGCCACATAGTCAAAACTGGAAGGCTAGAATTATATTACATTTAGTAAATTATTTGAACATAGTTTTACTGCTTTAGTTTTACAAAATAGCCATTAATGCTATTATTGTTACTTATGGAGCTGATTCCCAAGAATAACAATTTTGCCCTCTCGCGTATAGTTCAGAAGCTATAGTCCTTTAAAGTGTGTATTTTTAGTCCTTAACTCCTAAACCTTACGAGATTATTGTACGTACGGTATCGTTGGAAAGGTAATACTAAAAAATGTGTAATAATCTTTAATGTGTATAAATTAGCATTTTGGCTTACTTTAACGTTGTGGAACTACTCCAATTATTGAGTATTACTACTCCGTTATGGTTCTTCTTGTTTTTTTAGTTTTTTGTGCTAATTACACAAAAAACAACAACAACTTCTTTGCTCTCGTATAGTTATCGAGTTATAGTCCGTGGAAAATTTAAATACTTATCACTATATTTCCTAAAGTAGTATAGATATCCGTATAGGATTTTTTATTCCGTTATAAAAGAATTTTAAATACCTTTTATTTATGTGAAATAAAGTTTTATTAAGGGGCTATTAGTTTTGTAAGCATTTTTGTTTTATCATGATCAATGTATTACTTTTTCCTAAGAAAAATTGTATAATTAGCACATATAATTTTCTAAATAAAATCTTACAGAAATATAAAGTATTTCAAATTCCTATATAACGGTACCCATTCTCATCGGATATCTTTAACAGTGTAGGAGATATAGTGATAAGAATTTAAATTTTCAACGCGCTATAACTCTACAAGAGCAAAAGGTTGTTGTTGTAATTAGCATAACAACTAAAACAAAAAGAACAAGTGATTCCGCAACGCTAAAGTTAAGCGAATCAATATAAAAATTTTATATCAACATGTTTACCATTAAAGTAAAATTTGAATCTAAAATTTTTTTTTCAAGATTTAAGAATATTTATTTGCAGGATATAAAATTTACTAGTTATTAGTCTAGACCACAACCTTGAACTCATTAAACTACTTGTTACGTTTATAGATATACCTGTAATTTTTAAATACCTTTCTATTTTCCAGTATAAATTACAAGCATCCCTCGAATAACACGATAATCGAGGATTAGTTTCACAATTTAGTTTCTAATATTACTGTTAAAAATTAAGCCGATCACAGAGTACTATGTATAAGAACATATCGTCTGCCTTCAAGGAAAATTGTCAGTGCTTTTAATTTTCTCACGTCATATAAATATAAAATAAATATATAAAATAACCCGGTTGCGAATGATACCTTTCATTAACAATGTTATTGGAGGGATGCCTGTATATTACAACGATTTCGCGAGCGCAGCATAATAAATAGATTTATGTTTCATTTTAAAATGTCAGCAGCAGTTAGCTGCGTTTTTTTCCTTTGTCGAGTTTTGATTCCCTTTTTATTCGGTGTGATGTTTTACTAGCGTTAATTAACAAACGCTTAATTAATGAATGTAACTAATTCGAATAAAATTTTTTCTTTGCGCGAAATATTCGAATAACTTTTTTCTTATATGTATACATGTCGGATAGGTTGTGAAAATATTGTTTATTGAGGATATTGCCAGCGTAATGGATTTGGAAGACTTCAATATTGGAGAGCTCCCAGATATTTTAATAGCGGCACGCATGCGCGATACAAATTATGAAAATTTTAAAAGTTTGGTACGCATGCATTTATCCTTCGAATTGGATCTAAACACCGATGAGTACGCAATATTTTGTTCACCAAATAGCAAAAATAACTTTAATATCCGCTCAAAACAATTATTAGATTTGATCTGCCCTGCCATGAAATCGTTTATGAGGACAAAGGAAAACTCAAGAAATGGAATCGCTTGTCAAAAAAACAGAAAGCAGCTGGGAGCGGCGGTGGCTGCGCAGCATATGTCAAGGGAGCAGCCAGTGCGGGCAACAGTCCCACAGAGAACATGCATCAACAAATAGATGCGGGATTTCTTTTTCACCTACAGGAGCTGAAAGAGTTTCTTATGCAAGAAAAAAGTAGGTTGGGCGTGGCCGATGGCGCTTTATTGCTCTTCTATTCTTTCCTAATTATTTTCCTAGTTATAAATGAATTTGTTTCCTTTTAGACATTACTCAGGAGGGCCTCTTTCGCAAAACTGGCTCTGCTTCACGTCAGAATGAACTTCGTTTGCAAATACAAAATGAAAAACCGCTCGATTTGGCGGGCGGTGGCTACTCTGCTCACGATTGTGCAACGGTATTCAAAGGCTACCTGGCAGAATTACCAGAACCTCTTCTGACCGATGCTCACTATCCAGCCCATCTACAGATAGCGCCGCTTTGTCTCGGCACATCACTGATTTACAAAGTCGACTCATCTTCCTGTGCATCATCATCTGTTTCCAAGAAGCCTCAAAATCCTGAACGTTTAAAACGCGAACAGCATTTACTCAACTCCATTCAGCTCCTTTTATTATTGCTGCCGCCAGAAAATCGTCAGCTTCTTCAGCATATCATTGAAATGTTGCACATGGTTGCTGCTCATGCGGAAACAAATAAAATGACAGCAGAAAATTTGGCAACGCTCTTTGCACCCCATTTGATTTGTCCGCGCAATTTGCCACCCGAAGCGCTGCATTATGTAGCTAAGAAAATGTCCAGCATCATTGCGTACATGATACAAAAAGGTGCTGTCGTATTCGAGGTGCCGCCAAAGGTATCGACAGATATACGTGCCTACTTTGTGGAGCGCAAACGCAAGAAAACGATGTCGCCCGAGCATACTCTAGATGAGTCCATATCGGATATTTCCACCGTGAACACTGTTTACACATTCGTGGACCGCGAGAAGACCGCCGCGGCTCACACAGCCAACAATACAGACACAGAGCTGGCGCAGCTCTACGCGCACATTCAAAGTCTGCCAGAGTCGTCGAAAAAGCGACGTCTGATCAAACAATTTAATAAGCAAAATGGACAAGGTGAGCAGAGTATTTATGTGCTTCTTAATTACTATTATTATTGTTATTCTCGGGCAGGCACTCCTCTGCAGCTGGTGGTGATGAACCGTTTAAAAAACTCGGAGGCCACGCGAAGTGCCAAATCGATTGGTGACTCCATTAAAAAGCACATCTTCCACAAGAGTATCATGTCGCGCACTCCAAAGCGGGCAAATCAGCCGATTCCATCTCTTGGTCACGAGGTATGTCATAAGTTTGACTCAAAACACTATCAGACTTTGATGGCATGGAATGCATTTTATTTTGATAACGATCTCTTATTTCAATTTTTAATTTTATATCTTATATTATTCATATTTAAACATTTATTTTCTAACTTATGTCCGTATGTTTGTGTGTATTTATTTTCTTTCGTCTCCTTTTACTAACCTTAGACTCCCAATTTTTCAACTGCAAAAAATCCCAAACTGCGCGTTCTCTTTCAAAGTCCCGCTCCAACGCCATCACGTGTTTCACGTTCTGCTGCAGACAACGTGACTTCCAGCAGCCACTCATACACTCCTACTTGTTCATCCAAAACTATGCATCATAACAGCACGCCGCCTTCAAACACTCATCAACCTTCTCCAGCTTCTAACACCACCAAATTGCCACCATTCATTATTAAAACGCACCCTCTTCAGAAATCCATCTCCTCATCTTCATTGCTCGCACGTACTTCTTATGAAGTAGATGAGTTTGGAATGGGAACAATTTGTACATCTTCATCCTCCTCCTCGTCGTCGTCATCATCCTCATCCACTTCCTGCGCCGCTTCATCGTGCAGCAGCAACGATGATTTCTTGATACAGTCTACTTCAAAGCTGTCTGCTTCGGCACCTGTGAGTCGACAGACATCAACCGATTTAAATGCCGCAGCCATGAAGTGCACATCTTCCTCGTCACTTTCTAACGCCACCGCTCAGCACTTTGAGACCTTAGATCCCAATTGTTGCGTTACACCGCTGAAAATAATATCCGAAGCGGCTAAACAATTGATTGGCGTTGGCCGTGGTGGTTGTAGCGGTGCAGAGAAGAAGTCCGTCGCTTGGGATGGAAATCAATTATTTGACATAAAAGAGATCTCAAATCCTTGCACCCCCATCAAGCAGATGGGTGAAGCGAGAGAACTGAAGTCTCGTTACAAATCTGAACCCGATTTGAGCCACTTGCTGCAAGATGAACTAAGTAACAATGCTGATGTAGATGACGTGGTTGACGGACAAGCGCAAATCACGCCCATCTACAAAAACAAATCGTTGACGCGAAAGCTTATAAAAGGTGTTAGCATGGGCAATTTAAAATTTCCCTTTGCCACGCCCGAAACTAAGCGTCCGGTGCGCAATGTTTCTGCGACTCTGAAAGGTTATGCAAATGAGGAATTAATGGCGGCCTCCGAACCTCTGTTGGAAGCGGAAAGTGATGGAATCGATCTGGATGATGATACTTTCGAAGATGAATCGCAGGATCAGTTAGATGATGACCATGAAGATGGAGAAAGGGGAGGCGATGGTGGTGAGTGCGACGTTGTTGCTTCCACACGGGAGGAAAACAGGTTAATTGTTGGCAGTGCTGAAGGCGCTTGTAGTTCTAGCTCAAGTTCGGAACTTCCTGGTGCGAGTTCAACCAGCTATAAACATTTACTGCACAACAGCAGTGTTTACCGCAACCTGAATCTGATAACCAGCACACCCTCAATGCTACTGAGCAGGCGCTCCATGTCACCGATCACCAAATCCACACAACGCATGCCAAGAGCTATGCAGGTAAGTCGAAGCTTGTAACTAACAATTCAATAAATTAAATTGTGAGCATCTTACTATGAATCGATATCAGATATGTTTTCCTAACTTCTAACTAACAATTGTTTGTTACTGTTTTGCGTATTGAGTGAGTCTCTACTATTGAAGTTGAATTTGAATATTGAGCACTTGAATTTTCTATTTCTACCACTTTCAGGAATCTATAATGACTCCTCGTTCTCGCAAACCTGTTATGATGCTTACTAACGCTTTGATGGGAGGATCCTCTGATCCAAATTTAACCAGCTGCCAGCCAGATCTGGTGAGTTTTCGGGAACAAGATGAAGAAGATTCACTGCCAGGCTCTGCAGTAGCTGCGACTGTTACTGATGACTTTGTAGAAATGCCATTATGTCAACCACTTAATATAGATGAAGATGCACTCGACGGTTACACCGAGATACATTCCGGACGCAACTTACAGCAAAGCAGCGCCGTTGACTCGTCCAAAACAACCGATGCCCTGGCTGATGCACTAACAAACAACTTCAAGTAAGTACTTTGCGACTGCCTACAAGTGTCTACTATCCCCTTCGCCCTCTCAACGATCAATGATTGCATTTTTATTAGAGAATATCTTCTCAGGCGCAGTGTGCTCACTGCCAGTCCGGTGGACTCATCTTTTTCTAGTCAACCCGATGATTTTGCTACACCACACGATGCCGATGACCTAGACACATCACTGACTCCAAGCCTGATCTATTGTCTTGACGGCAATCAACCTCCTCATCAAACGGAATCAATTATCGCCGAAGGGAGCAACACAGCAGGAGCTGCAACAGATTCGGCGACAACTCAAAAAGTCACTTCTTCCATCACTCGCAACAGTCGCTTCAATCGTTTATCGAACAATCCTTTCATTATTATCAATAATGCACGCAAGCGAGCTGCTACAAATGATTTGGAAAAGTTTTCGCAGCAAAGCTACAGCAGCACTGCTGCGAATGTTTTCAATAGCAGCACGAGCACATCGTCTTCATCTTCGTCCTCGTCATCTGCGCCTTCTACCCACCCAAGTACCACCACCACCACGAATGTCGAAAACGTTGCCAACAAGGAGAACTATGAACATGCGCAGGGGTATTTGCTGACGAAAAAACTACTCATCAGCGAGTATCCGGGTGAAACATCATTCTAAGGCCATCAAATGATGCGCGATCAAAGTGCGCGGGTGGTGCCCGATACTGACAAGCATTGTGCCCGGAACCGTTGCACGGTTCCAAATGCTTCCCGTCTTCTTTCAATTTGTGTTATCATATATTTTACTGCGAAAAATATAGCGGATAAACACTATAACTGGCCTAGCTAAATAAATCATGTGGTGCCAAGAAACCAATCTATACACGTATTGTTTGGAATTTTTAATTGAATTGTTAATATGAATTGTATGATTATACTTTATCACATAAGTTTTTTACTTTAAATGTTCATTTAATGCTAGCATTAGCATTAAGAATTTTTTAAATTTTAGTTTATGCTCGAATACACGCAGCTCTTTATGCGAATACTTAAATAAATTGTTTGTACGCATGAATGTATTATTAACAATTAAACATTTGGTTTTTGTTGCACAAAATTAATAGATTTTATTTAGAAGTAAAATAAAAAAATAAGAATTTTAAGAAAAAAATATTTATTTAAAATTAAAAATATTGACCGAACATTTTATTAAATTCGAAAAAATTACAAATATTTATGATATGTGAGATTCTACCCTTTTTTAATTTTAATATTAATTCTTTGAATTGAGCAAACTCTTAATTTAATATTCGAGTGAGAAAACATTTTGTTTCAGTATAATTAAAAATTTACTAAACTAATTATGTAGTGGTTTAAAAAACACTCGAAATCTAATTTTATAAGTAATTTTTTGCAATAAAAAATCAGCGACGGTATCAGTTTTCGCAATGTATGCACAGAAAGTCAAACTTCTAAATTTCCTTCAAATTTAATCAACTATAAAATTGAAACCAGTAAACCACTTAAACCAATTTCGAATTCCAACATTCTGGTGTGTTTATCTTTATTTTATCCTTTATATAATTTTTAACTATTTTTTTAATAATTACTCATATAATAATAAAAAAGGTAATATGTGTTTAACAAAAATGTCTTAATTCATTTGCTTTAATCACCTTTTAAATCTTCAATCTAGCATGAGATCTTTAGTATGTTAAGCAAATTTTAGTATGCCAATCAACAAAATTAAGTTAACTTCCTAATTATATATAGAAAAATCTAAAATATCTATATAAATCTATAGCATGTCTCTATAAATCTAAGGTTTTAATTCCACATAAATTATGTTGTGGGTTCAAGCTTTAAACAACCGTAGCGTTGATATTTCTGTCTGGTGTCTGGAAGGGTGTATTTTTGATAGAATTATCAGTACTATTTTAATTTATTTGTATCGTATTTTAACCAACTCTACACCACCGAATCGATCAAGGAATCTGATTGGGTTTGTAATTTACTCATCGACAGATAATTAACGATATGTCCAAAAAGGAGTTCATACGCATCTATATTTGAAACCCTTCATTTTACATATTCTGATGTCGCCTTTCCTCCTGTACGCATTTCTTTGGTAGAAAAATAAAACAATAGATATTAACGAATCAACGCAAAGTTTATTTTTATATTTCCATGTTAAACAAATATGCTATGATTAATAGCAAATACAAATTTCTTTTCCCATAAAAACTTAACTAGTAGACAATTCATATTGGGTATCAATAACATCTAAAATCAATATAACATCTGATGTTATATTAGACATATCGTAGTGGTTCTGGAGAAAACAGAAACCTAATTTATATATAAAAATTACCATCGTCATTTGCGTAGCCGAACATATCGTATGCATCGTTAATTTCATCGTCATCCAAATCATCTACAAAAATATCAAACATGTCGAATGGATCTTCATCATCATAATTATCATCGTTATAATCATGGTCGCCGTAAAGATCATCATCTGAATCATCGTCAGAATCATCATCTAGGAGTATCTCTCCATCAATCCCCAACGAGGCGGGAGCGTAGAAAGATAATTTTATCAATTCTTTTGCAGCAATATATTCACCATGCTAAAAGAGTTTAATGCAAAGTTATGTTTTAAATTCCATAAAATGTACACAATATACACATATCGTCAAATAAGAAAAAAACCTATCGTCTCATCTCACCATCACCCTTAAATAAACTAACTACGTATTAATTAACTCAAAATCTCTATGGATTTGCCAATAATACCTACGTTTATCCAATAAGTGCTGATCCCCGACCTGGCAACATAAAACAAGCACGGCCCCTTTCCACGTTGGTTTTGCGTGGATTTCAATACTTGAATTACTTTCGATACGAACGTCTCCGTAATACGAGTGCAAAGTTGTATGTTAACTTTTTTCAGATTGGTGCAGCTCCGCACCAGCTGTAGTAGACCTTCGTTAGTAATAGATGTACAGTTCCTGAGCACTATTTCTTCAAGATTTTTCAAATTTGCAAACTTCCTCAGACACTCATCTGTGAGATTTTCATTGTTAGCACATATTAACTGCTTCAGATTCGTGAGTAACGCGATTTCACGTGCTCGCTCAATGCTAACACAGTTTTTAGCGACGATTTTAAGCGATTCTAATTGATTAGCCTTGTGCTTGACCAGTTCTTCAAAGAGTTGCTGACGAAGTGCTATTGTTGTCGAAGAGGCGAGAAGCTCCAGTTTTTTTAGACTTGGCAAACGAGCAATGCATTCGTACGATTCGACTGAACAAGAGATTTTGAGAGATTCTAGTTTGTGACTGTGTTTAAGCATTATATTTAGAGGAATAGATTTTAAGCGTTCGCAAAGTTGGATATCAAGAGATTTTAGATTTGTTAGCGACTTAATGAGTTCAGTAAAATGACTAGGCTGTATGTTTCCACACCCATATAGCACGAGATTTGTTACGGTAGTCAAACGATGCATATATTTACCTAAAAATAAGAAAACAAGGCTATAATGGACACACGTTTACTAACCAACATGTGAATGTTAGTTAGTTTGGCGTTTAGTCATTTGAGCTCACCTGTTAATTCATAATTGTCGGCCACCGACAAAGACTGCAAATTCGGCAATTTTTTCAACGCAGTAATAGCATGGTCTTTAAGAGAACAATCGCGTAATTCCAACACTGTGCAGTGTTGAATCTTCCCCATGAGTACAAAGAAATTCGAACATTTAAACATGGTTGAATTCAAATTCATGTTTCTTATGTTTGGGCAGAATTTTCCAATAAAATCAACGATGCGGTCGCGATTTTTGTAAGGAACACCACCAAAAAGTGTCTCTATATGCGGACCGGCTATTACGAAAAATTCTCGAATTTCCCACAGTGTTAAATGCGCCAGGTCATCTATTCGACTTGTTTTATAATCGGTTTTACATAGCATTTCAAAAATATCTTTGCACCGTTGACAGGTCATAGCAAATCGCACTTGATCTTTAAGTCCTAGTTTTTTAAAAATATGTTCAAGGCAATCATCATTTAGCATCGTTAGCTTAAATGGTTTACTCTGCAGAATGCTGTCTTCATCAGCAATTGATTCCCTATCATCTCCTGATAAAACATATGGTTGCTGCCAACTATCACAGGCTGCGACAGTAATGCGTTTCGACTTAAGTATATGTGGAGTTGAATTCTTGAGAACACTAAAGCAAAAAATGTTATTTCAAAACAAGTCGGAGAGAATAAATCGAATTCGCCATTTTAATTTCTGATCTGATTTGTGACCTTACGATGTATCTTACCTTGCTGCACTGATTGCATCCGTGTAGTGAATGAAACAGACTTTTGGAGCACACTTCCGTGTCCTACGTTTATCTCCAACCAAACGCACCGATGTTATATTGCCAAAACTGGAGAAATATTCCAAAGCTTCCTCTTGAGTTGTCTAAAATGACAATAAACGGCAAACAAATTATGAATGTTCTACAAGTTGTTGTTAAAAGTAACAGTATTCCTTTAAAGTACGGCGCATATCTTGGGAAAAGTCTTCGTCTGTAATATCCGTTCACATTCGGTCGGTCACAGTGTAGTGTCTTTTGTGTTTCTAAGATCAATGATTTCCTACCTTCCTTGGTATATTATAAGCAAAAACATTATATATTAACACTTTGTCCTCCGTGTATGCCAAATCGCCTTTAATGTGGTAATTCTTCTCTGCAATTTATTGATTTTTTAAATATTCTAATTTATGTGCACCAACAACTTACCAATATCGTCGAATCCCATTTTTCTCATTTGGAATCGATTGAATGTCCTTCAATATTTTTTGTTTTACAGAAATTTTGATTTAAATAATTTTTGTTTGTTCAATAATTTTCGAACTAAAATAGCTGGCTCAAATGACAGCCCACAAGAATCCACTATAAATGTTTTATAGCAATTGTTGCGCGCAGCAAATGTCTACGCCAAAGATCCTGTCGTTGTGACTCTCCTCTGGTTTTTCCCAAAATTGATATTTTGTAATGTCCTTGTTTTGTAATCCAGAAAAGCACAAAAAATAATGCGCTTGGCTATACGCAGTATCATTTGAAACGGTTTCACTCAGTTCGTTAGAGAGAGGGAGAGAGATGAGGAAGAAAGGGAAAAGTCTACACTCTGGTATCAAGTGTAGAAAATTTTTGAAACGAAAGATCGCTGAAAACGAACGAATGCTTAAAGCATTAACCACAACCAAGGCTACAGGCTACAAGCAGAGATAATGAGATAGGACACTTCGAATTCGCCGCTTCAAAAATCGGTTTGACGTTTATTTTTTATGAGCTGTTGAATTCATGTACACTATACGTGAGAGATACCATATTGTTGTTTTTGTTTTCTGTCTTTCAGTATGTTGAAAAAATCAGCTGTTTCATGTTTCACCACGGATTCATTTAGTTATGAAATCAGCTTGGCTAGACGCAATATCTTTTGGAACGGTTTCACTACTGGTATGTCGATACCATCGGTGGCTACACACTGTGGTTTCTCATATGGTTTCAAAAGTTGTAAACATGTGATGCCAAAGTGTGTGTGAAATTTACTGAATATCCAAATGTTGGCCAGAGTGAGAGAAAATATGAACACGAGTTCGGCAAACTATGTTGCTCTTCTTTCCTTTGACAACTGCTTTCTTCTGTGCGTGCAAAGAAACTGAGAAACATGCCTTGAACACAATCAGAGACGCAAGACGCAGATCCAAGTTAGGGACGCAAGAAATGGCTCGGATTTAAACAGATTTCGGATTTAAATAGCAGAGAAGCATTTTCGGGAAGCAGAAGTATGAAATGTCAAAAATTTGACAGTAGAGAACAATAGATTCATTCTACCCCAAAACTCTTGAAGTTTATTTTTCTTTTTATCTATATTAAAATATATTTAAAATACATTTAAATAATATGTTATACAGAATAATAATAAAAAAAGCAACAGACAAACACTCAGATAATTTTACAGCAGCTGAAATAGAATAAAGAATGAAATGTAAACCAACACAAACAAATAAGAAGAACAAAAACGCTTCTGCGTCCGCCAAAATTAGAATTAGCTCGGTTGCGGGACGCAAATTTCGGCAGCAAATTAGGGAAGCAAAATGGAAAGCAAACTTTTTTCTCGATCTCCATAAGCGCCCGTGTAATTTTGACAGTTAAAAAATGAATCTGCGTCTTGCGCCCCTGATTGTGTTTAAGGCAGCAGGGTCCATTTTCGTTTCAAAAATTCTCTACACTCGATACTAGAGTATAGACTTTTGTCTTTCTTCCTATCTCTGAAACGAACTGATTGCAATCGTTTCACAAGATACTGCGTATAGCCAAGGCCATTGGCTTTTAAAATATAAATTTCACCATATGTAAACAAAGGTGGTGAAGCTTCTCAAATATACAAACAGTAGGTGTTAAAAGGGAATTTAAGTCCCCCAATTGGATCAACAATAGATAATTTTCAAATATATTGGAAAATAAATGAAAATATATAAATGCGACCATTCCGGAGTTACTAATCGTAATTTATTTTGTGAAAATTCGAACAACTTTGCACTGACAGCCAAATATTCGCACAACGACAACTTTATACCAATTAAATATAAACAAATAAATCAACAAATACTATGTAACATCTGAAAGTATACATTTATTATAATTATAAGGAACTGGTAGATATCTTATGTATATAATCTATGCATAAGCAAAAGTTTAATTTGTTAAATATATTTTTGACGTTTGCAAAAAGACACCCCGTAAAATCAATATTGCATGCGTGCATGTGATACTGCGGCGAAGTACACTTCGTGCGGCGAAGTACACATCAGAGGACAAAGCACACGATTTTGTGCGGCGAAGTACACATGAGAGGACAACGCACACGTTTTTTTGTCATAGGTTTAGTGAAATTTCAGCAAAATGCATATGTATTGAAACAGCGAATTCGAAGTGTCCTATCTCATTATCTCTGGCTACAAGATACTAACTGCAAAAGTAGCTAACTTCCAGTGATAGTGGCGGGAAGCCAGCAGCAAATGTCAAAACGCAAATCTTTTGATATGTAAAACGTAAACAAACACAAAAGAAGAAGAAGCATACCTACGCCGCCAGAGAAAAATAGAACTCGATCGACTGCAAGCGGCGTGATGCCTAGCGGCTAGCTGAAAGCTGCGTAGCGGCTAACCACAGATACGTAGCGGCACTGGAAATCAATGTTTTTTTTCTTGTTTCCCATAAGGGACAATGTAATTTTGACAGATGCCGCTTGTATCTTGTAGCCTGTAATCTTGGTTGTGGTTAAAGCATTAACCACAATCAAGGCTACAGGCTACAAGATACTAACTGCAAAAGTAGCTAACTTCCAGCACTAACCTCAGTGCTTCCAGTGATAGCGGCGTGAAGCCAGCAGCAAATGTCAAAACGCAAATCTTTTTATATGTAAAACGTAAACAAACACAAAAGAAGAAGAAGCATAGCTACGCCGCCAGAGAAAAATAGAACTCGATCGACTGCAAGCGGCGTGAAGCCTAGCGGCTAGCTGCAAGATACGTAGCGGCTAACCGCAGATACGTAGCGGCACTGGAAATCAATGTTTTTTTTTCTTGTTCCCCATAAGGGCCAATGTAATTTTGACAGATGCCGCTTGTATTTTGTAGCCTGTAGCCTTGGTTGTGGTTAATGGCCTTAATGGCTGGGCAACTGTTGCTCAGCAACAAAAATTTCATATGTCAAATTCTTAATGGTGGTGTAACACTAGGCCACTTGAGGCCGCCTTAGAAAACCTTCAACTGTTTCTTACATTTTCTCCAACAACCTTTTTTAGAGGATTTTCCATTCCTTTTAGCAATTGATAAATATTTTGAGTAATTTTTTTAAATAGGAATGCCGTATATTTTCTATTTCAGAAATAAATTGCTTGTAATAATAATAATAAAAATTTCGTTAAATATTAACTTAAATAAATTGGCATTAAGATGCCTAGTGTGACACCCCCACAATGCAAATTGTCAAATTTTACATGACAGAATGTAAACAAACACACCGAAGAAGAACAAGGATGATTCTGTTGCTGTCAAAATTAGAAATTAGCCCGGAGACAAGATACAAAATGGAAAGCAAACCAGAGCAACAAACTGGAAAGCAAACTTTTTTCTCGATCTCCATAAGAGCCCATGTAAATTTGACAGCTAAAAATGTATCTTGTATCCTGTTGCTCCGATTGTGTTTAATGCTTTAGAAACTACGCTGCGCTATACCGAAATAACAGCGTTGCGTCGCCATATGTTTTGACAAAAGGTTTTTAAACATTCACACGCACATGAACATTTTTCTGATATCTGCCGCCAACTTCACTTCGTAGCGCATGTCAAAATTGGAAATTCGAAGTGGTCTCCGTCAGTGCGTTTCTTATTTCAGCCACTTCCATAAGACTGTGTGTTCCAATTTCATTTTGACAGAAAAGCGTTGAACACAATCGGAGCAACAGGATACAGCAACATTTCCAGGCAACAAGAAATTCCATGGCGTTAATTATAATGGCTGGGCAACTTGCTCAGCAACAAAAATTTCATATGTCAAATTCTTAATGGTGGTGTAACACTAGGCCACTTGAGGCCGCCTTAGAAAACTTTCAACTGTTTTTTACATTTTCTCCAGCAACCTTTTTTAGAGGATTTTCCATTTCTTTTGGCCATTGATAAATATTTTGAATAATCTTTTTAAAATAGGAATGCCGTATATTTTCTATTTCAGAAATAAATTGCTTGTAATAATAATAATAAAAATTTCGTTAAATATTAACTTAAATAAATTGGCATTAAGATGCCTAGTGTGACACCCCCACAATGCAAATTGTCAAATTTTACATGACAGAATGTAAACAAACACACCGAAAAAGAACAAGAATGATTCTGTTGCTGTCAAAATTAGAAATTAACCCGGAGACAAGATACAAAATGGAAAGCAAACCAGAGCAACAAACTGGAAATCAAACTTTTTTCTCGATCTCCCATAAGAGCCCATGTAAATTTGACAGCTAAAAATGTATCTTGTATCCTGTTGCTCCGATTGTGTTCAACGCTAAACGCAACGCACGACGCACTTATTTAGGTACCACAGTAAACGAGAAACCACCACCAATCACCGACATTGTATTCTCCGTGACTTAGAATATGACCCTAACCAGAGATACCACCGTTATCAAACAAACGAAGAATTACGAAAAGCACAAAACAAAATGCGTTAAATACGAAAATTCTGTTTATCCATTATAAAACTGTTAAATAGAAATTCGCCCGGAAACTCCAATTGTGTCGTGGTTTCTGTTGTTGCCTGTGATGCAGACCCAACCAAGAATAAAATTTTCTCCCTCTCCCACCCCCTTGGTTTTTGAATTATAATCCTATGAAATTTTATTTTATTTCCTTATACTTCCTCAACTATAGAAGATATCCGTCATATGTACCGTTATAGACTGTTTCCATAAAATGGTTTTTCCAGGTTTTTGGAATAAACTGTTTTAAGACCCAAAACCACTCGTAAACTGTTTTAACTCCGTTGAAATTTTTGTTGCGATTGTTGTTATAAGGTGTTTACATTAAATGGTTTTTCCAGGTTTTTGGAATAAACTGTTTTAAGTCCCAAAACCACTCGTAAACTGTTTTAACTCCCGTGAAATTGTTGTTGCTATTCCAGCGCTAAACCAAAATGCGTTTGGTTTTTAGCCTCAGTTTTTAGTTTGCAAGTCTGTTTCGAAGTTCGGAATTGCAGACACACTATCTTTCTCCTTTTCTAGTGCCAATAAGTTAGAAAGAGATAATTTATGTCATCAAACTATTTTGCCAAATGCCAAAAAAAACTCGACATACTGAGAGGAATTTGTTATTTATGATGTACGATTTTTCGCTTTCCAAATTCTGTAAACTTGCGAATTTCGCCACCATACCAAAATACATTTCAACAATTTTGAATATTATTGTTATTTTATTCACTGTATTATAAATTAAAGCGATGCACAATTTTAAAAATAGCTGCTTAAATATACAAACAAAACAACAGCTGTTTATTTCTTCTTTTCGGTTAGACAGCCCGGACCGGATTATGTATGGAAACATTGATAGCTGATCGATTTTCGAACACCTAAACCGGATTAAATATTTTTATGGACACAAGCTATTAGAAACGCGAATTAAATATGTATCTTTCATTTATGTTAAGTAAGATTTTATCGAAAATCGAATATTTTTGGAGAAAACCGATCTTAATATTTTTAGTACTTTTTTTTAAATAGTTTTTTTCTGTGTAAAATTTATAATTATTTTGGAAATAATTCATTGATCGGAAAGATAAAAATAGTAAAAAAGATGAGAAAAAAGTTGCAACTTTTGATTTATCCACATGCATTTACAATTATTGCACAAAAAGAAAATTCCCAACTGTGATTCATTTGTTGTCATTCTGATCTTGATAATAATTTATTATAATTTAAAACTTAATGAAATCACTTCAGTTTCCTCTTTGGGCTTAAATTTACGACTTCCCGGAATTGCCATTCGTGTTCTTGATAGAGACCCCAACAACAACAACAATCTCTTCCGCTCTCTCCTACTTTCTGAGTTATAGCCCTTTGAAATTAGTGTCCCTATATCTACTAAACTATAGAAGATATCCGTATAGATATATACCGATACCGAAAGGCAAGTTAAATACCTTTCATTTATATAAAGTAAGATTTTACCGAAAAATGCATATTTTTGGTGATTTTAATATTTTTAGTACTCTTTCCGCCGCATTAATAAAGTAAAACATGTAAAATGGAAAATAACAATCTAGAGGTCATTAGCTTTCCACAGCTATTTTTTCGCCATAATCGGTGCAGGATTTTAGGAGAAAATGCTATTTGAAACATTAGTAGTTAATGCTTTTTCAGTATTCTACTACTCCACTTTGCATGCATTTTTTTACTCTACTTCTTTTGAATTATGTTCCTGGAATGTAATATTTGAAACTATGGAAGCGGGTACCGTTATCCGTTAAAAAGCTTTATATCGTGATACTGGTATTAGTTTAGTTCTGCCAAAAATTGCCACAAGAAGAGAGTACGCTGCAACTCCACTCTCTTCTTACGCAGTGGAACATTTTTTGCAAATTCAAAACTATCCTTGTTTCAGATAGTTGCATTTTCCCATTACTGGTTGGAAAATGTCCCTTTACGGTTTCTAAAGTTGTGTTTTTGACAATATTTTTCTATTTGCACCTGGAAATCAGTGGAAAGACAGCTGTGGATTGGGAGACGTTCCACAGGGGGGTGTTAATTTTTGCTGTCGAGGGGCAGGAACCCCTTGGTCGGCCCAGACTTGTTGTCGAAATAGACGAATCCAAGTTTAGCAAAAGAAAATATCATAGAGATCATATGGTCGAGGGCCAATGGGTATTTGACGGAGTGGAGCGGTTAACTAACCTGTTTTTTGGTTCCTGTGTTTGGTCGCAATTTTTTTTTAAAATTACGGTATTAAATACCGCAAATTAAAATACCGTAATTTAAAACAAAAATTGCGACCAAACATTTTTTTCGGAATTTTTTGTCAAAATTTTAACTTTGGCATTTTCTCAAAAACTGTTTGACATAGGAACCTAATTTAAAAAGGATATTAAGAAGCGTTTTTTGGCTTTGAAAACCAGCAAGCAAAAGTTATCTAGGTCAAACCATTATTTTTTAATATTTTTTTTTTCGATGTTAAGTCGAATTTTTGTAAAATGGCCCCCGTCTAAACGGGGGGAAATTGGCCCCCCCCTCCATACGATTTTTTTCTTGTCTCGACCCAACATACACGCTCTGATCTTCTGTCCCCTCTTATGCGAAACACCCTGTATAATAGAACTCCAGGAAGTTTTTCTTGCTTAAAAAATTAAAAGTTTAAAATTTAAAATACAAGTTATGCAGAGATATTAATAAAAAAGACAGATGAGAGATGTTTAAAACTTAAAGAAAAATAAGTTGAACAACTAAAAATAGAAAAAAGAATGATTACGAGCGAAAATGGCAATAGTTGGTGTAGATGAAAGAAATATAGTTGAGGAAACCTAAAGCATTGTGTGGAAAATAGCATGAAAAACATTTTCCACCACCCTAATGGATGTCGATATGACGACGATAAAGCTTACCGTTACCTTAAAGACTTGAAAATCTCCAGGATGTTCCTTCAGCAACCTTAAGTCTTTAGAGCTTAGAAGCCATGGTTTCTCTTCGGAGCAACGCTTTCTATCAATTTCTTGCAAAAAAATGTAATTAAAATGTAATCTTTATTATAATAGATACGAAGATAAACTTGAAGACTTGGGAGACGAGAACCGTACGTCAGGAATGTCTGATAGCAACATGGTACTTATGGTTCAAAGCATTGGAGGAACACCTTGGAAACAACCCTTCTGCCTATTCCTTCTTGCGTGGCCCTTGCAAAGGTGATATTATTAAAAAATTTTTCTAAGAAGCTGTACTTCCAAGCTTCGAACCATAAATCTTTATCCCTGCTATTTTGTCTGCGATCATCACTCGAATTTCGTTAGCTTTGCTAAAATTGTGGGGGTAACAGAAATTCGTCCATACTTTATTGTCAATAACAAGAAAATCTTTTTTTTCACGATTCCCTCCATCTCCTAAAAAGCTCTAGGAATTGTTTGGAGAATTACAAAAACAATATTATTATACATTTAATAATAATAAACAAATAAAATAAGGTTCAAAATTTGCAAGATTCCAAAGCATCAAAAAAGCAACAAGCAAAGCAATTTAATTGATGCCACAGAAGTTGGCGAAGAGAAATCTCACCTATACAGTCTGATTCTTACAGAACGTACGACATGTACGGGCCCAAAAGGTAGCTTCAAACAAACAGTGGAATAAATGCTGTGAAGCTACTGGTTTAAATTATAAAGAAAAATACGTCACAATGAATGACATAAAAAAACTGCGATATGGGAAGATCCTAATGATGATCGATCAGGATGAAGACGGTTTCCATATCAAAGGTTTGATAATAAACTTTATCCATAAGTTTTGCCCTGAACTTTTAAAAATTAATTTCTTGGAAGCACTGGAAGCTCCAAAAACAAAAAGCATGGCCTTCTCCCAAATAGAAGAGTATTATGCAAATATGCATTAGTTATGCCAACTTTTTTAAAACGTATTATTCCCAACAAATAAATTAATGAGAAATATACCTTGCCTAAATTATGGGCTTACGTCGGTGCCAAAGATGCTGCTGCCACACGCTATAATTGCATAGAGTTGTCGGAGACAACTCGTTCCATCTTCCACCCAGATGATGATATTTTGCTCTACCATACCGTCGAAGACGGAACAAGCATTGTACCAGATTGGTATTTACCAATAATACCAATGATATTGGTAAATGGTGCTCGTAGAATTACTCCTGGATGGAATACCGAGGTACTGAAATACAAGCCTCAACCAATAATAGAGAATCTGAGGCTAATGCTTGCCGGAAAAGAGCCTATTGCCATGCATCCTTGGTATATGGATTTCATTGGTTTTAAGGGGAAAAATTAACGTATTACAAAATGATACATCGAGATTATAGAGTTACCCATTGGATTGTGGACGAAAAAGTATGAAAATTCAGTATTGAAAAAATTAAAAACATGCCAGGCAATAAAGCCTATATATGTATGTATATAAAAATAAGTTAACGAATTGGACGGTATGTTTCCTTATAAAATGTATATTCTTTTATAGACGGTTTATTCTTTTCAAAGAATGTGAAGTAAGGTCTCAAATTAGGAAAATAAAAGAAACTGAAAATAAACCCCCCCTTTCCATTTTTCGGGTTCGGCATTGACCCACCCCTATAATCAAAAGCTTACATCACTCTTGTTTTTCCTTTTCTATAATTAACTTTATATCGTAATGGAATTATTTATTAATTATAGAATTATTTGTTTATGTGCTGATGAAGCACATTGTATTTATGTACATTATATTGTTTGTGCTGCACTCATGTGCTACACATTTCACACATATGTACATATATGTATGTATATTTATACTGTGCAAATTGTATATTTAATATACAGCACTTTCGTTGTTAAAAAAAATGTTAAACATTTTTGAAATTAAAGTTTAAGTTTAATTCTATTATGTCAGTGCAAATAGAAATAAAATAAAATAGAAAGTGTGAAGAAAATAAATAAAAAAAATCTGGAAACTGCCCGCGCATTTCCACATCACCTAAGAGGTATGTACTATGGTGCGTAACCGATTATTTGTTTGGTTGTTCGGTTCCCCAGTAGGCCTATGTCACTCTTTATAAATAAATCTAAAATAAGACATTCATGTAATTACACAAATAAAAAATAAAGAAAAATGAAAAATTATTGAAATTATACAAATCAAAGAATTTTTCAAAATAAAAAAAATAAAACCATCACCAATTATAGAAATCAATAGTATTATATTGTTACTTCGTGCATATAACGGTCAATACCACGGTATGTACATGAATTTTTAAATTATTATTATTCTATTCTACTATTGTTCTACAGATTTGTGACACAAAGAAACTTATTCTTAAAATTATGACTCTTAACTTATCTATTAAAAAACTTTAAAAAACAATATATTCTAATCCTAACAAATAATGCTACGAAGTCGCGGACTTTACAATTTTTACAACAAACGAAAGGAAATATATTTATCATTTTTGATATCAGAAAAGTGCTAACACCTATTCTATGACAAGTCGAAAATCGAGATTATATCTGTTTTACATAAATAATAAAAACATCGGGAGGCTTGATAATTATAATTGGAATGGATGGAAATATGTAGGCTGATATAATTGTGTAATTTCTCTTCTAATGTGAAAAGGAATTCTTTCGTAAGGGAGTCATTTTCAAAATGCGGCAAAGGCTGGGAACAATTGTGAATTTGTGGTTTGGTAAAGTTTGGAATTGCTGCCCTGAATTATTCTGTACTATCGAATCATTATATACCTCTTAAAATATTTTTAGGTTTAAAGTTCTGAGTATCTATATCAATAAATGGCTCACAATATTAATATATACCTATATCAATAAATGGCTCAAAATTCCCTCTCACTACATAATCATTATAATAAATACATATGTGGGGTAATAGGGACACTGTTCTCGCCACTCCTCCTAATTTTTCCAAAAAAGTGTTAAAGGGAATCCTGGCAAAATTAAAATTTTTAATATCATTACACCTGGAATCTAGAATTTGAAATGAATTTAAAAGGGTTGAGGCTGGAAAAAACTCTTTTTGGCAGACATTGGACACTCATCAATGTTCATCAATAGACAATGAAAACTCAACAGTGTTAATAATTGTACGGGGCCTTATTAACATCAATCCGTCCTGAAGCAATTAAGTGTTGCTAAAAACCTTAAAACCATAAAACCATAACCATAAAACCAAACCAAACCATAAAAATGGACAATATCATTTCAACTGACCTTTCTATTATTAAATATAATATTGTTTTTGTAATTCTCCAAACAATTCCGAGTGCTTCTTAGAAGATGGGGCGAATCATGAAAAAAAAGATTTTCTTGTTATTGACAATAAAGTATGGACGAATTTCTGTTACCCCCACAATTTTAGCAAGGCTAACGAAATTTGAGCGGTAATCGCAGACAAAATAGCAGGGATAAAGATTTACAGCTTCAAAGTCGAATTTTTTAACTATATCACCTTTGCAAGGGCCACGCAAGAAGGAATAGGCAGAAGGGTTGTTTCCAAGGTGTTCCTCCAATGCTTTGAACCTTAAGTACCATGATGCTATCAGACATTCTTGACGTACGGTTCTCGTCTCCCAAGTCTGCGAGTTCAATAATTTTATCTTCGTATCTATTATAATAAAGATTACATTTTAATTACATTTCGTTGCAGCGTTGTTTTCTATTATGCTACAGAAAAGAAAACACTACAAAAAATCGGTTTTACATTTAGCATAATAGAAAACATAATAAATAACGCAACAAAAAACTTGGAAATAACAAACTGCACCACGTCCCAATTCTGGACTATCCATGAGTCCTTCGACAGGATAGATTAAAATTCGTCTCGTCTATCCAAACTATCTGCTTCCCAATTCTTATTAAATCATTGAGTCGATTTATATACCGTTAGATTTTCTTTGTTTAGAGTTGTATTCATTGAAACGGGCTCAGAATGAACTTTTTTTATTGTGTATAACTGTCCTTGCAGGGCATTGCCTACCGTCGAAATTGAAACCGATATATTAAATTTATTTCGCATTTCATCTTTAATTTGCTTCAGGGTCAAACACGGTTTTTTTCCGAAGACTCCAATATGTACGAAATGTTTTTTAAAAAAGTATTTGATATTGAAATTAAATCTTACTTACCATCAATATTTTCCATTTTTTTAACACAAGTAAATATAATATATTCGAAACACTTACATATGTATGTATTTAGAATATTTAAAAAAATTTTATTTCTGAAAAAAAATTTCCGCGAAGAATTTCCGCGTTCCGTTGGATAAACAGCAGCAGTATTGCAGGAAGAAGAAAATATATGCAATTGTGTCTGAAGAAAACATCTTGTATATATTGGACTCTGCATAGAAAAAAATACGTGTATGACCCTCAAGCAAATTAAAGATGTAATTTTAATTTATAGATTATTATAAGCTTATTATATGTAATTTATTATATTAACATTTATTAATCTATTTTACTATGTACTTTAAGAATTCTGATCAAATTACAAACAAATATTTCCATAGTAATATATAAATGAGAAAGTCTGTCTCTCTGTCTGCCGCTTACCTTTTCACGGCTAAACCGCTGCAGCGATTTTTATGAAATTTGATTTGAAGGAGATAGCTTGAGCCCTGGGGATGGATATAGGCTTATTTTATAAAAATTGACCACTTAATAGTTTAACTGGGCGTGGCATTGATTTCAGTCGCCGTAATTTGGAAGCTACAAGACCTAGGAAGCTGAAATGTGGTATGGCGATTGGAAATGCTATGCAGAGATGCATTAATAACGAAAATTATAGAACTACGCCTCTAAAAAAAAGTCTTATTTACACTTAATCTGTTCTCATTTACAATTGACCTATTCTCATATACACTTTCCAGGGTTCCTTATTAAATTTCATTGAGGACAGAGAATTCAGTTTTTATCTGAAAACTGAAAATCGCTGCATCGGTTTAGCCATGAAAAGGTAACCGGTAACAGAGAGACAGACTTTTGTTTTTATATACATATTAGTATGGATATATTTGTTTGTAATTTGATCAGAATTCTATAATAATAATAATATATTAATAATCTATCTATTAAAATTACACCTTTAATTTGCTTAAGGGTCATTTTTTTTATTCATTACAAATTTTTACATAATCATATAATATATTCAATGCTGTTAATTTAGTATTTAATAATTATTATTTAATAATTTAGTATTTTAAATAATAATAATAATAATTTTAATAAATTATGTTACAAGAAATTATTGTTCAATATACATTTAACGTTGATTTACAATATCAAAATCATTGAAAAATTAATAAATATGCATAAAATTACAATAATAATTAGAATTTTCAATAATAATAGAATAATTAGATTAGAATTTTCATTAGGTGCCATAGTTATTTATTCCTAATTGAATGAAATGCTTTTTCAGACGCTTTTTCTTCTTACTGTGTTTGGGATATTAACAAGCTCAACCGGAAGCTCATTAAATATACTCGTAATTAAAAAAAAGTCTCATTTACACTTGATTTGTTCTCATTTACACTTGATCTATTCCCATTTACAATAGACCTATTCTCATTTACACTTGATCTATTCTCATTTACACTTGGAAAATCTCATTTACAATTGATCTATTCTCAATTACACTTGGAAAATCTCATTTACACTTGACCTACATATTCTCATTTACATTTGGAAAATCTCATTTACAATTAACCTATTCGCATTTACGCTTGACCTATTCTCATTTACACTTGGAAAATCTCATTTACAATTGACCTATTCTCATTTACACTTAGAAATGGTGTAGAATGTGTTAATATTTTCTGAACTATGTTTTTTCCTTTAATAACTATGCTTGTGTAAAAATACATTATATACGAGTATGTGATTTAATAACATAAACCTGAATAGTTGTTGTACAAGTTCCTTGTTTTTCAATAGGTTTTAGAGATAAGGAACCAATCACCGATTTTGCATACGATCAATGTCTTTTTTTACACGGTTTTTTTTTTACACGGGTTTTCCTGGAACCAATTTCCGTGTAAAAACAGAATTGAGTGTATTATATAAACAAATTTTGACGAGCTTCTGTAATGCATTAAGTGCTGAAATGTTTAGAATTGCAATTCATTGCGTTGCCATTTGCTGTGTTATTCAGATGTAGTTTTTTCGTGGTGCTGTTAAATTTTCTGTTTTATCGTTGTTTTGTTAAATTTTTTTAAAAATGTTAGTGTTAGTTAGTTAGTTAATTCAATTAGTGAGGAAAAATCAATGCATATATAATACAACCCACCCGGACTATAAAAATGCTTTCAAGAAAAATGAAATTGAAATGAGAAATGAAATTTTTTAATATAAAGACATACATTTTTGCAACACACTAATGTTTCGATGAAATATTTGTGTCTCACAACATATGGCCGTGCAAATATGAAATACTTTTCCCTCCCTCAGAATCCCTCAGAAATTTTTCATATCACACAACCAAATTCCCTAGAGCAAGTGACAGATCCCATGCAATAAAATCAATTACTATCAATATGGCATTCTACTATTCACAGACACGAACAGCTAGCTGATTTGTGTACATGAAAGTTGTGCCGTGTTATGTTTGACTGCTTCCGCGAATAAGCTACGCGGGGCGGCGATTACTTACGCGTTCTGTTTGACCGTACCTAAAACGAGAGATGACGCTGAGTGATGAAGCACATCGAACAGCGTCAGCGTCGAAAAAAAATTTTCTTAGTTTGTACTTCCTGATTATTTATTTATTTATTTCTCCATGTTTTACAAAATAAGGTCGTACGACCTTCACTTAATTGTACTAGATTAATATAATTCACAAAAGCAATATAATACATAGCGCTTAGCTAGCTCTTATAAATTCTTAAACATACTTTGTATAATAGATAAATAAGTATAATGAAATTTCAAAATTTTCTCAATCTAATGTATCTCGACTGCCGTGCTCCTCATGCCCACTCTCGACGCCACCGCCTCAGTTAATCATAATCAGCTTAATTGGTAAAGGTAGGAGTGACAAACAAAATGACGTACAGCAAGTGCTTATGGTAACATGAAGTAAACTATCATAGAGACACTTCGGCAATTGGCTTGTAATAATTTTGAATAGTAATAAGACTGATCTAAATTTAAGGTACGTAATAAGGTCAGACCCAATCACCAAAGGAACAAGATGTGAGGTGTGGTCCCTGCTGTGCAACGAAAAAACGAACCTTACCGTAGAGTTTACGCAAACCTTTAATTTGTTAATGCATTCAACCCCGCAGCCGCTGTAGACTTCACACGCGTAGTTAATGTGTGGGACAATCAGTAATTTTACCAGCAATAGTCTCGTCCTTCTGGGCAGGAAATGTTTGATCGCGTACAGTTTCCTGAGGACTGTGTAGACCCTACGTCGAATCAGAGCAATATGGTCCTCCCATGAGAGATTTTCGGTGATTATGACCCCGAGATTTTTGGCATTGTTGGTGTACGTTAATTGAAAGTTTTCCAACGTTATCGGTGGTATCGAGCTTCGAATTACTCGACTGCAGAATAACATGGCATTAGCTTTTCTCACGTTTAATCTCAACTTATTTGTGGAAGACCAGGTAGAGATAGAGGCGAAGTCCTCAGTAATCTGCTGTACACCAATATCAGCTCTCGCGCTATCGCAACTCAGCAACAATTGTACATCGTCAGCAAAAATATGCACTGTGGATTTTGACACTGCCCTATAAGGTCATTTATGTATAGCATATATAGCATGATTATATAGTGCACTATTCTGCGAGGGCTTTTATATCTTTTGTCGTAAACTTTTACCTTGCTTATGCAGGAACTGTAATAGAATTATTTATTTTTCATCATCACGTTCTTTTGTTTATCGACCCATATGCAGATTATGCTGGACTGTGATTTATATCTTATTGATGAGTTCGTAGAGGAAAACACTTTTGTTTACTTGAAACTTTTATAACTTTTATTTTTACAATTTTCAAAATTGAAGGCCAATATAACGAATAAAAGTTATATGTATTTACTTTTATTTAAATAAAAGTTTACACACGGTATGCATACAAACTTGTATATTTTACAAGTTAATTCTTTATATTAGCTTATAATAAATAATAGGATCCAGGCATGGAACAAAAGTTTATTAAAGATCTTTGAGTAGCGCACCTTCGGTGTTTTTTAATTGTTCTAGTCTTTTTAGTAGATGATTGTAGGATGTTTCTAGTTCTTCGAAGCGTTCGGTGACCTCTAGATTCTGTTGAAAATATTGCAAAAAGGAAATATAAATATAAGACATTATTTACATATACAAAAATACATGCTAAAGTTGTTAGTAATGCAGCAATCAGAAAATCATCCACAACAGAAATAACATAATATTTAATATAAACATACATATATATTTAAAATATTCAATGTTTTTGAATATTTAATATAAATTTCTTTTATAGACGTTATTTAAAAACATTTGTTTTCAGGAGTTATTAAATTTTTCTTTCTAAAATAAATCAATTCGAAAAAATGTTACTTAAGTTTATACATGGTAGATGAGTATTCAATTAAATTTACGTTGGACAATATTAGGGTTAGATTTATAGTGATTAATGCAACAAAATCATCGCAGATTATTAAAAGACAAGCAACGAACATACGAAATAGCTAAAACCGAAATATAGTATTTAAACAAAAACGGAACTATTAAAACCACAGTGTTTATATGTACCGTAAGGTCTACTGACAGTGGCATTCATCCCAAAAGTGTATAACTAATAATTCCTAAATTAAATTACAAATTATGAAATATTTGTTTAATGTAAAAATATTTGACCATCAAATGCTGACAATGGCAAAAGTTCTCACCTCTCGTTGTAATTTTCTCCGCTCGCCTTTTAACTCGGCTTCCGCATTTTCTGCAGCTTCTACAGCGCTTTTATATTGCAACAACTGCGACTCAGATTGGGCTAGATTTGCTTCCAGATGGGAAATGTCCTGCTCGGCCTTTTGTAATCGAAATTTGTAACCCGAAATGATTTTGTTGGCTTCTTAAAGTAAAAAAGTTTCAGTTCTAGTTCAGAGTGAATGAAATCGTATTCTTTATAAACTTACTGTGGACTTCGGATTCTTCGCATTCTTCTGACGATTGAACAAGATCTTTGTTGTGAAGCGTTTCAGTGTCTCTCGATTTTTTCTCTTCTAACTCTGACTTCAAACGATATATCTCCCCACTGAGAGTCTGTTTCTCGTCATTGAAACGTTTAAGTCGCACATCTGAATAGCAGAATAACCAATTTACAATGTATAAAAACAGATAGATAGCCATAGATAAGCTATAAGGTATGAGTTAGAGACAATGTTGGTGCTAAAAGACATACCTAGAGAACCTTGCACTGAACTCAAAAGTTGCACATTCTCTGCAGAGATGAGAGTTCGCTTGGCATCCGTTCCATCGTCGTTTTCCACAGCCACTATGACCAAACCTTGTTCCGCTATTAAGGCGTCACGTTCGCTCAGCTGGCCTTGCACCAGCTTCAATTCGTCACTTAGTTTATCCAGATTTCGTTGCTTTCTATTGCAATCGCGAGTTTTCTCTTTAAGTTCGCGTTGCAGCTGCATGTTCGCTTCTCCGATTTCCTCCAACTGATCCTTCAAGTGCTGAATTTGATAGCTCTGCGATGCACGCTCGTTGTCCAGCTGAGCGTTAGCAATCATTGCTTTGCGAAAACGTTCCTCAGCATCCTAGAACAGTGGGAGAAATATTTTTTTAACGTGCATTCTATAAAGATAAGTTCTTTTTACGATATATTTACCTTTAGTTCTTCCTTCGGATCGGCGAAGTGGCGTCCTTCTTCCTCCAGTGAATCCTCACTGCTGCGATGTGACGACATTGTGCTGGCTCTCCTGCCATTTGCCAGACGTGTTCTTGATAATGGTTCCAAAGCAGGCGTGGTATGCATGTCAAAGACTCGATCTGCATTATGCTCTTGAGCCTTCTGTTGTCTCTCCAGTTCAAGCGTTCGTATCTGACGCGCTTCTGTGCGAGCTTGTCTGCGAGCTGAGAGGCGCGCTTCAGCCTACAAACGATAAATTTAAATAGTTTTGAATCTAATACATAATTGAATATTTATAGAATTTTTTTAGGACCAAATTAAGTCTAAAATTGTTGATGATATGATGTGCTGCATAAAAAGAATGTCGGTAAATGTTAAAAGTTTAATCCTTATCAAATCAGCTTCACAGGAGAATATCAAGAACTCATCACGAATAAGCAATATAATAAAAAGAATGTATCTAAAAAAGCCCAATTCAACTATTTATCGAGCTTCAATGCATGTTTGTGGACATATTAAATATAGTAAATGTCTAAACATACAATTAGATTTGCCTCTCCCAAAAATTGCACAATCAACTCATCCTCGGGGTCATCGCTGTAATAGTCGTCGTCATCGTCATTGTCATCATTTCCAGCCAAGTATTCATTTTCCGAACTCACTACTGTTGGATTCAAGGCAACATTTCGGTTCGGTTCATCATTATTTTGATATTTTGTTTTGTTATCGTTTTTCACAATTACGTCATCGAGCGAGGTACCACTTTCAGTGGCTGCTGATTTGGTAATCGAGTTTGTAGATGTAGTGGTAGTTAGCGCTGTTGTTGTTGGTAAAACTCCAGGTGATTTCGTTGTTGTAACTATGAACCGGTCGTTATCAGAATGATTTGAATGAGCAACACTATTGCAGTCTTCGAATTCCTCTTCCAAATCGCTCTCATTGAAGTTGAATTCTTCGCCGATTTCATCATACTCATTTGAATTGAATACCGTCTGGTGTATTGTTGCTTCTTTGTTGTTGTTGTTGTTATTGTTGTTATTGTATTTTTCCTCTGGAGATTCATGAGGCTTTTGATCAACTACCACTTCAGACATCTTGTCACCCAACAATTCGTTGTACGTTCGTAATGTTGGATGATAATAATTCTTATGTAAAGCACTCTAAAACTATGTTTTATGTTCATATATATTTTTTCCACAAATTAAACAGAATCGTACCCTAAAGCCAACGCTTACTCATATCATGGAAGACTGGCGACTACGACGACGACTACGAACTGAATCTTATGCGGTTTCTACAAATTAAGTGAGAAGCAGTAAAATAAAAGCGATAGAGAAGTTAGAGTTGACTCAGCGGCTACGATAAGTGCTTTGAAATGTTTGTTTTTATTTATTCTTTACTGTGTTGTGTGTGTCCCTTTCATTATCTCCATTCAGTGCTAGCAAAGAATATACAATATTACTACATATTCTTTGGTGCTAGTGAATGAATCGTATTGCAATTGAAAACAATTTCAATTTATAGTATTTACTAAAACTATTTATGGATTTATTTGAGATTTACTTGTTTATTCCGTTTTAGTTTCTCAATCGGTCAACCTGTTCAAAACAATCCCAGGCGATCTTGCATCCGACCTTCGTATATGTTGCAAAATATTAAGGTTACGTTTTGAAAAATAGCAAATAAAACACTTTTTGCAGATTATTAGACCATTATTTCCAACAAGAGCACGTTTCCGCAACCATAAAAATTTGGAATAGTGGACAAAAATCCGGAATCAGTACTCAACTGTAATGCAAACCAGCCAAAGTGATATCTTCTTCGGTTTGATCGAAGTTTAACAGCCCTGCACATCCTCACGAGCTGAAAAACCCTCGTCGAACTTAACACAGTGAGCCTTTAGATACAAATATTTCAGTTTAACTAAAATAGCAATTAGAATTAATTATTTTTCGGTTTTATCTTTTTTTAGTTTAGCATTTATGCTGGTCGATAGGGCAATAATGCAAACTGATTTCAACTGGCGGACAGGGCTAATTTGATGGTGATGCTGTCTATCAATCATTTTACATCATACAAATATTTACAATATACACCAGTATATGTTGTCAGTGCGTTAAAGACCCACAAGAAAAAGCTTAATACAAGTACATAACCTTTTATCTTCGGGTTGTGTAACAAAATAAATCATTTGCAATCAACATGAATCAACCTGAAATCAAACTCTTTGGTTTATTGTGTAATTATGAGTCGATAATTAATTGGACTCTTTCCCGCATCTGTGTGTTATATTAAAATAGTTTATAAAAGCGATGGTTACTATAACCGAGATCATGGTATAATTATGATTTCGCTTTTCATTGTCGAAATTTCCATTTAAGTTTTTTTCATCTCAATTTTATTTTCAGAAAAAGTAAAAGCAAACAGAAAAAATAAATCTTAACGAATGAAGCGATGAAGTACGGTACTTATTTTGTGTGGCTCCTTGGTACAAAATCAAGATCATACGCAATATCAATCTCTTGATCATGAAATAGAAATGTCAGAAAATGTTTCAGGTGCATTACAAGGAAATTTTATTGGACAGACAGGGAACTATTTTAAATTACTGACTGCAGTCAACTTTTATTGCAATATCTCTGTAGCGAAGTTCATGTTCATGTTGATTGCACTAAATATGGATTAATGAAATATTACTCAATAACTAAACAGTTGGAAGCAACAAATTTCCGATTTTGACTAATCAGATTTTTGTACACAACATATTTTATCCAAAGCCTGTAATTACTCGTACATACGTATGATATTTTGGAAATGATTTTTAAGTAATTAATTTACACATATACATATGTACACATGCATGTAAGTCCAAATAACTGTTATTTTACACTCACTATTTTCAAAGTACCCTTGGCAGCAACACCCTGGGCACAGTTCGTATGTATCTCCAGGCAATCGCTCAACGACGGACACCAATGTTGATGGAAAAGGCAACAAATTGCACTGTGTTCCTTTATTTGGACCATCTTTCAATTTTACAACATATCCTTTTTACAGATGTAATAAGTTAATTTTTTATTTTATTAAGTATAGAATGTTTATATTATCGTAAATGCTTATATTAAAGCTGTTTCAAAATACTTTCGAAAGCACTTCACACAACCAAAAATTCGAAACGATGCAGCCGTGTCTTCATTAAGTTTTGTACTGGTTTTTATTTCTTTAGCTTGAGTGGTTTTTATTTGTTGTCTGTTTACTGTCTGACTTTGGTGAAAACGTGTACCTCGTCATGTAGACATTTAGGTCTAAAATAAGTGCATTTACAGGTACGGAAACAATATCCAACTAAGCCACAGTAAATTCAATGTCGAAACTGCTGCAGGTACACTTAACACTTGGTTGCAAAATAAAGCAAGCGATTCGTACCGATCCAGTGGAAGTCGTGGCCAAACACTATCAGGTAATCAGAGAGAGAGAGAGAGAGAGAGAGAGAGAGAGAGACAGAGAGTAATTTTTATACTTTTAATTACTAATTGTACGCGTACAAGAACGAGGCTCGAATCTGTTGTTGGCGCATCGTTGCTAGAAAACAATCTGATAAATTGTTTGAAACAAGCAACAAAATCAAAACTCTCATAAGATCTGAACTGAGAGCTGAGGCGGAAGAAGCAGCAAAGACTGGCTGAATGCCGATGTTGACAAAGTTGAACGGCGATGCTAAAATTAGACAGGAATCAGACTGACAGCAGGCACGGATGCAACTGAGTGGCGCACACAGAACAGGAACAGATGCAGATGTAGCAGACTTCAGCCCCAAAGCAAATAACAAGAAAGACCTTTATTTCTTTCCTTTTATTCTTTCAGATAAGAATTTCATCTCCCCAAACTTGTTTGGTTGACTCAAAGAAGAGAGGAAATTCATAATAAAGAGCAAATCCCTTAACCAACCTATAGCTAACCTTAACAACATCTTTTGGGTTAGAGTTGTATTGTATTACAATAAGTAATATTGATATTGTAAATAATTTAAAAAAATTATAGATTAAAATTTGTAGATGTTGTAAAAGAGATGTTTTATTAGTATTACTTATTATGTTTGGGAATAATATTCATAATAAGGTAGGACCGATCCACCGAATTACCCTGTAAATGTTTGTAGATGGATAAATTGTATTCGGTGAAAGTTTCGAAAACAAATATCGAAGAGTATTTGGGGTGACAAATTGGGGTGTTTCGACTTCTTTAAATCACCTATGTATATATCATTCAATCAGTTTAAAAAAGTAAAACATCACCTTATAAAACAAAGCTTAAATAAAATGATAACCTTATAAAAACACTCTATAAAATATAAGGATTTTAAATGAATTTGGACAAAAATTGAAGCCGCTCCAATTGATCATGATTCTTTTAATATCTCACTCTCTCTCCATTTCTCTCTCAATCGGTGTGCATTTCTCTTCGCACATTCCTTTATGGAATTTTTTATGTGCTCGAAATAGATATGCCGTGTTATTTTGTTTTTGTTTTTTAGAGATTTCACTCAATATGATGTGATTTCATGCCGTCTGCTAGTGCAGAGGACAGGGAAGTGCTTCAAAAATAGCTTAAATCATAACCATGACGTAAATTTCCGGTATTTTCCCCCATTTTCTATGACATTTTCTGTGCCAGATGCTGAGCGCATTACATTTGTTCGTTGTAAAATTGTATAAATCGGTTGAACACATATTTTTCCCAACAACACTGGAATAAGCAATACTTACTAATTGCGCCTACAATAAGTAGCTTTATGTATAACTTGGAAGGTTCGCACGGTCGCCTGTGCCGAAAACAACAACAACAACAACCACTTTGTTTTTACACAATCATGGAACAAATAAATATTCACCTCTTTTGCAATGAGAACCAATGCTTGATCCTCCGCATTAACGCGAGCACTAATTCTACGTCGTCCCAGGGCGCTATTGCGGTTCATTATTGTGCCGTTCAACTGCTGTAAGCACTTAAAATATATGCTTGTACGGATGCAGATATTTACTATATACTTATATGTACATACATATGTATGCCGAATTAAGTAAAGCAATCAATTGATCGCATGCACTGTCACTGAATTTAGCTTAGATAAAACATCAAAAATGCGACTGATTCTGAATTCGAATCTAAGCAGAATACGAAAATAAATATGTATAATACATACGCGCAATGTTCGCAGAATTTTAGAGATTTGAGAGAAAAGAAAAAAACACACAGCAACTCTCCTTCTTGCGATAAAAAACAAATTTGAATATATTTGATAGCAGTTTTACATTTTGTTCGGATGATTTTAGAGAGCTAGGATAACGCAGCCAAGCACGCCTCCCTTTAATATTAATCGGCAGTGGAGGATATGCAGCAGTACGCTTAAGGCAGTAGTTGGGCATGATTTCATTGTATATTTATGCCTACACAGAACAAGGATAGATTTCATAATGTCCGGTTAGCTTAACCGGAACAGAAATATTTTTAGGGTGTTCTTAATTTAGTTTTACCCTTTTAAAATATGATACTAGCTCAGAAGATGAATTGTGCGAAATTTCAGCGAGATCCGACAACGGAAACCCGTGCCGCATTTAACCGAAGTCCTATCATGGTGTAAAAAAAATGCATTTTTCAAAATTATATTTCAAATATTTGCGAAAATATAAAACCTAAGATAGAGGAATAACAGTAAAAAAAACTCAGATTCAGAGACCTGGGTAAAACCTGGATAAGAGTCAGTTGTATGGTGAAGAACTATTACAGTACAAAGAAGCAACTATCTCTAAATTTGCTTTCCTGTAAATAGCAATAGAAGTTCATGTATTGGGAATTTATTAAGGGTTGTGTCTGGAATTTATGCATTGTTTCAGGGAAAAGGGAGCTGAGGCTTGCAGGTTGATATGAGTTAGGCAATTGTACTTCTGAATACTTGAAATTCTAAACAATCGCCTAAATCATATCGACCTATAAACCTGAGCTCAGTTCAGAAGTTCTTCCTGCCTTTGGGATGTACACAACCTTCACTTCAGACCATGTTGTTGAGGGAAGGTTGAGGGAAGGCAAGTGTTAAACTGGCTTTCAAAATAGTCCTGACAGTGCGACCTTTTTGCTTAAAGCAATGGAGAAATGATGACCGACACAACTCTTAATGAATTCCCAATACATCAACTTCAGTTTGCCTATAAAACAAACAATTCAACTGTGATTGCTATTCATAATTGCAAAGCCAAGATTATATTATAAAAAGAAATATTTCCATTTCATAACTGAAATCAGTAAAAAGTAATAATAATAATGTAAATTACAAATTACACAATGTAAATAATACATAATGGGGTTAGGGGAAGGTGGATAGAAAATTGGTTAGGTATTAAATTTAATAATTATGTTTTTTTTTAATAAAAATAAAACCAAACATTTATTTCTTACAAAAATAAAAACAATATAAACGAATATACTTATAAAAGCAAATAAAATTCTAAGTCAGTCAGACCAGCGCTAAACCGAAACAGCGCTAAACGAAACCGCGTTAAGCGGGGTCTTACTGTAGTTACAATGAAATTTGACTTACAAAATATATAATTTTTAGAAATTTTATTAATTGGATTTTATACTCAATATTTTTTATTGAAAATTTAAAAGCGAATCAGTTGCGCAAAACGATTAGATACATTTTTTTCTAATACCTCCAAATTGTTTGCCTCGTAAAGTAACTAAATTATAATAATAATTTAAATTAATTATTTAATCTTTAATAATATTATAATTTAAACACGTTTTAAAAGAATGGTTTTAAAGAAGAATTTTTGTAGCACAATCGTTCGAAAACGGCTGTAGCCGTTATTATATACAGCAGAGTATTCTCTGGACGCAGCAATCCTTTGCAAAATTGTACAAAAACGTATCCTTCTGTATTATCAAGAGTTTGCCGTAATTGTTAAGCAAGCGAAAATAAGATTTTTGAATTTGTTCATTTCATCGAACTCCGTTATAGTGTGGAGCACCCAAATTTTTAATTAAAGACTAGTGATATGAGTTTCTTAAAAGGTTTGACTGATTTTAATTTGTTCCGCTAAATGCAAAACATTCAAAAACTAGCCTCTTCCAGATGCAAAGACAAGACGTAAACGTGCCATTAGATTGAAGCGTGGTACATATACATGTACCGAGGATAACATACCCATTTGCAATATTTATATGGATACATCTTCGAATAAGGTATGCATTTATTTGGCTTTATTCGATTATTGGCCGATTTATTCGATTGACTTTAAAATCCTTTTCACAGATTAGAAAATCTTTAATTGTTAGACACTTTGCAAAATTTGGTGCCATACAACGAGTTAAAATTGCTTATGGAAAGACACGCCAGCAGGCGAAGAGATGCACCGTTTGCTATAAAATTCCAACCGCAGCAAAAGCGTACGTTTTTTAACTTTTTCTGTTCGTGTAATGTCTATTATATGTATTAAGTAATCCATCTGTTAATTTGAAGTGCTTTAGAACAATCTATACACACCATAAACTACGAAGCCGTAACGGTCAAAGCTTGCCCAAGTTGGGAACAACCATTTTTGGAGAATAAAGAATCCATTGCCACTAGCAATATGAGCAGTTCTCTTATAATGCTAAACGACTACTGTTTGGCCATTATTTATGAGAAGCTCGATCTGAAAGAACAATTGCGGCTATCCTTATGCCACGAACGCTTGGAAAACGTGTTTAAGTACATGATATGCCCGCGAAAGATCAAAGGCTTTAATTTCGAGAATGTGCGTGGTTTGACGTTGTGGGAGATACGTCAACTGTTCAAAACTGCTGGTCGCTTAATGTCCAGTTTAGAAATAACACGCGTCGACTGCCCATTCACCAAGAAACACGAAGCTGCCATCTATGCGTTCATGCGCGAGTTCTGCACCGATGTGCAGCGGATTCAAATCGTGCACAGGCGTTTTATTTTTACCAGTATCCTTAATGTCCTCGATACACATTACATTACCGAACTAGAGTTGTACGAGTGCAATTTGTATGAAGGTGAACTGGTTCACTTGCGGATACTGAAGAATTTGCACAATTTAGGTCTGGGTCGCAACAGGAACATTCTCGGTCTTGAGTTGTGTCATTTGAAGAAATTGCAGAAACTCAGTCTTTTAGGTTGTGCGAAGGTAACCCAGGTCAACTTAATTGAGATTTGTAAAATACATGCACTCCGTTTTTTGGATGCACGCTGTATGAATGACATTCGAAATTGGAGTACTATCGTGGAACATTGTCGAGAATTGGAAACACTAAAGTTATCACGCATTGATTGTGATGGTCCAGAAGGTGCGGAAAGCATTGCACGATTGCCGAAGTTAAAGAAATTGGAGATGCAATTCTTTGTTCGAGCGGTAAGTCGCCATATTGCTTTCGATCCTACTTATATCTTAATAGTAATTCAGAATTAACCATACAAAGGAGAAACACAACCCCACTTAATAATTTTGCCTCTTTTTCTAGATGCCTTCAAGTTTTTATGACACTTTAGTTGATCATCATGCTGAAGATTTGGAAGAGCTGAAAATAACTGGCAACATTTACGCTTTATTCCCCACCGTAGGGGCAAATATTGGGAGATTTAAACAACTCCGCGTCCTCTGGGTGGGCGACAATGAATACAGTGCATCAAAACCATTTCTTAAACTCATTGAATCACTGCCAAATTTGAAGGAATTGAATCTAAATTTTTCAGTGCGCATTAAAGGGGACCATATTTTGCCGTTAATAGAACATTGTCCCAAATTGAAGAATCTCAGTCTACGATATTGTAAAAATATTACAAATGACTTCATATTCAAAGCAATATCGATTTTAGCTAATCTAAACAGCTCAACTAGAAGGACTCCATTACTGGTGCTTGTCGCTGGTACTTGTGTGAAAAAGAACATACTAAAGGTAAACAAAAGTTTCAAATGCGAGAAATTTTACTATTAATTATAAAAAAACTGACTTGATTTCCCATCAGGACCCGCGTTACATAAACGCAAATCATCTTATACAAATATCGTTTCATATCGCCCGAGCCGAGTTAGGATATTTAGCAGACAAGAACGAGTTTGATCTCGCCGACGAACTCACTCCTGATGATCCCGACACGCACGGTACAGACTCCAACCAAAATGACTCGGAAAATGGCGATAATGGAAGCACTGATTCATCAAGTGATTCTAACAGCGACGATGAAATGGAAATATTTTTCTGGAATTAATGTTGACTATATAATGAAATGGAATATTTTTAATTTTATAGTGCTGCCAAATTCTTGTTTAGTGAAAATATATATATTTACTCCTATTTAAACTACGTAGCTACTGATCTAAACAATTTTTTTTAAATTTGTAACTTTTTTGAACTTTAGTTCTTCACTCTCCAGCAAATAAAACGGATCATAAAAATGGAAAGTTTTTAAGAATTTAATTAAATTTTCCCCATTCCAATCTTCGAAATAATGTTTAACTTGTTGAAAAAAATGCATAAGAAATATATATATAAAATGAACATCTTTTTTTGAAATTTTAAGTAAATAGATTTGAATTTGATTAACGTTTAATTGAATATGTAATATTTTTTTCATTTAATGCCATTTATCAGAATAACCACTATTTAATTTTATTCATATAATGAACCAAGAGTATTTTAAATATTAAAATTATAATTATATAAAAGTCCATCAGAAAACTTGCTACAATAAAGGCTTAGTATTTATTTTAAAATTAATTATAATGTTTTAATGCGTAGCGTGTATTTAATAAATAATACCAGATATATTTTGAAGGTTATTAAAACAACATACCAAAAATGGCAGTTACGCTGTTAAAAAAGTAAAATAACAAAATTGACAAATAATAAAATACTTTATTATTTAGCAAATAAATGGAAGGAATGAAATGAAGAAATTTTTAATTTATAAAAGACTGGTAGCTATAGAACTTTAAAATTTGTGTTTATTATGTAAATAAGACGCACTTCTGTTTCAGAATTTATATTTGTGCTTCGCTTGAGATATTTATGTAGATAAATATAAGAAATAGAAATGTGCCTTAATTCGACCAGGCTCATTTTATTGTTAGTATTAAATTCGAATGTGTTTGGTTGATCAGTCGTCATAAGTTAAGGGATCGATGTATACTTCATGTACTCCATTGTTTCCTGCACGGAATTTTTATATACCAAGATTCAGTTGAGATAATTAAAGTAGACACGTTTTAAATAAACACACTTGTTTATATAAAAGCATATGGCTTTTATGGTTTTTTAAACATTTGATTAAGAAAAGAAGTTATTTAAATAGATTGACAACATGGTTTTTCATTTTAGTCGAGGATTGGAGTGAAGACCTTCCGAAAATGGTGTCTTTACCATGGTTGCTAGTTTCAATAGTTTTTTTTACTAACGGTTAGTTATTGAATTACAGCTAAATGTGGTTAAAGCAGAACATTTATATATATGTACATATAATATATATTGTACATTCTTAATTTTTAATTTCGTCACAGACAAATGAATCGAATAACTAATTTATTGATTGATTTAAATCCTTTTATGTATATGTAGTTTCTTTATCTTACGGCAATGGCTGTAGTATATTCTTGAAAGAGATACAAGCCAAGCATCCACTGCTGCTAACATCGCCACCCTCGCATAAATCCACTTCATATCAACTTTTTAAACCAACCGGTTATATTACGCGCCTGTCTGCAGGAACGAAGTTACGATTATTCTGCCCTGGGTTAAATAATGTCATTCAGCTGTTGGGAACGAATGCAATTGAATTGATTTGCCACCCGGATAACGTTTGGAAGACTGCGGATAAAAAAGCGCATACGTTGGCGGAGTTAACTTGCAACTCGATTCCATTCGCAGATCTGAGACAGACCTCTGAGAGGTGTGGTCCACTCGATGATGATGGGCAGATCTTCGAAGCTGGTTTTAGCACTAGCAAGCATGATTTTGCGAAGGTTTTCAGCATTTGTTACGACAGCAAAAGAGAAAATACCCTGTACACGCACAACACCCTCAATGGTGCCGCTATTAAATGTGAGTACGAATACATTTGTATTTCTTTTTTCAAACCAACAAAACAAAATTAACCTTAACTGATTTAAGAACGTACATTAACACTGATTGGTTAATATTGTACATATTATCTATTATAATTATTGTACGTATTCAATTTTACAGATGCTATTGCCGAAAAGACGCGACGTCCCTTCCGAGCAAATGGCATGAAGTTGTCCACGACAAAGGTTAATAAATATTACACCATCAACAACCAAATTGAGCGCTTTCAAAACTATTTTGGAAACGAACAAAACTACGTCAATCAGAAGATGTTTTTGTCACGAGGTCATCTAACGCCTGATGCCGACTTCGTATTCGTTTACGAACAGTTAGCCACCTACTTCTATACGAATGTAGCGCCCCAGTTTCAGGCCATCAACGCTGGCAACTGGGTACGCGTAGAAAATTTGGCACGCAATCTGGCAGCTGAGTTCGGTGGCGATTTGGAGATCTATAATGGTTACATGGGGCAGTTGCATCTGCCACACCCGGCAACGGGTGATTTAATCGATCTGTTCTTGGAAAATGCACAAGAGATCGAAGTTCCTGAATACTACTTCAAGGTCATTAAGCATGAGCCTAGCGATGCTGCCATCGTCATGATCACGGTCAACAATCCATACGCCTCCGGCCCAGAACTAAAGGAATTCTGCACAAATGTCTGTGTCCAGGCTGGTCTCGAGAATAAATACTTCACACAAGTTAACCTCGGCTACACGTTCTGCTGTGAGTTAAAAGAATTCAAGCTTCACTATGCTCATCTGCCCAAAGCGCTCACAGCAAGCAGTCTTTTGATAGGGCCCGGTACTAAGAAAGAAAATAAAACAGCGAATCCTGGCAAATATAAGCAAGCTTCAGGATCGCGCGCTCGGGCTAATCGCCCGCGAGGCAATTAACAGTAAAATTAGCTACACGTAAAAATAAAATAACCATGCAACCCAGCAATCTATTAGATCATCATAAAAACAAATACATTTCCCATTTTAGATCTAAACTAATTATGGGAAAACCTACAAATAAATTAGACGGCTCTCGAAAGGACAACAGAATTTGCAAAACAACAATACATTACAATAAAGAAAAAAGTTACTTGACAAATTATGTTTAAATGTTATAAATCTACAGGTCCAAAGGATTAAACAACGTATAATTAGCTAGGTGTTGCTGTTTCCTTGCGTTTGTAACACACAAAACGTGGAGTGGCAGGTATACGAGTGTTATCAACTGCACAGTATCAATTATTCTTTATCAGCATCACCTCTAGAGTCGCTATAACCCTCTCCTTCCGCCTCTCTGCCAGTCCGTTGAAATATATGAATATAAAAAAATAAACATAACTTTTTTTTAGTCTACTTTTACTTAATATTTCCTCAAAATCATTCCTCCCTATTCAGAAGCTCAAAATCTTTACATCTATATCTTTTTTAGCTTGTTAAAATATTTAGATTTTTCGAATAAAAAAAATAAAACAAACAAGAAATTTCAATTTTCTAATTATCAAGATTTAAGGTTAGTTTCTACTGTTTATTGAAAATAACGCAATTTTTTTATTTATAGCATGTATAAAAACGGGTTTATTAATGGTACCTTAATTAACTAGAATTAGGTAACTATAAGCAAATTAAAGTTTATCTAGAGTTACATTCACTAATCTTAATTTACTTTGTCTTCTTACTAATAGTTTAGTATTACTAAAATCAGTAGGAAACTAAAGTACATTACATACCGCGCAGCGGTTTTTTTTTAGAGTTCTTTACCAGGAAAAGGGGTTACAAACAATTAACACAGGCTTTTACGTATGCATTATAAAATGTTATCTGTAAGAACTGTAACACTTGTTGCTGACTATGTTTCGAATTTCGAATGGAAGGTTTTTATACACGGCAGTTCTTTCTATAGGTATCACTTGTACATTCTCCATTTTCCTCCAGATGCCTGATTACTAACTCTAAAAACAGATAAACATCTCGATTGGCGGTTAAACATAAAGTTTTAACCCAATAGTTTAAGTAAGAGGCGTATACTAAACAAAATAACAGGCTAAAATAGAGAATTATTATTTTCATTTTCAATAGATGTGCTGCCAGCAGCTTCAGTTTGAGTTATTTTTTATTTTTGCTTCTGCTATTCTTGCATTGGCTGTCATGAAACGATCCACGAATGTATGATTCCTGCAAGAGAAACAAATTCATTCATTCTGCATATTATTTTGATGCAATAAAATAAACATACGATTCTCGCCAGGTGATAATGTAATCGTTATATCTTCCCGGCTGACGAACGGCTCTAAAAGCGAGAATAAGTTGAATATTTTTAATTTTAAAAATGGTTCAAAATAACTTTAATATCTATTATTGCAAGCGAATTCAAAATAATGCATTTTGGTTGATTAGTTAGGCTATTTTTAGATTATTTATTTATTTTATATTTATGTAACTACATAGTATATGTAAGTATATGTTGAAAAATTTACAAATTTTGCATTAACTTTTGCGATCACAACTAAAAGTTTTTTTGGGATTTCTTGATCATGCACAAGTTTAATATATGAAGTGAGTTTTTTTTAGTTTATTTAAATAATAATGCAGAGGTGCTGAGTTGACTTGACCGATGGTCAGAGTAATAGTTTGGCCAAAATTGAATAAAAGTTGTCATTAGTGTGTTCATTAATTTGTAACTCTATAAAATCGTGTTAAGTTTATTAGCTGATCTTTTGGTCACATTTGCCAAGACGTCAAATTTACATTTTGTGTGTGTGTGTGTGTGTGTGTGTGTGTGTTGGTTTCTATGTGCATGCATTTTATCACAGTATCGAAATTTCACAAAAGCAATTAATAAAAATCGTTTAAAAATCTTTTTGCCAAATTTTAAGCACACATTAAACAAAGTGCTTCAAAGTATCAATTATTAATTTAGCAGTTATCAGTGGTTAACAATACCGATAGCTGCTAAAAGTCATTGTACACCAACAAATCGCCATTGTTAGAGATCACATTAAACAAATGTGTGTCCACGTTATTGGCAATCAAATGTTAGAAACTCTGTTTTACGGCGATAAATACAAGCATGGAACTAGTATGGAATCATTAGAGGCACTTTAAGAGGTATAGATGTACACATAGTGACACACATGTACATAAATTATATCAATATATTAATATTAATATGTATAATTATATAATATATAAACTAATATATTAAATTAAATGATATAACTACAAGCATAAGAACAAAAACACAGCATTATTTTTAATCACGTATGCAAAGCAAATTGTTTCAGTTGCTGTTGGGTTAGGTTAGCATCGCCTTCTAAGCTAATCGGATTGCCGTTGGCAGTCACTACTGCTGCTGGACTGTTAGTTGTTGGAGCTGTCGATGGTGCTCTAGTTAGTAGTGGCGATGCGCTGGCATGCGTTGCGGATGATGCGGACAACTGGGATAACAGCAGAGATGCGGGTGGTTGTGTGCTCGAGCCAGACGGAATGATGCGAATCGTACCGGGCAGTATTCTAACGTTTTCACAACACTCGCAGATGTTCAGTTGTGGATGGTTACGGAATGTACACATGCTGCAGGCCCACATTTCGAGATCTGCGTTGTTCTCCTCGTCGCCATCGTCCGTGTTCGAGTCGGAGTAATCTTCCTCGTCGGTTGATGGTTGCAGTTGAAGTTGCTGTGGGTGACTTTGTTGTTGTTGTTGTTGGTGCTGCTGCAGTAACAACTGCTGCTGCCTTAGCTGTTGCTGATAATGCTGCTGCAACTGTTGATAGGTTGGTAGTAAGAGCGGAAGCTGTTGTTGATTTGGCGAACTCAGTGTTGAGGAGGGCGTTGAACTGACAACATGATGTTGAACAAAATCCAAGGGTTGACGCCCTACAGGCGTGATCTGTGAACGCGGAGGCCTTTGCCGTGGGAATGGTTGCGATGTATACAGCTGTCTACTATTTATGGAATTGGATGGATAACTTGGACTATTTGCTATGCTGAGACCTGGTGGGCGACAGTGAATGGATTTTAATGAATCTAGTTACTAACAACAGAATTAACACAAACAGTTGACAACACTCACCACTTCGTTTGGAATTTTCTATTTCATTCAACATAACTTCACAATCACTACGCAATCTTTGTATTTCACTATCCAGTCTTTCTGATTCGCCAGGACTGATTGGTTCGGTTAGGACATTGATTTCCTGCTCCACCTGACTTAGTCTCTTTTTGTTATCACGTAATGCTGTTGAGAGTTTGTCTCTGCGCGTCGTTTGCTGAAGCAAAATCTCCTCCAATTCTATAGAAGAAAATTCCATTGTGATTAGAGTAAAATTACATTAGACCTAAAACTACTGGCAAAGATACAAAGATCTTAAGCAAAGATACAAACCGTAACCCAACTCACATGTCAAACCAACCCATAGAATATGTTAGAGTTCGACTTTAAAATTCTGATCACAAAACGAAGTTGAAGTCGAAGTCTGACGGACTCTATGCCTTTGAGACTTAATTCGGTTGGCGATACATGAGTACAATTAACTAAAAAATTAAAAAAGTAAAAACAACGTAGCTTAATTTTTCAAGAATAATTTAGAAAATGGTAATGGTTAAATAACTCGTCTTCAACTGCTAAATCTTTAATAGAGAAAAGATATTTTCGGATCAGATACACCCAAGTTGATACCCTTTGCATTTATTTTTTGTTTCTATAATTTTTATTTATCAATAAAGCTACAAACTAACCGAACACTTGCAAGAGCATCATTCAAATTATAAATAAAAGATTTTCTGTGAATAAAAAATTTTGATTGCTCTAAAAATAGGTTTGTGCCAAACTTATTTTTAAAGCATTCAAAAAATAAATCCATCTAATTATAATTTCACAGCACAAAATATAGCAACCGTTACAAATCGGAACGGAAACGTTTGACGTGACACAACAACGAGATGAAAAAGCGGTGATGTGATTTTGCGTATTTCTGGTAAAAAAAGGAATTTTGACATAAATCAAACGAGTGCAGAATAATATAAACACAACACTAAAAATATAAATACATACATACTCGTATGTAAAAGAAACTTCGTAAATTTACGACTTCTAAAGTGACACTTTGTTTATCGAAATTCTTATTAAAAAAATCATTAAAAAGTTGTTCACTATTGTTATTATTCTTGTTTCAAATTACTGATGAAAATAAATAGAATATTGTGTACATTATCACTCTCTTGAAGGCTTAATTGTACAACAGCAATTTATCATCAAATTCAGTATACTGATAATCGAAAAGAACTCCCTCGCACCTCTATTTTTTTAATCGTATATCTTAAAATTGTATTTACTGTAGTGCTACATATGGTTTTGGCCCTCGCAACTATATTTTAAATGAATAATTTTGATTATTCCAATAAATTTTATGATGAAACCATCTTCAGTAGATTTACCAAATCAAAAATGTTGTACAAATCTAAGTTATGCTACCCTGAACTTGAATGCACAATATGATGTACATTCAGAATATGTGATGCTTATATCTGCCAAATTTGAAATAAAATACACGCCGTCGACTTGCAAATGAACACGCACATTGATGCATATTGTATGTATATCTATCTATCTTATATATTATACATATAAGTGTGTTTATGGTCTATCTGCTTGTTTGGCTTGGTATCAAAGCAATTTTTCAGCTGCAAGTATTTACCTTTTTGTAAGACGTAATTATTAGACCGAAAACATATTAAGTGTTTAATTCTGTTTCTACAAGCTTCATTAAATCATGAGGAAACCAGGGCGGGGGAAAGAAGTCAGAGGATCCTTAACAATCTTACTTATGTCTTACCAAGACCCTTTAGAACTGAGATAAGGAATAAAATGGAATGGAAAGAACTAACGGACACGTATAGCGTAGATTAGCGGTGCAGGGTTTGAGATCTATAGCCCCAAGCAGCAACCGAAATATTGCAATTTTTATAGACAGCCATGCAGAAATAAACGGAAAGACATTCATAGAATAGAATTTAATGAGGGGGCAGATCGCCTTGCAATAACACTTCAAGAACACCTTAGGGAGGACTGGAAGGAGTGGAGGGGCATACAATCCAACGCTTTTTAAAGAATGTATGAAGAAACAGGCTGAGAATAATAACTGGGTTCTTAACAGATCATTGAAAATTTAGGAAACACACCGTGGGAATACTTAATTTTTATTCAAGCATGTTTTGCATGGCCGATAATGTTAACTACTTTCGCATGCGAGAGAGGAAGCCTTTGAAACAATCTACATGTGTAACTAGGGTGTAAGATCCTTAGAACTGTGTAAAACTATCAAATTCTTAGATACGATAGCATTCCGCAAGAACTGTGGGCTCGTGAAGAAGACACAATGGACCACTAGGTCGCAGTGCACTACTCCAATAAAACCACCACTACTACGTGCATTAAATGATTCCACATTAAACGATTTCAAACTTTGCGTTCTATCATAACATTTTGTCAAAAATGAATGACAGACAAAAGATGAATGTATAAAGTCTTTGAATTAGAAACTGAAGGGAGAACTCACCACATGGAACTCGGCACAAAAGCATTTCTTTCGAATTTTCCGTCACGATGCGCTGCTGCTGTTGGTTCTGCTGAGTAAAACTAGCAATCTGCGTGTCTTGATCGGATGCTGGAGAACGCAACAGATTCACATCTGAACCATTAACACCCCCGAATTCACTTGCAGCCCTGTTCAGATCCTGCTCGACGGGATTATAACTGCCATGCGGTCGTATTCGACTGGCACTAAAGACACCACCCTCGTCCGATACCGTGATGTGGAAATTTTTCTGACAACCGCGTCGAGCGTCGTATGATGTACTCGAATAGGTGAGCCCAGGAGAGGCTCCGCTCACACCAGGACCAGCAGAGATATCTATTGTCGACTGTGCTGCGGTTGCGTTGGGTTGACGCAGGGTTAAATTTACTGAAGTAAAACTCTTCTGACTGCTGCTGCCGCCGCTGCTGGATGAGGGTGATCCAAGGAAATCGCGGGAGTATGGAGGTTCCGGTTGCAAGTTGATAACTGAGCGATGGCGTTTGGGTGACCTAAGCTGATTACGCTGAGGATGCTGAAGCACAGCAGAACCCGGTGTAGTAGTACCACCACTCGCCGTAGCAGACGCCGGTGAGGATAAGGAGCCGACGTTGACTGATATCTCCGATTCACAAGAGCTGATTGGGCTTGAAAGCGAAGTGTTACTGCTATATTGTGCTGATCTGGCAGCTGGTGGAGCGGATGTGTACTGTTGATTAATGAGTTGCGATGGTTTGGGTGGTAGAGGCGGCAACGGCGCCTTGCGGGTAGCAACTGGTTTGGATGCTTGGCGTTGTTGAAGATGTTGCTGCAGTTGCACATTTAATTGTTGACGCAGTTGTTGTTGTTGCTTCTTTTGTTGCTGTGATAGATTTAGATCCAATGTTGTGGGCCGCGTCCGAGGAGTCTCAGCAGCTATTGATTGACTATTACTATTTACTGCCTGATCTCTCGATGTTTTTGTTGTTGTGTCTGCCATATCTGCTTTGATGTTCTCACCAATACAATTCTCCACCCTTTCAGAGATTTCAACCTTCTTCTTCTGGACTTTGTTAGATTGATCATTACTGACACCGAAGTTATGATTATTATTAAAAAGTCCCGATTGCTGATTAGTGCCGGCGACGGAATTCTTTGTTGTTGCACCCTTTTGAAACGGATTTAAACTAGGGTTTGCATCGCATGCATTAATGGAAACTAGCGGGGCAATGCGAATGGGTTTCAAAGGTGTGGCGGCGACAGGTTCCTGCTGATGATGATGGTGCTGAAGCTGTTGTTGTTGTTGCTGTTGTCGCTGTTGTAGTTTTTGCTGCTGTTGCTGTCGTTGTAATACTTTTGCGGGATATGTTTGCGCTGGAATCGGATTCAGGGCCAACTCATTCCGTAGCATTAAAATGCAATTTTCACGATGGTGGCAGTTTTCATTCACACACTGAGCAACTATATGATCGGGTATCGTTGGGAACTCCTGCTTCATCTCGTGAAAAAGGTGCATAATACTAATATTCGAACAGTGACAGGTTGGCTTGGGTGGCGTTGTGTCCGTTTCATACAAATCATGCCCGCCGTGGCTTTCGTTGCTGTTATCGCACTCAATGTTGCTGGATTTGCGATCGTTTCGATTGCACGGTTTATTAGTATTATTATTATCACTCTCGATAGTTTTTGTCAATGGATCGTTATTCCGGTTTTGATTACTACTATTATGGTTGCTATTTATAGAATGTCCTGGCGGCTTTGGAGGTTTAGCCGCCATTTTTGGCCATCATTTAGTAAAGTTACAATCCTGAAAAATATAAAAACGAAGATCTAATAAATTTTCTACATTGCAATTGAGTATATCGTTATTATTTAATTATCATTTTTAAAAGACTTTCATTATATTAATAGAATACATTATCTTTACACTAATTAAAGCTGATATTAATTATTAATATAAGTAAATAATTAAATACAACTATATTTTGTATTTCTTTTTTTTTATATACTTTCAGGAATTTTAAATTATTTATTGATGGCTTTAAAATAGCTTTAACTTTAACTCATAACAGAGAAAGTGTTTACGAATCGATGTCAATTACAATACTTTTTTTACTCCACCTTTAAATTTACATGGATTTTACAATCTTTGTTAATTATCAATACTTTTTATCACTTATCCACAATTTTTTTTTGTTATTCCGATATTTTTATCCATTATTTTAGTGAGAAATTTTTTTAGAACGACAGTTATTCTGGGTTCTCTATGAATTGTTATCTTTCTGTTTAATATTTTTAAGCAGTATTACTCTCTTTTCTAGATTTATTGATTTTGTTGAAATTAACGTAGGCAGAAAGGCGAAAACTATTGAACAGCAAAGCGAACAAAAAAACAGAGCTTTCTTTAGTTAAAGTTCTTTGTTCTTACGAGATCCTACTTCTATTCTTTACACTCGACACTTAATTAAATTAAATTTGTGTTCATGATTTGTATTGAACTGCATTTTTTAAAACTGCAGTAATTTTTAAAGAGGAACAAGAGAAATATAAAGATAAAATTGTTAATCGCCAAGAAGAGATTTTGCTGTGTGCGGCAGTAAAACTGAGATAATTTCTTAATATTTTTGTCATCAATTAAGGAATTAACACATGTGCATGTCTGCTGTACATTCGAATTTATATTCGAACAACAAATGACATGAATATTTAAAAATATTTATGACAACAAGAACAATAACACTAAAGAGAAGAGAAAAACATCAAATTTCAAAAAGTAAACGAAACTAAAATTAATGTTAAATTTTTCTTTTTAAATTATCACATAAAACAAACACTTCTAGGAAAAACGACTTAACAACTGTACAAAACTGTGCAAAAAATTCCATGCATTTCCGAAAGATTTTCAAATATCGTTTTTATATCGTATATCTGTTAATCTACGTTGTTGTTTTGCTCAGAGCTTCAATATATTATAAAAACACAAACGTTTTCTATTGTTGATACAGCAATTCAGTTTTATGTTTAAGTAGTTTATATTTAGTTTTAGGTTTTCTAGTTTTTTTGTTTAGGGCTAATTTTGTAAATTCAGCATCTTATTAAATCACATCACGGTTATATTAACTCTCGCTTTTATTAGTAAGTCCAATAAATGAACACTCAGAGATGAGAGTCCAATAAATAGTGGACTTAAAATTACTCAATAAACAAAATATGTTATCTGTACTATTTTTATATCGTAAATACGAAAGTTTATATTGTATTTTTTAATTAAAATATCTAAAGAAATCGAAATTAACTCTTACTGCCACTTTTTTAAAGTTCCCAATTAATATAACGAAGTTGATCAATTTAATTTCAATTTAATCACTTTAGAAAACCATATTTTTTATATAATAGTATGAGTTGTTGATGTTATGAGAATTAACTTCATCGATAAAATTATATATTAAGTTTCAAAAAAATATTTTCTCATAAACAAATTTCTTTAGAAAATAAACCACAGATAGTAGGTGTTCCGACATCGACGTAAAACACACACACTTACATTTTAGTAAAGTTTCTCAATTTTTCCAAACGGTTTTCTTATCGTTTTTTTACATTTTCTTTAGAATTCCGATCAAAAATATTGCGTGTGGGCGACACAAATTTTATTAGATAAATATTTTTATTTGATTTAAGTTCAAAAACTTTTAAGTATGTATATGTATGTATGTATGTTAAGTATATAATTATTACATATATACAGAAATGTATTTTTTAGTATTGGATTATTTATTTGACATGAAATTATTGCTTAAGTTGAATTTTTCTTTTCGAATTTAAGATATTAAGATAAGATATTGCTTTATTTTTAATTTCACACACTAAAAACACAAAATGTCGCACGAAAAGGTTTTAATGGAAACATATGTACATATGTTTGTATATTAAAAAGTACAAAGATTAAAAACGATACAGAAGCGAAGCCGACGTTCGGAGCAGCGAACGAACGCGTTATCATCGATCTAAAGACTGAAAGATAACTGAACTGAAAATATTGAAATATTTTCGTGTTTGCTAAAATGAAAAGCATTTGTGAGAAAGAATGAAAAAGAAAAATAAGAAAGGGGCATTAAAGAAAGTGGTGCCAACTGGGCGGATTTCCCGTTAAATCTGCTTTGAAATTCGTAAATTTACGAAAAATTAATTTAATGGGTTTTTATGCGAAATGTACATATATTCTTTAGGTAAGCAACAAAGAAAAAAAATTATTGTAACAAAGGAAACCCAATTGTACAATTGATTGCTTTGTATTTTAATTTTTAGCTAAATATTAGTTAGCTATTTAAACTTGCGATAAGAAAGAGTTTGTCTCCATGATACTATTTGTTTGTTCGAACATATGAGCCCATAATGTATAATATGTATATTATTATGAGTGCTTCATTAAAATTATTTTTCTTTTGGTACATCAGGGCGTATACGCGACGACTTTAATACTGATTAATCCTCTCACAAATTGCGACTCTACCTCTCAATCTCTCTCTTTGTTTCCCTTTCTCTATCTTCCCTCCGCCATCTCCTGTATCCCGTAACCTAAAGCATATTAAACTATTCCAAATAATAAAACAATACGTTTGCTGTTTGTTCTATAAAGACGCATATTCTTAAAAAAAGTCATTCATTCATAATTTTATTTTCGTTAAGTTGTTTATTCGTCTATAGTACGTTCATCACTTTTAAAAATACAAAGGTGTAGGTGTAAAAACAACAACAAAAATTAACAGCAACAATAGCACGAAATTATACAGTTAGACAATAATTTTCACAATTCGACAGAGCATTTTTTTGCCTCCTCAAAACAACATACATATTAACAAAAAAATTGAGTTTGAGAAATTTTCATTTTGTTCTTCGATTTTTTCTAAAATTAAAAATGTTGCTAAAAGAACTGAATGATCTATAAGAATGAGATATGAAATACATTTAAATACATATCAACAGTAACTCTCGTCAATTCAATATTTTAAGAGGGAGCTAAGAGATTCTTTTGAAATTACTTCAAATAAGCTTTTGAGTAGCACCACAATTTTCACCCCAAAAAAGTCATATAAAAAAATACTAAATACTAAGACTAAAATATTGCAAAATATATCAATAAACAGGTGATGAACAGGTCACCCACGCTTAGTTTACTAAAGCAAAATTATCTTCGGCTCTGTTATTAAGTACAACAATTTTTTTCTTGTTCTTATGGAAAGAAACAATGTAAAGAAAAAAACAGATCCTGAAATACCAAATATAAATGGACCATTTACAGTTCTGCAACATTAATTTCGCAATAATAATTATGAAACAGACAAAAACCATAAATTAATTAGAAAAGAAAAAGAATATTTTTCTACCATATCTTTGTCAATTTAGTGGTTATTAAAAATTTAAAGGAATCTGCTGAGCCAAAGAGTGCTGACCGTATTTAGAGGAGTAAAGTTCATACAATTAATTAGGCGTTAGGCTTAAAGAAACGAAAAATATACAGATATTTGCGTGGGTCCGTTCAACGGCTGAAGAACAGACGCTTATCTAAATAAATAAATACTCGTAAATACCTGTAGAACGAACACAAAATGGACCCTCCCCCAGTCGACGGGCCGGCTGCTAAAAATGCACTGCATACGTAAAACGACCTTCACAATTAGCAATGTTTGTTTTTTGTCGAAATGTACATACGTCAAAGAAATGAACGCAAGAATTAACGAACGGTCGAGACGTATGCATGTACGAACATCGGGGCGAAGAATTTTGATTTGGCGGAATTTCGTAGAGTGCGAAAATAAATTCAAATAAAAACAGTGACAGAAACATAGAACTCAAACGTGTGTTAATATTCATTTGAAAATATACGCAATTATTAATATTTAATTAATAAATACATTTTTATGTAATCATAGTTTCTAAAATTGATTTCATTTGTAAATTAAAATAATAATAATAATAATGTATACAAAGATGTTTTTGAATGAATATACATAAATAATAAACACACCACAAACTAGATTCCTCGTAAGTGGAAATTATTTTCGAAAGCAATTCGAAATCATTTATTAAAATATAAACGTCATTTGTGCAGCAACATGAACATTCAATTCACGCGAATTAATCAAAATTGTAAATCACAATACAGAAATAAAAGATTTGGAAAATTGTTGCAGTCAATTCTTTAGGACTCAATTTTTACACGATAGTAAGAATTTTATATATTAATTCATATACTTAGAATCTAGTGTAATACATATGTATGTATGTATGTTTCTATTAATTACTATCTACTCTTAATAAAATCTTACAAAAAGAGTATATGGAATATAATAACAAAATTCCAGCAGTCAAAATATTAAATCCTTTTGCAGTTCTACAAAATGTATCCCTCTTTTGCTGTTGCGAATTTTTTCTACCATTTTAAAATTCAATCTATCAACTAATCATTGATTGCAAACTTATCTACGATATTTTCATTTTTATACCAGCGAATTATCTATATACGAGTATCTCTCTCTTTTATTTTAGCTGAAACGTTTTTAGTTCGGTTTGCATCAATATCTACTCTGTCAAATATTTGCTGTGTATCAGTGAAGAAAATAAATAAAGACTGCCTCTTTCACTTTGCCAAAAACACAAATTTTGCAATAAAACAAAATAATAATTTCACCGGAAGTCGCAGAAAAAGAAAAAAGAAACAGTTTTTAAATATGTTAATTTAAGCAACCACTGCGAGTGTAGTAATAGTAATACATATAACTTCCAAATTTATTAAATTAAATTAAAAAGACAATCGAAGAAATAAACACCCAGTTATACAACCTACATTTATTTTACTATTTATAACATTCCATTTCAAAAAAAGTTTTGTTATTTTAATAATCCTCATATGATTTCAAAGATTTCTATATTTAAGGCTATTCTATAATTAATCGCATTATAATAAGATCAACAAAATAATAACACAGATATGTTTGAGGAGGTGTTTAAGAAACATAAGACGTCAGTCAAAAATTACCTGACGTCACTAGCAAAGAAATTTTGTTAAAAAACATAAACGAAAATAATTTCATATACCGATGTTGTTATTAAGAGAAGAAAGTAAATATTTTAAAACAACACATTTAAAAATAAAATATTTAAAAGTAAAGCATTTAAAATTTATACAGGTAATTAAAAATCGGTACGTTCGTTAATCTATATTCGGCCCTCCTGTTAACACTCATTTAACCTTATAAATAAATATATTTTTATATTTTTTTGTTAGTAATCCAAATAACAAAATAAAGGAATTTAAGATATATACATAATTTATTATTATTATTTATTTAATAATCTTACAAACAAGTTTCAAGACTAACAATAGGTAGGATGTACATACATATATTTAATTTAATATTTTTTTGATATTTGTATTCCTTTTTGTCATTAAAAACTCAAGCTAAAGCAACTATTGACTTCAACTCGAATGAAAGCCAATACATACCTTACGTAGAGAATACATTTTCAAATAACTTGGAAAATTGTCGTGGGGGGAAAAAATGTAAACGTGTAAACGTGTAATAGAAACGTTTTACAACTTTTGCCACATATTTTTTGGAAAGAATATATAAAGAAAAATATAATATAAGGAACATACATATAAAGAAAAACAAGAAATTCCTTAGATCACTTTCATAATTATTGTGTAATTAATCATTTATGCATGTACAAGAAATTTTTAAATATCTACTAAAATTGCAACTAAAATTTTAAAAATGTGAAAATATTTCTGATACTCTAATAACTATGAATATAATGATTTAAGATAGGATAATTTTTAATATAGGAGTATATATACAAAAAATAAAAGAAATCAAAATCTATTGCTTAACGCATCGTATAAAATACATATGAACAGATAACGAAACAATAAAATGTTTGCTAATTCATAGCGACTTCATCTTCATTTGAACGTTCCTGGGTATGTTTTGGGGAAACTGACATTTTGTATTTCGTAATTCCTTTAATTTTATTATTATTATTAATTTATTATTTTTTATTTTTATATGTACTATTTTTTATTATTAATTGATGTGAAAATATTGTATAGATATTGTAAGAGTATATTTATTGAATTAATTATATGTTCATTAAATTTTTCAAACCACGTATATTTTGCTTAATTTAAATTGTGTTTATTTTTTTTAATCAACAGTATAAATTTATCGTAAACATTTATTTATAAATTTAATAACAGATACATTACTATTGCCGAAAATTCTTGACTTCGATAATTGTTTGTTTTAGCAATAGTTAAACTATATTATGTTAAGTTTATATTTTATCTTTACTTCTATGGCAAACAAAAATATGGTTTTGTTGTATTCAGATTTATTTGCCGCTTCTTTTATTTTATAGATCAAAATAATGATGAAAAAATATATAGTATATGTAGACAGTAAAAATGCTTTGCTTCTGCAATTGCACCCACATAAATATTGTATATATATATGTACATACATATGTACATATGTATATAAGAAATAAAAATTTGCCGAAATATAAAGTGAACTCGCATCACAACGTACTCCTATATGCAAATAATGCACACAAAAGTCACAGACATTCTGGCGCGAGAAGCGATTTCTATCTTATTGTCTGAGATACTTGTACATAATATGAATTCGAATAAAACAGATCTGTTTAATACAATATCTGTAATTAGGATGCAAACTAATATAAGCTAAAGATACATAGATATACTAAAGATACAGATTAATATTTTGCATATTCTCTCATATAAATAAAAGAAAATAAAATCAAGTCTCTTTTTAATTATATAAAAAATGTATTTTAATCTTTAAATCATCTCATATCAAAAGGATTTGACTGACGCTCATGACACTCATTTCATTAGAAATATTTATTACTTTATCAAATTGCTATAGTTAAAAATTATATTCTATTCAGATATATTTAGAATCGATTTCCACTCTTGACACGTATAATTAAAAAATGTCACGATTTATTTTACTTATATTTCTAAGTGGGTACATGTGTATATATTGACACCTATGTGTACATAGAGTCCACTTGCACTTGATCTTAACTTATATAAATAAATATAAAGACTTTTTCATTCCAGAATCTTCACACACTCTGAAGTACAACAAATAATAAACAGCGAAAGCAGGCCACAACTAAAGCATTAAGTAGAAGCTACGGTAGGTGCATAAAGAAGGCAAAGGAATGCGTTATACGCAATTATTGAGAACAAAGCAAATTGTTCTGGAGTAGATTTCAAATGTGTGCGACATAAATTCGAATACATCAACAATTTTATGAATAACTTCTGCTTAATGCAATAATAGTACGTCTGGATAAAGCAATAATTCTAACTTGAGAAAAGTTCTAGGCTGGGTCAGTGGAATTTAATTGTCAACAAGCATATTTCCGAATTAATTCTGTAAATAAATTCCGAATCAAACAGGACGTTTTCAAAAAATCAATTCAAAATAATACAACTAAATGTGATATCAAGTAAATGTATATACAATTTATTTATTTATATACAAATAAATGTTAAAAAAAGACCATTATATATTAATCTTTTTGTGTATGTAATACACTAATATCCATACGTTTGTATATAGACTGCCCACGCTTTTCAGAGGAAAAAATTTATTTAGCAATGCTGAATTTGCGATTATAATATAAATTTGCAATATCTTTCAACATACCCAAATTAGTTTTGCAGCAGCTCACACATATAAATAGCACTTTAATTTCAATTGTCGAAATCAATTCCCATGTATTTCAATGACTTATTTTTCAAAAACGATAAAACCTAAAAATGCACGAAATTTTTTGTACCGCTCTATTTAAGGCTGCCCTTTTAGTTATTTTTATAAACTATTTATTTGTTTTTTCCATCACAATGTTGTGAAATCACCACTTTCCTTATGGAAATTCCGTACGAGGAACATAAAAGTTTTTGGCACCTGCTGTCACTTCGTCGACATGTTTTTTATATAATTCTCCAATCATTCTGAGTTCTCCACATAAATGTCAAAAATTTGGAGTGGTCAGAGTTGAAAAGTCGGAAATCTTGAAGCGCAAATAGTAGGAATTCCGAATAGTGCATTAAAGTAAATTACTATTTTGAATTACACGCAGAAAGTACTTAAATAAATAGTGCACATTTTTTGTAATGTTTGCACCTTAATCTTGCAGTCGTTGGTAAACCTATATACTCCAGAAAAACCTTTTATAAAAAGCATTTTGAAGAGAATTATAGGGCATTCTGTCACATTTATCAGTTGGATTAAAAATGACTCTAACTCTTTAACTACAAAGGGTTTCAGAGTATTTCAAATTTAAATTAACTCTTTCGACATTTATTTTTTTTTATTTGACATTTAATTTGTGCAGAAAATTTGTGTTGTTTGTAGGGCCAAAAAGAAATTTGAGCTAGTTAATAGTTTCCAAAAATTCCATGTTTTAATCACACGTTCTACATGCAACCCTGAAGATCCACTTTTGTTCGTTACCATTGTGAATACAATCCTGGAAGAGGAAGGTTGTATTTTGATATTTCTTTTAATAAATTAAAATTAGTTTTGGTTTTGTTACGTTAAAACGCATTTATTACGCGGATACCTAAGACTAATTTAACGTCGAAAAGTTTTCATTCAAATGGAAGTAGAAAAAACCATCGCTGAAAAACTTGCGGAACGCAAGGAACGTTTGAGAACCTTACACAATAAACGTCAAGAAGCTCGGACACATAATCATCAAGAGGTAGTTGCTGAAGATGCTCGAAAGAAGCTCCCAAACAATTACGAGGCCCGCAAACGACAAGCAGACTGGCTGCTAGCTGACGATAAGGCTCGTGAAGAAGCACAAGCGCAAGGCAAAGACTATGATCGGCTGAAGTTACTTGAGGTATCTGCGTTAGATGCAGAGCGAATTGAAAAAAAAAAGAAAAAGAAAAACCCTGACTTAGGTTTTTCCACATTCGAAGCACAGACTTCCCGTCAATACAATAGATTGGTAAAAAATATGCCTGCGCGTGACATGAACAAATATGAACGCCAAAAGAAGGAGCTGGGCGAAGCGTTTTATGGTGGTCCGAATACTATTTTACATGATAAGACGAAGGATACCCAAGAAGGCATCAACAACATGGTGAAAGATCTAGAGCAGCAAATCGAACGCAGGAAAAAGTATTCGCGTCGTAGAATTTATAATGATGACGCAGACGTCGACTTTATCAACGAACGCAACTCAAAATTCAACAAAAAGCTGGACCGTTTCTATGGCGAACACACGGCTGAGATAAAACAGAACTTGGAGCGTGGAACTGCAATTTAAACTTACATAGTTCATTTCTAACTGCTTTCCCAATATTAGCATTTAATAAATATGTTAATGTAAATACATATGTACTTCGAACGGAATCGTGAATTTATGTTGAAAGAATGAAACATGAATGAGAAGTAGCGGTCCCCTGGTGTTCTTCGCTACACCGATACGGAATATTTTCTAATGTAATCAATTAAAATTAAATTAGTTTCTATCATTCTTATATTTGACAAAAGTGAAGAAAATATCGATTGAAGAAAATAAACGATTAAAAAAATAAGCACAATTTTTGGTTTTGCGTTTTAAAGCGTAGATGAATGAGTAACTACTCCTAACTACTCCCTCCTTAAAATGCAACATAAAAATGACCATGAGTAACACGAATCCTCAAAGTTTACTCCGCGTACTTGAAATGTTTTTCCCTGCGACTTCTCATAGTCATGGCAAACGAAAGCTGCACTGGAAATTGCAGACGCTTGAATTCAAATAACATGTATGTTTTTCAATTAACAAAAATTACACAATTTATCAGTGAACTTATTAATGGCTTATTAATGTGGTATCATCACCTTTCCAAAACAATATTGCATATTGCAATGCATCATAATACCGATGCAATTCCGAAATACGCTAAAGTTATTTACTGCTACGATGCAGCACTATGTCTAAATATTTAAACTTTCGCCAACAACTACAATTGCGACTTCTCGATCGTTGGTTCAAAAATTGGCGAATGACAGCAACGGACCTGCTCCTTGGCATATCTGACCCTGAATCTATAATGTGTGTACAATTTATATTTTAGCTCAGAATGTTTAAAAACATTAAAGATTGTACTAAAAAAAATATTTTGCATTTGTTATTCCTTTAGAAGTAATCACAGTAAACATCGGCATAAATCTGTGTCTAATGATGTTTATAACATCCAAAGATGTCATTTGGAAACAGGAGTTGTATGTATGGCAAGAAATACTTCGATGTTGTTTGCGTAGAAATGGAGGTCTGTGTTGTTTTAAGGACTTAGAAAAGTTCTTTATTCGTAGTTGGTCATGCAAAGTTTTGCAGTTCAGTTGGAAATGGAGTAAAGTAAATCGGTGTAATAATGATGTAAAATGTGTAAATGTTTTTAAAGAACGAATAAGAAATTTAAATTTTTGTAGAAAAAAAAAATGTTGATATATTTTGTGGATAGTTTGTTTGTTAATTTGGTTGTACTACAATTAATAATTTTATGAACTTTTTTTTTATATCAATTTAGCAACTTTACTTTATCTATATACAGTGAAAACTCTACTTGCGGACACCTCCCGCAGGCGGACACCTCTAATAAGCGGACAGTTTCTTCAGTTCCTTAGATTTCCAAGTATTTTTAGAACAAATTACACTCTGCTAGACGGACACTCCCATGGCCGGACGCGGACACCCTTTTTCTATAAAACCCCTCCTGTAGACGGACGGAAAAAATATGTTTGGAGAAAAGTACAAAAAATACATACATTAATGCTAACAAAAAAAAACAGAGCAACACTAACGCACATCTACTGCTTTTTAAGTGTCATACGGACTTAAACATATTAAATTGTGTGATTCCCCTTTCCTTAAACCATTGACAGTTTGTTGCACAGTTTTCTTTGATCTTTGTTAAGAGTGTTAATTTCAAAGCAATTCTTGACTAAATAAGGTCGTGTAACGATTTGTCGACAATTTTTTATCGTAATAATGGCCGGGCGAAATTCTCTTTCACTTAAAGAAAAAATTACAATTATAAATATGCATGAACAAGAAAAACTTTCTGTGCGTGAAATTGCAAAAAGGTAATAAGATAAAACATTTTGAAAAAAGTATCTTAATTGTGTACTTTTTTAGATTTAATATTGGTAAAACCCAGTCGGCAAATATTTTAAGAAATAAGGCAAATCTGAAAGACAATTTTTACCTTATGTTTTTTTCTGTTAATACACATATGTAGATGTGTATAAGTATATGAATCTTAAAACTTAAATGAATTTTGGAAATAAATAAACATGTGTATGTACATATATATTAAAGATGCAATACTTTTAAATTTTTTTAATTTACATACTATTACATAATAGAAGTATGTATTTAATAGTGCTGAAAACCGACCATTTTTAATCAACTATCCCGTAGGCGGACACCTCTCGCTAATGGACAAACCTGCTGTGACGATCGGTGTCCGCCCACGGGAGCTTTCACTGCACATATATAAAAATGAAAGGCCTGACTCACCAGGCCAGGCTAAACCCTTGGACCTAGAACGGTGAAATTTTGCACATAGGTTTCTTTTATGATGTATACGTCGAATAAGAATGGATTTTCCGAAATAATACTTCTAAGGACTTCAAAAAGGACATACACAGAATTTTTTTCTTTGCCCAGGCTAAACCCTTGGATCTACAAAGGTGAAATTTTGCACGGAGGTTTCTTTTACGATGTATACAAGGGAGAACAAAGGATTTTTCGAAAATTTTACTTCTAAGGACTTCAAAAAGGACAAACACATAACTCTTTTGTTAGCCATCAAATATGGATTTTCTTTTTTCACGAAAAATGCCTATATCCCGCGTATAAATGCCTAAAAACCATTTTTAGCATTTTTCAAAATTCATCCTCTAAAGGTCCAAAAAAGGACACCATTTGGTAAAAATACACCCAATGACATAATAAAATAAAACGAAGCATGCTATGAATATTTTGCATAGAGGTTTCCTTTTTGATGTTTACAAGGGAGAAGAATGGATGTTTCGAAATTTTACTTCTAAGGACTTCAAAAAGGACAAACACATAACTCTTTTGTTAGCCATCAAGTATGGATTTTCTTTTTTCACGAAAACATCTCGCGTATAAATGCCTCAAAACCATTTTCAGCATATTTCAAAATTCATCCTCTAAAGGTTCGAAAAAGGACATAATTGTAAAATTAAAATAAACACATAAAAAACATAAATAAAAACTTACCAAATTAAAAATACAATATAGTATTATAAAACAATATTTTATTTCCCGCGCAATGCCGGGTAGTTAAGCTAGTATATGTATAAAGAGAATAAGCATTTAACTTGGAATTTCTTCAGTTTTAGTGACTGCAATTAATTCAAATTCGCCTTGGATTTTAGTTTTTACAAATTTATTAAAAGTTGCACTTCTTTAATTTAGCTTGTTGTTCAATATATTCGAATCTATTATAAGTATTGAAAGTTCTCTAGCGATAAGCGTTCGGCATCTTTATTTATCTGCGCTGAACTTTGTTCGGATATGATCCTTACAACGGTGTCGTCCATATTATCAGTTGGATTGTCATCCAGGACGCAAAGCAGGCCATCATCATCGTAAGTAGGAAAGAAATACTCTGGCCTGTCCCATTGCTTCTGTGTGCCTACACCGAAGTGTTTTTCCGCTGACATATGCTCCAGCAAAGCTTCGATATAATCATAACGGTTATTGCATATGACACAACGCTGGAAGCATATCTGACGGCGAATATAGTTAATGATTTTCACTTTCTGATAGAAATTTAAGCCCCGAACACAGCCGTCAAAATCCATTTGATGTTCTTGGATCATGTGTGATTTAAGCAATATGAAATCGGGCTCCTTGTGTGTGCAATATAAACAGTTGAGCGATGGTTGTTCTTCACAATCCCAATCGGACCAATCAGAATCGCTCTCATCACTGTTAGTGGAATATTTATTAAAATCCACGCTTGAGTCTTCTTTTGTACCTTTATTATTCGATTTTTCCTTTTCTAATTTGGGATGTTCTAATTGCGTATCTAAAATGCTTTCATTTGTCAACCCTTTTTTCCGACTTTCAGACTTTTGCCGCGTCGTTTTCTCCTGCGCCTGTTTGTTAATTGATTTTACTACCTTCGGCTTTTCTGTGCGATAGTTTATTAGAAAATATTTATCATAATTTGGATTATTAGGATTGATGCGTTTGTGACCCTTCTTGCGCATGTGATCCTTTAGGGCGACACGGTCTTTAAACACTTTCTCGCAATAGAGACATATCAGCTGCTCCAGGTTAAGCTGCACTTTTGCGATGAGCTCATCCACATATACCAAATTCTCTGGTTTGCCAAGCTGTAAGAAATGTTTGTGGAACAAGTGTTCCACATATGCAGCACGTAGTCCTTTGATCACGTCTCTACAATAAAGGCATTCCTTCTGGAACTCCCGGTCAGTGCGTTCGAACTGGTGGCGTGCCAACGTCTGCTTAAGGCGCTGCTCTCGAAGCTGCTTCCGAATATCATAGTCCTGTGGAAGTATGTCGCTAAGGAGATAGTACTTCTCATTTTTTGCCGGGGAGCCATCTGGCAGTTGATCCAGTAACATCGTTGTGCAGTACTCCTCGAATTCATTTTCTATAAACAAATTTAAACTAGAAACCTTTCAGTGTTTTGTTACTATGTGTAACTACCCTTGAATCGCTGGGTCCAGTATTTTAAATAATTCTTTAGATCAGCGATATCACTGACATCTGCAATGACCAAGCGGTGTTCCAAGAATAGATGTGCCAAGTAGTCGTCTTCACATTTTGGAAATTCATAGGATTTCTCACATTTCAAGCAGGGGATTACTTCAACTTCATCAATTAGTTTAAGTTCGATTTTTTCATTGAACAAAAGAGGGGGCAAAGTTTCACTCTTTTCCTTTTTAAAAGGATATTCCATGTTATGAATTCCAATGTTATTTGTTATAGAAAACAAAAAACGAGCAGCCCAACCATCTGAAAGTAAAACTGAGCCAGCTGTATAATGAAATTGGAAAAAATTCACAATGAATGAGACATTTTTTGCCACCGTCCAACAATCGAAAATAAAATGATTGTTAGTATTTTATGTACAAAAATGAGTAATTTATCCGATTTCTAGATTATTTTCATTTCATTATTTATTGCTTTGCCTTATATCTCTTTACTTTTAAGAGCTACTGATAGCAGAATTATCAACATACATAATATGAGTTGATAAATGAATTATAGAAATTTTAGCCATGAATGCAGAATAGCTGCCAAGCTCAGATTTTGTTTATCTTTTTTCTACCGTTAGTTGGGACCATCAGGAACGGAAGTGGCTGGTTTTTATCAGGGGCTGGTCAGCCATCTTGGATTTATGACCGTTTTAAGGACAAATAAATGGGTTAATAAAATTCACTTATCTCATAAACTAAGAGAGGTAGCGGAACTAACGAAGTACTGTTGGGAAGGTATTTTTAATACCTTTCATTTATGTCATACACATTTTTGTCCATAACATGGCTGTGAAAGAGTTACATATATTGATTTTTAAAAAAATGTGACAAGTTGACCTTGAAACAAAAATTGTTTTCTTTCAAATGGACACATTAAGGTATAAAACAAATTACAGTTATTGGAAGCTTGTTCTTTTACCTTTAACATGGTATATAATATGTTATACTTACTGTTGTATTACATTACCTTAGCTTTACTTTTCTGTAAACAAACAAGTGTAAACACAGAAAAGCACTTGAAATTAAAAAAAATTTTATGAAAAATCGCGCGATTTAGTATACACTTAGTATGTGAGATAAGTGCCTTTTATTAGTACCATTTATTTGACCTTCAAACGTTCATAAATCCAAGATGGCTAACCAGCCCCCGAAAAAACATGGCCACTTCCGGTTATAACGATCTCAAATAACGGTAAAAAAAAGAAAAAAAAAATCTGAGCTGGGCAGCTGTTCTGCATTTGTTCCAAATTTTATTCTAATTATGTTTTTGGTGGAAAATTATTCATACAGATTTCGAAAAGAATTAATATTGTTCTGTATACAATTGGCAACAACGCAGGTGGCATCGTCAATGGCTACGGACCATTTTACATTGGCCCATGTTACGCTAGGCCTCTTGAAGCCGCCTCAACAAAATTTTAGAGATGCTCACACTACAAAAAGAAAGCGGTTGAGAGTTTGGGGAAAAGTTTGGTTTAGCGGTTTTGCCGATTTTTTTGATACTTGTTTTATCATTATTTGGGACTATTATAACGGTAAATAGCCGCCCACTTTTGGGGCGTGGCATTATTTTGGGTGTTATCGGCGTTTGAAGGTCGTGAAAGGTCACCTCTTTAAAGGTGTATTATTCCGAAATTAGGTAAGGTACATTAATTTTACACCCAAGGTTACGGTTTGGAAGATATTTGAGTTTTAAGAAAAAAATGGTGGTGCCATTATAAAACCTTCCCCCTCGCTCTTATATAACAATTAAGGTATATATTAAAAACACTATTTATAAAGCCCATAATTTTCTCTTTTCAGCGACATATAATATGACATACTTACCGTTAGACTTGGTAAATTGCAGAAAGAATGATTTTGTAAAAACAGTGTTTCATGTGTATTTCATGATGTGTTTTTTTTTTTAAGAATTATTTTTTATTACGTAGGAATTTATTCGTTTGGTACATTTCAATCGGAGCAACAGGATACAGCATCATTTCCAGGAAACAAGAAATTCCATGGCGTTAATTATAATGGCTAGGCAACTGTTTCTCAGCAACAAAAATTTCATATGTCAAATTTTTAATGGTGGTGTAACACTAGACCACTTGAGGCCGCCTTAGAAAACCTTCAACTGTTTCTAACATTTTCTCCAGCAACCTGTCTTAGAGGATTTTCCATTTCTTTTAGCAATTGATAAATATTTTGAGTAATTTTTTTTAAATAGGAATGCCGTATATTTTCTATTTCAGAAATAAATTGCTTGTAATAATAATAATAAAAAGTTCGTTAAATATTAACTTAAATAAATTGGCATTAAGATGCCTAGTGTGATACCCAGAGATAATGAGATAGGACACTTCGAATTCGCCGCTCCAAAAATCGGTTTGACGTCTATTTTTTATGATCTGTTGAATTCATGTACACTATACGTGAGCGCTACCATGTTGTTGTTCTTGTTCTAAAGCCAAGCGTGTTGCAGGATTGCTAGCGCCGTATTTTAGATCCAATAGCGGCCTCTCAAGAGAAACCAAGCTGTTGTTCTACAAAACCCTAATAAGACCGGTTGTGACCTATGCCTTCCCGTGCTGGTTTTCGTTCTCACCGTCGGTGGCGAGAGAGCTTGAAGTATTTGAAAGACAAATTCTGCGCTTAAGTATTAACAAACATTTCCAATCTTTTAACAAAAAATATGCGAACAGCTACATCTACGATAAGTCCGGAGTTGAACCCCTAATGAGATACTCCTTAAGAGCTATGAAAAAATCCGTAACAAATTTACGCTATATAGATAATGATCTTATAAGTAGTACGTTTTTTTCTCTATCCAGAGAGCCTTGGAATTCTGAAAATTATTTATCTCCTTTGTGTATAGACTCAATTGACTTAGATTCTATATTAGCAGGTAATGACCAATCTGCTTTAGTTCCTTTGTTTTACCAGAATAGTTCATCTTGCCAAAATAGAGGATAATTTTCCTTTCACTGTAATGTAATGTGATTTCATATAAAATAATATATTAAATGTTGTAGACTTTAAGTGCCTTATCAAAAACAAAATAACTTATTCTCATATTACGAAACTCATATACCTCTGTAATAGTCTTATTTCAAGTATATTACCTGATGTACCTTATTATTATTCTAAGTCAAATAGCTATTAAGCTTCCAATAATTATAAGAACACTTGCAAAGCTCCGGGAGCAAGAGCTTTATATAAAACTTAACGAGAAGATATCATATCTTAATTAATACACAAACTCGTGAAATTGTACTATTGGTTAAAATACTACGAAATATCATGCACAAGGCAAAACTTTACAGCCCTGGGAGTTGCCAAACTTGTAAACATGCATAGTTTAAGTTGTATATATTTATTGTATAAGTAAGTTGTCATCGTCTCAATAAAGTTGAATTGAATTGAATTGAATTGTTGTTCTTGTTTTCTGTCTTTCAGTATGTTGAAAAGAAACAGCTGTTTCATGTTTCACCACGTTTTCATGTAGTGAAATTATTGCTTGCAACTGTTTACAATATAACAAAAACTGATTAAGTAAGCCAATAAATACGCTGATTAAAGCAGCAGAAGTATTTTATAGTAAGAAAAATATTTGAGACCTCTTCTAAAGCACGAACCTTGGATAATCGTGTGTAATTGTAATAAAGATAATAAGTTTACTCATTGTACGCAGAAGATATATAGGAGAAACAGTAGATTGTAAAACTATTGTAGAAGATGGAAAATTGTTACTGCAGGCTCAACACAAGGTAATGTAAATATCTGGATTAAAAACTGAATTCTTATTTGCTTCATATTTAAGGTAGAAGCCCAAGCATGAACTCTCCAACAAGAAGGGGAGAAATGGAAGCATCATTGGAATGGAGCATCGTTCCCTGTCGATGCTATCGATATTTGTTTCACAATCTGGTGCAAACACGGTCGCTGGTATTGATAATTACGAAATTATTTAAACATATAATAAATAAATTGCTATTGCAAGGTAAGCTATTATTATATTAAGCGCATCAAATATGTTTTAATAATGTTAATGTTGTTTTACGATGTTTGTTAACATGTTCTCTTGTTTTCTGAATAGTTGGGTTACTTTGTGTTGTTCGAAGGCATGCTGGACAGTGTCATCTACGCTCGTGACAACCATTTGAACGAAGGAGGCACGTTATTACCCTACCGTTGTTAGGATATGGCAATGAGGAACTTTTCCATTCACATGTCGGCTTTTGGAATGATGTTTACGGATAGACAGTTTGAAAAATTAGGTTGGTATTTATAAATTACATACAATCAAATATGATTAAAATTTCTTTAACCGCAGATCGGCTTTGCTACAGCTACTCATTATGTACTGTTAAGTTCCGTTTTAAGGTACATATTTGCCAAATGCAAACAAAACAGTGTCAACACGACCAGAAAATACTGCTGCGACCAGAAAACATATATGATTAGAACGTTTTTAAGTCAATCTATCCAATTTCATGCCATAAGATTTATAAATACAACATGTGTATATATAAAGTAAAAATTGTTATTACATGCATACATAATTAAATATATTATAAATGATGCTATATTAGTTTCTTCTTAATTACTGCATAAATACTGTCCAACCTAGGAAGAAACATGACCATTCTGGAGTAAGTAATCGTAATTTTTTTTAGTGGAAAGGCGAACAACTATGCATTTGGAAGAAAAAGTTAGCACCATTAATTTTTCACCATATGTAAACAAAAGTGGTGAAGCTTCTCAAATATACAAACAGTAGGTGTTAAAAGGGAATTTAAGTCCCCCAATTGGATCAACAATAGATAATTTTCAAATATATTGGAAAATATATAAATGCGACCATTCTGGAGTTACTAATCTTAATTTATTTTGTGAAAATTCGAACAACTCTGCACTGACAGCCAAATATTCGCACAACGACAACTTTATACCAATTAAATATAAACAAATAAATCAACAAATACTATGTAAAATCTGAAAGTATACATTTATTATAATTATAAAGAACTGGTAGATATCTTAGGTATATAATCTGAGCATAAGCAAAAGTTTATTTTGTTAAATATATTTTTGACGTTTGCGAAAAGACACCCCGTAAAAAATATTTTGAGTAATTTTTTTTAAATAGGAATGCCGTATATTTTCTATTTCAGAAATAAATTGCTTGTAATAATAATAATAAAAATTTCGTTAAATATTAACTTAAATAAAGTGGCATTAAGATGCCTAGTGTGACACCCCCCACAATGCAAATTGTCAAATTTTACATGACAGAATGTAAACAAACACACCGAAGAAGAACAAGGATGATTCTGTTGCTGTCAAAATTAGAAATTAGCCCGGAGACAAGATACAAAATGGAATGCAAACCAAGGCAACAAACTGGAAAGCAAACTTTTTTCTCGATCTCCATAAGAGCCCATGTAAATTTGACAGCTAAAAATGTATCTTGTATCCTGTTGCTCCAATTGTGTTTAATGCTTAACGTTGAGGCGAACGTGGATCGAAAGCTGTTCAACTTTTTGCAATTAACCAATCAGACCGAGTCTTACATCAAGAGGGTCTAGTGTGACAGCGGACTACAGGTACCAGTTGTCAAGTAGCTTTTACTTTTTAATTTTACAGGATTTTTGTTCCCGCCGTAGTTTTATAAATATAAAGCGAGTGATAAAGCGTATCGGTTCTTGACTAGTTATTCGATTCTTCCGTATTTAATTAAATTCCATAATAACTTAATTTTCACTAAAAAAAGGAAAAATGGTAGATCGAATTGAGGATCTTAATCTACCAACAGCAGTAGTTGCTCGTCTTATAAAAGAAGCGCTTCCAGACGGTGCCAGTGTCAGTAAAGAGGCTAGGTCGGCTATTGCTAGAGCTGCATCAGTGTTCGTAATTTATTTGACATCATCATGTACTGCGTTGGCGCGAAAGCAAAACCATAAAACTATAACAGCAAAGAACATACTGGATGCTCTGGAAGAACTCGAATTCGAAAGCTTCGTTGAACCACTTAAAGAAGATTTAGAAGCATATCGTAAAATGGTCAAAGAAAAGAAGGAGAACAAGGCAAAAAAGGATGAGGGGGCGAACGCTGTAGCGGTTGATGATGATGATGAGCCTTCCGTAAGCACCGCAGCAAATTAAATTGTTAAGCATGTTAATGGCTTTGTAAGAACTTATTTTTGTTTAAATAAATTATTCTGGATTTAAATTTAAGAAATTTTTATTTTTGAGTTTTTGTAAATGAAGAAAACGTGATAGTTTTTGGTGTGGTATTATGTATCTTATTCCTAAGATAAGATAGACTAATATTTTTCGTTTTTAAAAAATATCCATCACACATTCATTCATTATAATTCCTCACTTATGCAAGTGTTAAATGTTTTGATGCACATAGTGCATAACTTTAATGAAAAAAGAATGGTGTTGACATGAAATGCAAAATTCGTCTCTAATGAATGAAATAAATACCAAATAATTTTTAATAAATAACAGAACTGGTTTAATTTGAATGTTAAGATGAATGTTCCAAAAATTGTTAACATCTACACGTATTTGCATCTTTCTACTAGTGTCTACTATATTGTTATTTAAATGTTTATACCCTACACCCTAAGGTTAAGGGAATATTAAGTAATGAAATGTGTAATGCATAGAAATAGCTAGATATAGAAAATTTTATATGTACATATATTCGTGACCAGCGGTTCCCCTCGAGTATCTTGAAATCACGATCACAGGAGAACCGGTAAAGATATCTGAATTAAATTTGAAATAACCTTTATTGTTGCAAGAAGGTTAGTATTAAAATTCTGTTTGGCATAAATATCTTATGTAAATAAATATCTTATCTTAATATATCTTATAAATAAAAATTCCAAAAATGTATAACAATTTTCTCCGCAAATCTCCGCTATAATTAAAATAAAATAACTAAGTTCCTTTTTATACATTAATCTAATTTTAACAGATTACAGAAGGCTTTCAACATCACTGGAAGAGTCAAGAAAGTATTTTTATATTATAGTTACATGGAAGTACTGCAATGTTCACGAAAGTGTTTTGCAATTATGTTATTTTGTGTTTTAAAATGCGTTTTCTTCTAAAACCCTACATCGATTCTGGTGGAAATTATACTTATAATTATGTAGGTTAGTTATTGTGATAATTATGCAGGTCAATTAAACATTTTACTTTGCAAAATTAATTAATGGAAGAAAATAAAAAAAATTTTTATTCCTGTGTTTATCGAGAACTATACAGTTTTTGATAAAATATTATTTAACATAAATAAAAGATACTAAAAAAGCCTAATTATTTTGATTAAAGAGATACATACTCTGAAATTTCAAAATTCAAGCGGTTATAACTCCTAAAATAGGCGTGACCAGAAAGTTATTTTGTTATTGTTGTAATCAGCGAAAAACAACAACAAAATTGGACGCAGTGGCCAACGGTATATCTGCTCCAATTTTTGTTTCAAATTTGTTTTTACACAAACTTTTTTTGGACGTTTTGAACACCCTGTTAAATATTTTATTTTGTGTTGTCAAGAAGTTGACACTGACAGGAAATTTGCTTCACGTAAAAAAGAGTGATTGTGGTGATTTCGTTAGTATTTTTGTGTTTAATAAAAGATTTCTGTCGTATATTGCTAATTTCGTGAATTTAATAAAAGTAATAAATGTAGACCATAACTTAAGCAATTGAATAAACTGCAACATTCCACAAAAACATTTTCGATAGTCTGGGATAGAATGGGGAAAATTCAAACATATGAAGCATCAGAAATAAATGGCAACAGGAAAAGTGAAATCAAGACCAAGAAGGAAGTGCAAGAGATAAGAGAAGTTAATCGTTTTTAAATAAAAACAAAATTAAACTGATAGTGTAGAAACTTGCAAGGAATATCGTCACATGAAACCTCTTGAGGGCGTCTCGGTCCTTCTAACGTGGACGTACATAGCGCTCACGTCATTGTTTTAAGTGGTTCAACAGAGTTTTCAGTGGAGGTGGTAGTGGTGCCGGTGGTGGTAATGTTTTTGTACATGTGTGCAATCATGAAATCAGAAAACTTTGTGGAATTTTGTACAAGAAAAATAAATGGCCACAAGAACCGCAATCAAAAAGAAATTTAGAAAAAATATTTATGTTTCATCCATAAATAAAAAGTGCATCGCCTTTTTGCATTTACAAATAATTGGAAGTATCGTGTGAAACAGTTGGAGCGTTAAGAGCCAGTTGACTACACTTCACTTCAAATATATTTGGTTGGTAGTACCAATATCATTCACAAACCCCCGCATTCACCACACAACATCCGACTCTGCGCTTCAGCATGATGACTATGGATGTCGACCAAGAGGCGCTACTTAAACGTTCTGCAGAGGAACGTGAATTACTCTTTAGCCGCTATGCGATGGGTTTGGATCCCAACAATGAGGTGGATCCATGGGAGAACCCAACTTATGAGTTGTATCATATTACAGATAAGTGAGTCAGAGTGACATATTAATATTTTTGCGACCATATAGTTTTCATTAAAAAATATAATTAGCTATAATTTTGCGTAATTGAAATGATAATTCAAGTATAGTGTCGATTTAATTTATATTTCCTTAAAATGCATTCAATACCTTTATTATATATGTATAGTTATAATAATAAATGTAAACATATTCATTGTTTATATTTTATAGATATGGCTTCATGCATGACTCTCGCCTACCAGAAGCTCGTGACTCACACGAAGTACAACGCACCAAAATCGAACTAGAACGTGATAAGAAATGGATGAAAATGCTCAGCGCTTGGAATCTACAACATGAGAAACTGCGCAAGCGTGTATTTAAAGGTATACCTGATCGCATGCGATGGCCAGCGTGGAAAAAGCTGCTAAACGTCGATGAATCCATTGCGGCTAATCGAAATACATATGCGCGAATGCTGGAGCTCGCACGTAAATATTCGACAGAAGTACGCCAGATTGATTCGGACGTAAATCGGCAGTTTCGAGATAATCTGGCATACCGCCAACGTTACAGCGTAAAGCAATGTAGCTTGTTTAACATACTCAACGCGTATAGCATATACAATCCGGAGCTGGGCTATTGCCAGGGCATGGCGTGTGTGGCCGGTGTCCTATTGTTGTATATGCAGGAGGAAGAAGCGTTTTGGGCGCTCAACGCATTGATTGCAGATAAGAAATTTGCCATGCATGGTCTGTTTATTGAGGGTTTTCCGAAATTGACGCGTTTCCTCGAGCACCACGATCGCATTATGGCCAAAATAATGCGCAAGCTGCATCAGCACTTTCTTAAACATAATGTGGATTCTATACTTTATTCGATTAAATGGTTTTTCGTTATATTTGTTGAACGGGTACTTTTAAAGCCAGTCAAATGCTAATTATATTTGTTTATAATTATATCTCCCATTTTTCTAGATTCCCTTTAGTTTAAGTTTACGCGTCTGGGATATATTTTTGCTGGAAGGTGATCGCGTTGTCACTGCCATGGCAATCACAATACTTTACTTGCACAAACATGAACTGCTGCGCTTGAAGGATATGGATGCTATTATAGAATATTTGCAAGTTAAGTTGCATAAAGATTTCGGTTACAGCGATGATTATGCTGTCGAGGCTTTAGAGCGCGTTATGAAAAAGTTGAAAGATCTTAAATTAGATGTTCCTCCTGCAGCCAAACCTAATGAATTTCCCAATAAGCCTTTGGGACAGTTCGTTGAGGCAGATGTCGAGAAGCAAATCGGACGAAGGCGATCCGAATACACTGACAATGAAAAGCAAGTAATTAGCGATGTGATATCAAGGTGAAATTTTATATAAAACTATAAACAAATGAATATTTGCTAAAATAAATTTGAAAAAATGTGGTTAGCATTATGAATCTAGATTTTTTTCGACAATACATACATAAATATTCTCATTTTTATACTGAGCAAAAATTCATTTATGTTATTATTCATGAATCAAATAATCTAATTCACCTTTTATATTCATTTATCAGACAAGAACAAAACGCAATCGACGTTCTTTCAACGGTCTCGTATGAAACGTCTGAGTGTGCGACCGGTAAGTTTTTGTAGAATTACACGTAAATAATCTGACTCTCTCGTGGCGTTTTGTTCAAACAAAACAAATAAGCTTTATATAAATACTTTGCTTTAACTATAACACAGAGTGTCAATTAACTAACGATTTTCCCGTTTTATAAGAGGATTTGCTTGTATATTTTCTTCCAACAGTATAGTAATTTAAAACTATTCTTTATCACATCTTTTCTTTAATTTCGCATTTCTGCTTTAATGCTCTCATCACAATGTTGCTTACTGGCTTTTAATTTTGTTTCCTTTAGATTGACAACAAGTAGTTTACAACTTTAGAATTAAAGGCATGTTCTTTGATATATGTAACTCGCGGATTGATGAAATCTATTCCAAATTATATTATTTTTACTACGTATCTACATAAAGCTTATGTTAGATGTAAAGTTTACTTTATGATATTGTTGTTTATTCCAGAATTTTTCATTTCAATTTTCAATAATTTTCTTGTAGTATTGAATTTTTGCTTTAAGCCTATCTAAATATTCATACCTATTCTCATAAAACTTTACTGAAATTGCGCAAATCTAAATTACATTTTTCACTAACTATTTTCATATATTTAAGACTAAACACATGCCTAGTTAATAACTACAAAACAGTTACTTGGCACAATTAAGTTATTAACTGCAATCGAAAAGAAGATCTACAAGATCAATTTGCAAACTAAATATTGAAAAAGTTTTCGTTCGACATGCATCACTTTAGTGCATTGTATCTTCTTTTTGTCACATTTTTATTGATCATTGATTTCTTATGTCCAACAAAAACCCATAAGGATTACGCTTCACTATGGAACATGTCTTATATATTTATCTCAATTAATTTCATTTTCGTTTATGAATTCATAATAATTCATTATTATTAACCCTTATTGCTATTTTCCCTTTTTATTCAATTTTCTCTTATTATAAAGATTAATTTGCTATTGTCCAAACCAAACATTTTATGACTCTCATAAAGTTAGTAATGACTGCTTCCGCGGTAATTTCTTTTTTATTAAGTTTTTGTATTTTTGTTGAACTCATTTTAATTTAATAAACTTCTTGCTATTCATACTACGCGTGTTTCTACGGTTGTAAGTGTACGGTTGTTGTTATACTCATTTAGCAATTCAAAAATCAGTCGAGTATATATGGTACATATTTATGTACATACAGAAATATATGTACATACATAGATATAACAACATATACAAATGTACAAGTTAATGTTATCCATTGGGATCTGAAATGTTTTTAATTGCCGAATTTGAAAGGCACTCGTTATATGCTTCAAATAAGAAAATGTACCCATTACTACGGTACGTGATCACGTACCACGTTTTATGTTTGCTAATGTACAGTTTACGTTAAGAATGATAAACATTTTCCGTACATCACCGTGAGCGTTTGGTTTTCCCCACACTGCAAAATTCATTCATTCAAATCCAATTAAGTATAAAATTCATTTGTATATAATTGGAATGTAATTTCGCTCCCCCTTTCTGGTCATTTTGCATTATTGTTGAATTATACTCTACTTTTCCGTTTGTATCTTTTGGTGTTTGTATTTTTATTGTTATATATTTTTAATTCTTTCATATTTTAATTTGCGCCGTTCGCTCTTTAAATATTTATCACACTTGAATTATTGTTGTTTGCTGGGTTTTCCCTTTCACTATATTTACTTTTTATTCGTTTGCATTTAGGTGATGCATATTCAATGAAAACTTATCAAAGTATCACTAGTTTAGCGACCTCACCAGCACTAAGCAGTTATTCACTCTATAGCAATGGATTTGTTATCAACAACAAACCATACGACAGCGACGACGAACAGAGTGTAGAGAATACTCGTCTTTAAGTTTATTTAATTTTAACAAACAAACAAACGATCTGAATATGAACAGCATTTATTTTCTTTAAACGAAAATTAATTAAAACTAACTCACACAAATTTATTATATTTTAGTTAGTCTGAATCGTTTTATAATATTGTAATTAAAGATATTTATATAGTTCCATTAAATTTTATAACTCTGCAAAAGTACTCTAAAATTAGTAAAAATTGTATTTAAATGTATGCTTTGCTGTTATTAGTCAACCTTAGTAAAAACTTCCCTATGCAGCAAATTGTTTTGCCTTTTCTTATGTTTGTTTATGTTACTACTTTACTTTTAACTAACTTCTCCGTCACTGACATTATATACATCCATACAATCATATATATTATATTTTTCATTTCTGTTTACTACATACAATACTTGTATTATTATACTTGAATTATTTTTGATGTCTTTGCATTCCTATTAATTATACAATTAAAAAAACAGTATTTATATGTAATATATAAATATAGCATGTAATTCACAATACTGAGAACAGATAAAAAGAACCACTAAAATCACATAACAAAAATAAAAAAAATAATAAATGAAAAACATCTTTCGTAGCGTTGCTAAAGAAAAGTTTTAATTTTAATTTATTTCATACACTATCTCATTTGTTTTTGCATCCCATCAAATGAATTCTTTAAAAATTACACGTTTGTAACACATTTCATGACATATTTACATTACACTTAAAGCACATAACTACAATAACCTACATACCTAAAGTCTTGATTTAATTCAATTCTGAAATTAATAAAAACCAAATTGAAACCAATATTTTTACAAATATGATGTACGAAAAAAATTCAAAAATATAATGAGCGAAGAATAATTAAATTAGCGAATAATAATAAATAAAGAAAGTCGAAGTATACAATGATATAGTAAAATATTAGACTGAAAATTTCTTCTCTAATAATAAATGAGCAAAACAAATGTTTTATGATTAAAATGGAAATTAAAAATAATGGTATTTAAACGGTAATTTTGAAACTGAACTGTTTTTATGAGAAGTTTTAAAATTGCAAACCTTGTTTTTGTAATGAAAATAAAATTTTAATGAGTTGTAAACTTTAGAGTTAAATTTGTATTTAGTTCATTATTTTTTTTTTTTTATTTATTTCAAACAAGGTCAAAGAATTAATTTTTATTAATACGGATATTTCTATGTCAGAAAAGTTCGTCCGAACTTTTACGGTGTTAAGCGTTAATATTTAATTTCAATTTGTTTCAACTACAAATATTCCACAAAATATTTAATACATTCCGTAGACCCATCAAATTAGTTTCAAATATTTTTCGTATTTAAGAAAAATTTGTTAAAAAACTTGACAACGAACTACGTTCATAATTTGCCATTTTAAAGCATTAAAAATATTAAAATTAGATTATAATTTTCATTTATCTTTGTTTTTGTTCTTTTTTAATATTTGAGGCTTCGTTCTTTAAAAACAAATGAATTTAAACAAAAATATATAGTTTAAGTATTTTTAATCACTGAAATGTTTCAACTTATTATTATTATGTTATTTAGCATTTAATTCTCTACAAGAATTTTTTTGATAATAAATCAATTTAAGTATATACTTATATATGTATATATTAAAATATTGTTTATTTCAAATTTATATTTTGCTATGCTGAAGTAAATAACGAGCACGGAGCACAAACTAAGTCCACACAAAATCTGCCAAATTCGAAGAAAACTGAAATCGCCGAAGTTTCCACCGACTTCATAAGCATTCAAGCGAAAATGGCGAACTTTAAAGGTCCTAAAAGAAGTTAGTGTTAGAAGGTTATACATAGTGTGAATGTTTTACTTTGGCACATCTAAAGTTTGTGATGCTGAAACGATTCAATTACTTAATTAAAAAAGAAAAACTTAGGTACGTTGAGTTATCAGCTTTTGAATGTGATGTTTCTCTTTAGAACTATACATATATAGATTTTTAATATACAATACATGCATACCATATATAGATTTTTATTAGACATCCATTATTTTGATTTCTAGACTATGTAGATCTTTTCTTAGGATGATTATGCGTTAGTAAATTAAAATTATTGTCGTATTTATTTGCAATATAATAGTTTTATTTAAAAAAGTTTTAAAGACTACAATAAATAATTTAAAAAACTTTCAATATTTATACTTCTTCCACTATTAAATATTTGTGGTGTGTATAGAAACCATACATTTCTGAATTGCAAATTTTCAGCGATCTAGTCCTTGTAACTTATCCCATACAATAATAATTATCCATTTACTCAAATCTGTAGTTTCTATATTAGATATAGATAAATGTTTCCATTAACAAAGTCGTTTGGTTTAGAAACCTGAAGAAGTGAAAAATGCCAGCGTGAGAAAGTACACTTATATAAAATTTATTTAATTTAACTTAATTAAACTATTTACTTGAGAGTGTACTCGGAAAATATCGTGGCAAAGTGTAACAATGTAAGAATAAGTTTGCCAAAAATTAGTCTGGAATTGAAAAATGTATTTTACGCGGTCTGAAATTTTTTCTGAAAGCACTGAAATGGGCTGAGAAATAATTGGCATCTTAGAAGGTTGTGTGTAGTTAATATTTTTCTTTAAATTTCCTCAAATTATGCTAAATTAAATAGATTTCAAGATTCTTTACTATGCTCCATGTACTTACTATGCTTCCATGTATTTTCTTTTATTTTTGCCTTGATTTCTGTTTGCCTTTATTTGAATATATGTAATTGTACTTTACTATGTAATGTGTAATTTACTATGTTGATTATGACTTATCTTTAAGTTATACAGAATGTTCATGTAAAACTTATATTTAGTAAATCTTTGTAGAAATTTGTAGTATCGTTATTTTATACAAATATGAATAATAGTTAAAAAATTAGAAGTTTATACAAGAAATTATTTATACTATTATAATATAACTTATTGAAATATACAATTTTCTTGCACTAAACAATTTTCTATACAATTTCTTATTTTCCACTATTAAGCAATTAATTTAAAAAACTACATCCTTTTTCTTAAATTACACACAATATATGTATATCTCGCTTCATACACGAATACAAATGTATTAAAATCTTAAAATACACACTTACATGTAAACACTAGTATGATATATATTATTATAGAAATATGTACATACATAGTATATACATAATTACTATCATGATCAATTCATGAAATTCTTTAAAATCAAATTCTTAAATCTTTGAAAACTAAATGATAATAAATATCCTAATAAAGTATTGGTTTTTCTCATCTTTTGTAAATATGATTCATTGGCTTACAAATAAAAAACAAAAATATATTGGAATCCCCTAAAAAATTGGAAAATAATAAAAATTGTATGCTTAAAAATGGAAATTCAAACAACAACAACTCTACCACTACAAACAAATGACATCTCAAAAATCACATTTGATTTTGCCACTCTCCTCAACTCAACTCCAAAAAATAATAAAAACTAAAAAAATATATACAATAGTAACACTAAATGTACCAGAGGATTCGCACTCAATCAGAAGTTCGCTTGCAGGTACATCGGTAGCCTCTCACGGCTCATCGGAGACCTTCTCGCTGGAGGATAATAAGTAAGTATTGTATATTGATTCAAAAGGTGCTCATAAAAACAGATATGAAATACAATCGTCTATAAAATATATTTAAAAACTTCACCTATGTACTAAACTTATTTTCTATCCCTGGTTACTTATGTCAAAGCATAATTTTTATTACACATTTCAACATAAAGTAAGCGTTATGTTTTTTATTACAGTATTCATCTGAAAACGGCGAACGTGTTGCAAAAAACGCCACAACGCGAACTGCTACTCACCTGACGCCAAGCGTCACGACCACATCCTGTGCCTATGGCTATTGGATGAGAATTAATGTTATTGCGGGGACAATAAGCGGATGATGAAAGCCTCGAATCTGATGACCGTTCACCATGTCACATTTCTCAGAATTGAGTTCAAATGCATTTTTTTTATTACTGAGATTTAGTATTTGTATTCCAAGTAAGTTAAACGGTTTAACCCTCCACAATATTTGTATATCGAAGAATGTTTGTAATGGTGCTAGCTGCTAGCTCACGGAACATTTTCTAAGCTTATGAAAGTTCTTAATTATGTACATACATAACTTGGTTTTTACTACGGTTTTCTTCTAGCCTTATACTCGTTTGTATCTATTTTTGAGTTCGAATTTAATTTAATGAATATTTTTTCTGTATGTTGTATTATATTTATTTTAAAAAGTAGTCGAATAAACCGTTGATAAAATAATCAACAGATAAGAATTGTGCAAGCATTTTAAAAGTTCGTCTATCTAAAAATAAACAACGGCGAATGAATTCAAAATGTTTAATTTACATTTTATGTAATAATTGCAATTTTGTGCAAAACATTCATTGTAGAAATATATTACTTTGGGTGAGTTATGAATGAGCAAAAATTAAAAGTGCAGTCTAAAACTAAGAGTTGAGAGTAAAATCGAAAGTTATAATGGAGGACTTTATTAATATTAGTTTTGTGGTTGCTGGTACTACTTTATTTAATAAATTCATATCTCTACATAGCATTCTGGTACTTTAAACAATTATAGTTTCTAAAATTTAATTAATATACAACTTTTTCAAGTAAACTTTTCCAACTATCCTGTGGTCCGTAGTAGATTTTCAGTTGATATAGGAACTTTAAGTTTTCTACAGTGAAAACAGTCACCAATCTTAAGTAATTATGTACATATATAGTACATACATATATAATTTTCAGCTTTACGAAAATGAGAGTGGGTTTTAAAGTAACCTTGTTGATTGGGATGCAAATCAAATCTTACCATCGAATTTCTTTTGATTAACTTTTTTCTGTTCCATTGAAACAAATTTTAAATACACTCATAATCAACACTACAAATAAGTACAATTCTAGACAGCAGTACTTTTTTCTTCCAAACAAAAGCATTACATTAAAAAAACATTGCAAAGCTTTAAATATAAAAAATAAAGAAACTCATACATTTCGGAGTGTACAAAGATGAATTTAATATATGTATGTACTTGAGAAGAAAGCAAATAAAACAATAACATATAATTCAAAAGCATTAAAAATGTTAATCTAAGATTATATCTATTTTTTCAAAGCAGAGATCCACTAACTCGAAATATAAGAAACTATCAAATGGTTCGCATAGTTATAGTTTATACATGCATATATGTACATATAATTATATTATGCTTCTATTGCAGCCAGACGAAGTATTATTTAGAAGAAGAATTAACAGTGTCACTGAGCACTAAATAATATTTTCTTTATGTATAAATAAATGACATTTCTAAACACTAAAGTATTAAGTCAGCATTTTTAGATTATAATTTAAGTTATAGTTAATAATCATATTTAAAATCAAGAAGCAATCGTATTCCAAATAAATTCAATTCAAATGTAAAATCAGCTTAAACATAGTGTAAATTATTAACAAATTAAACATTTTAATATTGATTAAAAAAACGAAATAACGTCCATAATATATTGAAACAATATTGTAATGGAGCTTTTATAGGATAGCATTTTGTAACAACCAAATCATTTTGTAAAGTTGGGGTTAAATGTATGTTTTGGCTTCTAGTTTTGCTTAATTAAAGGTGCTTAACCAATTTGCACTAATTGTGGCATTATTGATAGGTAATGTGCCTAAGTACAATATTCAGTTACGTATTCAATTATTTCATAAAACGTCTACACAAACACTTAAAACCAAATATAAAAACAGTCTTTCACACAACATTTTTATTTAACGATATATTGTATTTTATGCTAGAAAGGAGCATAATAAAGACGCAATATTATTGTATTTAAACGAGTTTCTTTTACTCATTGACTACGCTACATTTAACAAAATAAATTTGCTATATAAGAATTAATTAATTGCGCTATTTCTTGTCACATGGGGTCTGTTTTGTACCGCCGCCGGAAATAATTTTGCCTAATTCTTTTAATGAAACTTGTCCAGTGCCCCGATCAAGAGGTTTAGGTTGATTTGGCCCTGGCTTCCAGCCCACCAAATAAATTATTTGAAATGTTGCATTCACGCCATCATTCTAAAAATTATGCCAAAAGGAATGCGATTATATCGACTTGATACATAAATTAAATTTTAGCGAAATAAATAAATATAGATTCAGTGATTAATGATCATTGAAAGACTACAAACCTTGCTATAAAGTTCTTTATAAATAGCGCTAGCAGCCATCAATACATCTCTACTTATATGCGCTGGGCGATTAAATGCTGCATTATTCTCCGCCATACCTTTGAGATCCCACATAAGTTCATACATTGTTGGGTAACCGACAACGATTTCATCAGTGTCAATGGTTAACATTGTGAAGCCAGCTCTATTCAATAGAGCGCCAATGTCACGTATCTATGAACGTAAGCTAGTTATATAAATACAAATCAGTATAAAGTTATGCACCTGTGTAAACGGAGAGATGTGCGGCGCGATGCCACCCTGGCGCTCCAACTCCGCAAGCTGCAGGGATGAACGCAGCTCGAAAAGAGTATCACCGCCAAAAAGCGATGCAATGAATACACCATCCGGCTTCAGACTTTTCAGTATTTTAGCAAAACATCCTGGCAAATCATTGACCCAATGCAAACTTAAGCTGGATATGACTAAATCCAATGAGTTCTCCTCAAACTGGAAATATTTATAAGGCATAAGCTAAGCATATAAGCTAAATCTATCTTTTGACTAGTTGAACACACATTCAACTCTTCTTCGTCCATTTCGAGTTTTTTCATATTTAGTCCAGGAGTCCCCTTGGCTTGTTCTAGCATAGTTGGGCTGGTATCGCACAGCGTTAGATGTTCCACACTTTCAGCCATGATGTGCTTCGATATGAAACCACGATTGCATCCAATGTCGGCGGCATGTTTTATTTCTCGCTTAATGTCGAATACACGATCCGCCAAACGGTACCCAACCTCCTCCTTTAGATAATCGTAAAGGCCAGCATCAGGGCTATTGAAATTACATCATTATATTAGTTCTTCGTATTTAAATCTTACATACTTCAAAGCAGCACGTTCTTTTTGTAGTTTTTTTGCTTTTCTATCGAATATTCTCATATAAGGTGGTTGCGTCGAGGTGGTGGAGTAAGCCAAAGAACTCGCAAAGCTATCATTGTTAATAGCTAGATTTTGTAAAAATTTTTTCTCCGGTGTAGAACATTGTAAGCCACTAGATTTCAATATCTGGAGTATTTCTTTCATACTGTTAGGCTTACAATACCTCATCATAATTCTTCAAATATTTTTGTTTGCCTTTCTTGAGCAAAAAACTATCCTAACCTATTAAGCATCAATCAAAACAACAGCTGAAATTAACAGCTGATTAAACTTTTTTCGACATTTGTTATTGTTGGGAGTTCGAATCATAGCTTCGTTGTGAACGGACGTCTTTTCTGTGTTCGCTAATTTATAATTTTTCTATTTCGAGTTTTCCGCCATCTTTTTTTGGTTTTTTGGAAAATCTTAATTTATTTGCTGTGCTTCGACGGGACTTTGCAGGTCAGAGCACGAGCATTATTCCTGCGAAATCAAGATTACAAGCACTATCAAACTACTGCAATTTGTTCACAATTTCTTCGTAAAAGTTCATCAGTTAGTTTAATCTACTTTTTCGATAACTAACTCGCTTGTATTCGATGGAGGTTGACGTCCAAGTAGCCGGAAATGGCTCAAAGCCTAGAATAAAACGAGCACGCACTAACAGTAACAGTTCAGCTGATATCGCTGATTCGCTAGGAGATAATAGATTTAAGCTCCTTTCTATCCAACCGAGCTACAGATTGAAACCAAGCCTGACAGATAAGGGCATGGCCACCGGCAAACAGAACCTGATATCCAGCAGCGCTACAGTCTCTGCCACCACGGACTCTCGCCAGGAAGGCATCAACCAAACGGAACAGCAGCAATCAAGGCATAACTTCTCGGGTATAAAATTCTGCCCGCCTATTATTCTCTACAAGACGAATATCAAACTACTCACGGAAGGCTTAAAGGAAAAAGCTCCAGAATTAGTTTTTAAAGTTAAGTATATTAATAAATATAAGTGCAAACTTTTTGTTAATAATCACAAGTCTCACTCCGAACTTATCGAAATGTTAAAAGCTAGTGATGACATTGAAGCTCATACTTTCACAGCTAGTGAGGATAAATCACACTCGTTAATTCTTCGAGGTCTCACATCAGACTATAGTGGGGACGAGATCAGGCGGGAGCTCAACGTAATTATTCCAGATCTGGTCTCCAAGGTTTCTCCATTCCTAACAGAAAGACAAAAAAAAATCAACGAGAGTTCTGATCTCTTTCTGGTTCAACTTCTCCCTGGTAAGATCCCTGATGAAATTCTTAAACTCAGATACCTTTTTTACTCCCGTATCACTTGGGAAAAACCCAAAAAGAATAACAACCCTATGCAGTGCAAGCGCTGCCAAAGCTTCGGTCACTTGGCCAAAAATTGTGCCAGAAAGTATAACTGTGTCAAGTGCAGTGTGAGTCACAATCCGGGTGAGTGCCAAAATATAAAAAAAGAGGGTTCCCTTGCCTATTGCATCAATTGTAAAGATTTTGGGCACCCCGCAAATTTCCGTGGCTGTCCACAATACAAAATGTACCTGCTGAGAAGGAGGGAGTTAATAAATAAAAATAAAGGGAAAATAAGTCAGATAAACCAAGAATGCAAAATTTTCAATAATAGTGATGTAGGACACACTCGAGTATCCTACGCAGACATTGTCAAGAATAAGCAACCCGCTTCTCGTATTGACCTAACTCCCTCCTCTGTTGCAGGTGCATCTAAGGGATTGTTCTCCGATTTTTTCGATCTTTCCACTACACTTTTTGGTTCGGATATAACTTCCTTGGTGGCAAGGGTCAAAAAGTTCATGAAGAACATTAACAGCGATATTTCTATCGAAATGAAGAGACTGGCATACTTGGAATTGTTAGACCAAGTAATCCTCAATTCCAATAATAACTTTGATGGGTAAACATTTCATCTCCTTAAACACCGGTTCCTTGGTGGACAATAGTAGACGCCTCGATCTATTTAAACTATTAAAAAGACACAATGTTTTCGTTGCGCTTCTTCAGGAAACGCACCTGAAAAGCAATCATAAAGTTCATTTAGATTCCTATAACTTTTTTCGTAACGATTCTAATCAGGGAGTTGCAATAGCCTTAAAAAAAGATCTTCTCTTTAATTTAATTGACACAACAAACTTCGATTTCCCTTGTATCTTACTGTCGATTTCTTTTAAAGAGAATGATTCGGTGAAAGCGCTTCTGCTGGGATCAATATATCTTCCGACTAATTTAACCCGTGCAGCAATCACTACCGAGTTAGACAAAATCAGCGTAATAGCAGCTAACTATGACGGAGCAATAATAGGCGGAGACTTGAACGCTAAAAGTCCTTCCTGGGGTGATGCTCTTAGGAACATGAATGGTATTGCCTTAGAAGCGTGGTTGTCACAATCCTGCCATATATTTTCTCTTCTTTCGCCCAATAGTCCCTCGTATCCAAATGGCTCCTCCTTTTTGGATCACTTTATTGTCTCAAACTGTCTTATTGACCAATTGAACCCAAACTATAATATATCTACGCTGCCATCATTCTCTGACCATTACGCAATTCTTTTAAACTTAAACATGAGTGAAATTGTGTACATTCTTAAGCAACCAGAAATCTTTATATCATATCAAAAAATCAACTGGAAGAAATTCCAAGATGACCTAGACGTTCAGTTAGCTAATCGCCTCCCTTCAGAGTTTTCAAACCTTTCTAATGAAGAGATCGACTCCTATATTCTTAGTCTCAACTCAACTATACAGAGTGTTGCTCGAAATAACTCTGAACTAATCAGTCCATCTTTTAATAAATATAAAAACCTTCCTCAGGATATTACTAACCTCTTCAAAATTAAACATAAATGGCAAAAAAAATTAAAACGAATTTTCCATGCTACTTATAATAGGATAAACCAATCTTATAAAGAGCTTTCAGCCAGAATTTCACTACTAAAAATAATAATTAAAGAGAAAGTTAAAATTTGGCTTGATCAACAACTTCAACAGAGACTCTCTAAAATTAAACCAGGTCCTTCCGCCTTCAAGGAAATTAACAATCTCATAGGGAAAAAGAGCTCCTCTTGTGAGTCGTTAAAAATCAATAATACCATTTATTCCACTGAACCAGTCATTGTTTCGACTTTCGGAAACTACTTTGAGAGAATATTTCGTAAAAGTCGGCCTACTTCCGATCAAAACTTGGTGCTCCAAGTAGAAACTACTGTGGATCAATTTAGAAACACTTTACCACCTCGAATTTTTAATTTCGACATTTCCAACTCTGCTCTATCTCCATCGTTCCCTGAATTCTTCACTTCCACCGGAGAAATCAAAGATATCCTCAGCCACAATAATTCCAAGAAGTCATTTGGTCCTGACGATCTCTCAAACTTTCTCCTAAAGAAACTTTCCAAATCTGCTATCGAGTTTTTAGCAATTATCTTAAATAACTGTTTGAATAATGGTTACTTTCCTAAAAGTTGGAAAACGCGAAATTAATTCCGATTAGGAAAAAACCTAATAATATCGACATTTCAAACTTCCGCCCTATTGCTTTACTCTCCAACGCTGGCAAAATTCAAAGAGTAATTTACAACAAAATTGAAAATACTTTAAACAATGGCATTGATCCTATTTCAGATTACCAGTTTGGGTTTAAAAAAGGACACTCCACGGTGCACGCCCTATTGAAAATGCACAGTGACATAACTCAAAATCTTAGAAACAAAAAATGTACTGTCAGCTGTTCTCTGGACCTTGAAAAGGCGTTTGATAGTGTTTGGTGGGATGGTCTTCTCTTTAAACTAATACAAATCAACCTTTCCCCAACGATCTTTAAACTCCTAGACAGTTTTCTTACTGATCGATTCTTTTTTACACAAATCAACCAATCAAAATCCACATTAAAGAAAGTTGAGCGCGGAGTTCCTCAAGGCTCAATCTTGGGCCCTCTTATCTTTAACATATTTTTATATGATTTTCCTCATTTCCTGCGTGTGCCAGACTTTCCATCAAGCTCCGTTGCACTTTTGTATGCTGACGATACCATGGTATATGCTCACGCGAGATATCCCAACGATGCTTTGGCAGCCGTCTCTGCTCATATTCAGGTAATTAACGAATTCTATAAAAAATGGGGTTTAAACCTTAACATCGGTAAAACTGAATGTATTTGCTTCCGGAATGCATCAGGGAAAGGACCTCCAGGAGTGGTGAGGGACAGTAAAAATCTTTATCTTGCCGTCGATGGCGCTAGGATCCCATTCAAAACACACATTAAATACTTAGGTATAAATTTCAATAACCTTTTCAAATTTAATAATCATGCAAGGTCTACATTGACTAAAGCCAAGCGTGTTGCAGGATTGCTAGCGCCGTCTTTTAGATCCAATAGCGGTCTCTCAAGAGAAACCAAGCTGTTGTTCTACAAAACCCTAATAAGATCAGTTGTGACCTATGCCTTCCCGTGCTGGTTTTCGTTCTCACCGTCGGTGGCGAGAGAACTTGAAGTGTTTGAAAGACAAATTCTGCGCTTAAGTATTAACAAACATTTCCAATCTTTTAACAAAAAATATGCGAACAGCTACATCTACGATAAGTCCGGAGTTGAACCCCTAATGAGATACTCCTTAAGAGCTATGAAAAAATCCGTAACAAATTTACGCTATATAGATAATGATCTTATAAGTAGTACGTTTTTTTCTCTATCCAGAGAGCCTTGGAATTCTGCAAATTATTTATCTCCTTTGTGTATAGACTCAATTGACTTAGATTCTATATTAGCAGGTAATGACCAATCTGCTTTAGTTCCTTTGTTTTACCAGAATAGTTCATCTTGCCAAAATAGAGGATAATTTTCCTTTCACTGTAATGTAATGTGATTTCATATAAAATAATATATTAAATGTTGTAGACTTTAAGTGCCTTATCAAAAACAAAATAACTTAACCTAATATTACGAAACTCATATACCTCTGCAATAGTCTTATTTCAAGTATATTACCTGATGTACCTTATTATTATTCTAAGTCAAATAGCTATTAAGCTTCCAATAATTATAAGAACACTTGCAAAGCTCCGGGAGCAAGAGCATTATATAAAACTTAACGAGAAGGTCTCATATCTTAATTAATAAACAAACTCGTGAAATTGTACTATTGGTTAAAATACTACGAAATATCATGCACAAGGCAAAACTTTACAGCCCTGGGAGTTGCCAAACTTGTAAACATGCATAGTTTAAGTTGTATATATTTATTGTATAAGTAAGTTGTCATCGTCTCAATAAAGTTGAATTGAATTGAATTGTTTTTTTTTTCACTTAGATTCCAACAACATAATTTTCCCTGCCCTTATCTGGTTTCGGAGTTATAGGCCTTCAAGGTGGGAAAATGTCGGCCCTATATCTCCGAAACTATAAGAGTTACCCACATGTTGTGGGCATTGTTGGAAAGGCATTCAAATTATATTTCATTAATGCTTAATGTTTAGCACGTTTAAATCGGCTAAACGTGCTTAACTCCCTAAACACATGCTTAACTACATGCTTAGCCATACAAATTAAACATGTTTAAGAACATGCTTAAAAATAAAACACGATGCTAAGCACATAAAATTGGGTTGACAACCCTGATGACAGCAAAATCCGAACGTTTCTACTGGAAAATTGTGCGTGACAACAGCTGTTTGTGTCGACATATTACTATGCCTATAGATTCTTGCACCAATGTGAAGTCAATGCAATTTTGTTTTGGACAATTCCCATTAACATTCTCATTAATACTTTACGTTTCCTTAGCCCAGGTAATATAGAATTTCTTACTACGATTCTAGTTGCATTTTCAGTAATCATTGCTTGAATTATGTCTTCGCAAATCATTTTTATAAAAACCAAATTATGTAATATGAATAAGTACCACAGGTACACAAATGACAAGCTGTCAAAAATATTAAACATGTTTGGCGGTGTAAACGGTTTTGCTTAGTAATAAGGACATTGGAAGTAAAACAGGCGGTGTAAACATACTATTACTATTTTCCGCAAAATTACGTGGGTTAATTACATTACATTTACTTTATTAATGGAGCGGAAAGAATACTAAAAATAATAAAATCGCCTTTTCTCCAAAAATTTTAATTTTTTGGTAAGCTCTTTGTTTACATAAATGAAAGGTATTTATCTTACCTTTCTAACAGTATACACGTATGCCGGGTATCTTCTATACTTTAGGAGATATAGGAAAACTAATTTCAAATTTCAGAGGGCTCTAACTCAGAAACGAGGGGAGGCATAAGATTATTTTATTGTTTTTGGCAACAACAACAATATGGTGGGCATTTCCTGGCGGATCCGTATCTGCTCCTCTATCTTTTATCTCTGCCTCAAGAGACCTAGTGTAACATTGGACATTCTGACATCGGCCATTGTATAATAACTTAAACATAAATAAGAATTAACTACGTAGAACTTTATATAAAGATCAGAGAGGAGTTTGCAACAGTGGAAATTCGTTTTGTTGACAAATTTTCACAACAAAAGTAGGTGTGTACCAGTAAAAAAAAATTGTCTGTTATCGAATAAAGTTTATTTTACGGAATTTTTATACAAGTTTTTCTACAAAAACCTTTCTACTGTATTCTTTGGTTACAACATTATAAATAATAAAAAACACAAGTTTTCTATTATTCTACTATTAAATAATAGAAAACAAGTTTTCTATAATTTGATATTTTTGAAGTAGATAATGGCTAACAATTATTTACAACCTGTGGATCATCACTATGATCTTGGCAAAGGCGATGACCTAGAAGACGTTGACGACGATATATTCCTTTACAACTCGCGGACCAACAGCTCTACTTCTGGTGGTGCAGGAAGTGCTACATGGCGCAGTACCAATCCGTTCGAAAACCAGAATCAAACTTTTTTGGAGAAGCGACGTCAGGTTGAGTCACGCACTTTGGAATCGACGCAGAAAAGTTTAAGTAAGTTGGTGTATGTATATGCTATATGAAACTTATTGTTTTCAACCGATATCTTTTCTAAATAGGCTTGTTATATGAAACCGAAGAAGTGGGTAATGCAACAGCTCGAGAATTGGCTAAGCAACGTGAACAGTTAGAGAAGTCCTCACGACAGTTAGACGAAATCCATTCAACACTGCGCTTTAGCCAACGTCACCTTAATGGACTGAAAAGTGTCTTCGGCGGGTTGAAGAATTATCTATCTGGTAATCGCGACCTGCAATCTCCACGGGTAAATTCTTCGCCAAGCGAAAGTCAGCTGTCGGACGAACAACCCTCCGCTTCAATTTCAACCAATTCTTCAGCATATGGATATGCAGTACCTGTGAAGTCGAAAATCGTACCAGAAGAACGTTACGACCAACAATCAGCTTTTCGCCGAAGTAGTGGTACATCCAGTTACTATCAGCAAGAGAACACGCAGCAACAGCTTCGTGCAAATCCTTTCGAAGCGCAACTTGAATCCAATTTGGAAAATATGTGCGATAATTTATCGCGCTTGAAATTCTTAGCTACTGATTTAGGCACAGAAATTGAAACACAGAACGAATTGCTGGACAATATGAACTACAAAATCGAAGACGTGGATATAAAAATGGCAAAGCAAAATAAGGAAATAAATAAGTTATTGGGCAAGAAGTAATGTGAAGGGAAAAATGAAAAGTGGGCAAATACAACATTCGATGAGCAAATTTTGTGAACCTTTGTTTGAGTCTCATTCGAATCTCGTTTTAATAGTCGAGATTTAAATAAATATATATATTATGTTTGTCTCATTTGACGTTACTGTTGTACGGTATTTTAATGTTGCAAGCAAAGAATTATGTTATCTTTTCAACTTTATATTTTTCTCTTATATACGAGGGTCGTCTGTAAAAGTTTGTCTGTTGGTCAAATCTAATCTACTTTTCAACGTCACTTTCCAAAGATTATACGTAAATATTTCAAATCTTGGGAACAAATGCAGAACAGCTGCCAAGCTCAGATTTTTTTTTCCTTTTTTTTACCGTTATTTGAGACCGTTATAAACGGAAGTGACCATGTTTTTTCGGGGGCTGGTCAGCCATCTTGGATTTATGACCGTTTGAAGGTCAAATAAATGTACTAATAAGAGGCACTTATCTCATAAACTAAGTGAGCTAGCGGAACAAGCGAAGTACTGTTGGAAAGGTATTTTGAATACCTTTATTTTATATAATATACATGTTTGTCCATAACATGGCGGTTAAGGAGTTATATTGATTTTTAGAAAAATGTGACAATTTGACCTTGAAACAATAATTTTTCTCTGCCAAACGGACTCATTAAGGTATAAAACAAATTACAGTTGTGGAAAGCCTGTTCTTTTACCTTTAAAATGGTATATAATATATTATACTTACTATTGTATTTCATTACTTTAGCTTTACTTTTCAAAATTTCAATAACAATTTTGCCTGTGCCGCTCTAGTGAAAAACATTTGAAATTAAAAATTTTTTATAAAAAATCGCATGACTATATATTATGGCAGTTTTAAGTTATTAGTCATAATACAATTCATAATCTGATGAATCAGAGTCACTATCTTTTTGTCCTTTAACTAATTTTAAAATGTGACCATGAGGGCACCTATATAAACCTTCACTGGGAATCAAATTCCAAGATATTATTGTGTTTAGGGACTTATCGTTAAGTTTACCACCATTAAATAAATCGTTAATGTCTAAGAAATTCATTTTATTAGATTTTCACAATATTCAAGTTTCCTGCTTGAAAAACTAAGAAGTGTTTAACTGCTTTAACTGATTTAAGTGGAACGTTTCGATTTAAAAAACCAACTCATTGAACTTATAACGGTTTTGGTAATAAACGGAATGAAACACGAAAACAAGAATTAGTAATACATAATGAGTATGAGTAATTGGTGTTTGGGAATTATAAAATGTCCCTGAAAATCGTATAATTTTAAATGTTGTTTTATTAGAGCGCCGCAGGCAAAAAATTTTTATGAAAAATCGCGCGATTTTTCATAAAAATTTTTTAATTTTAAATGTTTTTCACTAGAGCGGCGCAGGCAAAATTGTTATTGAAATTTTGAAAAGTAAAGCTAAAGTAATGAAAAACTATAGTAAGTATAACATATTATATACCATTTTAAAGGTAAAAGAACAGGTTTTCCATAACTGTAATTTGTTTTATACCTTAATGTGTCCGTTTGGCAGAAAAAAATTATTGTTTCAAGGTCAACTTGTCACATTTTTCTAAAAATCAATATAACTCCTTAACCGCCATGTTATGGACAAACAAGTATATAATATAAATTAAAGGTATTCAAAATACCTTTCCAACAGTACTTTGCTTGTTCCGCTACCTCACTTAGTTTACGAGATAAGTGCCTTTTATTAGTACATTTATTCGACCTTCAAACGGTCATAAATCCAAGATGGCTGACGAGCCCCTGACAAAAACCATACAGTTCCGTTCCTGATGGTCCCAACTAACGGTAAAAAAAAGCAAAAAAAAATCTGAGCTTGGCAGCTATTCTGCATTTATGCCAAATCTTGTTCCGTGAATAGGCGTTTATGTTATGTGGTGAACTCTTCAATTTTTACAATTTTCCTACGGCAGTCCTGGTTTTTTTTATCAAATTATGTTTAATAATTTAAAAACTGAAAAATTTTTCTGATAAAACGCGACATTTTTCACAAAAATCACATCTTTTACACAAAATTCCAAACATTTTACATAAGTGTATAACAATTTTTATGGCTTAAATAGGGCGCTTGTCGACCCCACCGATGTTGTTGTTGTTGCTGTTGCAGTTGTTGTTTTTGGTGCTGACTCCAACAACAACAACAACTTTTGTTGATCTCTTGTTCCAGAGTTATAGCCCTTTAAAGTTGAAAAAGTTCAGGCCTGTATCTCCTAAACCATACAAGATACCTGTATGTTATTGATATTGCTGGAAAGGTAATGGAATTATCTGTCATTTATGTAAATAATATTTTGTCGAAAAGCGTTCAGTTTTGGAGAAAAATGGAAATTTAGATTTTTCGTACCATTTTTTTCCATTCATTAATTTTTTTCTAACTATAATGTATGAGTAACTATAATGTAAGTAGCATATTATAGAAATACTCTGTAGGTGGAATAAACTTTTGTCATATTAAAGAATTGAAAATAATATAAATTATTCTGAATGAATTACTTCTAAATTGGTTGGGTCGGAATGGGAACATAGGAGGGATCGTCAGAGTGTAGGAAGCGGTACACGTACCTATTTTAGGAATAAATAAATTTGTTCATAAAATTACACTACTTTTTTACGGTGGTTGACAAAGTGCATGGAAAGTTTGAGTGAAATGTGGTCTGTTTGTGTTTTAATATGCAAATATTTTTATATTTATTTATAATATAACTAGTCTTTTACGTACTTTTTGCGTAGTAATATCCTACACGTTCATGGTGCTCGAAAACACTTTTCACAGCCGCAAAAAGAATGGTCGTGTGAACTCGCGGATATGACACAACGATTTTAATTCGAAAATTTGCGGTATTTTGTTGGATAAAGGGGGTTTTTACTGAAAGCATGGTTAAATGATTTCAGTATAAATAATTTTTGGAGAACACGAAAATTAATTATCAAAGCGATACCCAAATACGAAAAAATGGAATTTAAGGATTTTGGTAAGCTAGCCAGTTAATCTTGAGTTAATCATTTTAACAGCTCATTAATTTGCAGAGAACAATTACCACGTTAAAGACGAGTTGGCATACACGCTGCTAAATTATGAATGTCTGGAACATATTTTTAAACAACTAGAACTTAAAGATCAAGTGCGGCTCGCTATGACCTGTGAACGCTTTAAAAATAGTTTTGAAAGTGTTTGTAAAACACAGTATAAAAACCATCGACTGGACGACCTGAAGCCTTTAACGCTGTGGGAAATTCGAGAATTTTTCTTAATATTCGGACCCCATATAGAAACACTTTATGGTGTTGCTCCTTGTGAATATCGCGACCGCATCTTTGAGTTTATTGGAAAATTCTGTCCGAACATAAAAACAATTAATTTCAATTCAACCAACTTTGAATCTTCGAGCTTCTTCAAAGTTTTGGGGAAGCTGCAAAACTGCACGGTGTTGGAATTACGCCATTGTTATCTTAAAGATAACGCCATTCGTGTGTTGAACAAATTGCCAAATTTGCAGTCTTTGACGGTGGCCGACAATTTTGAATTAACAGGTGAGCTCGAATTGCTAAACGTCAAACTAACGAATGTTTTAAAGTCTTGCTTCTTCCTAGGTGAATATATGAATCGTTTGACTACTGTAATAGACCTTGTGCTATATGGGTGTGGAAACATACGGCCTACTCATTTTGCTGAAGTCATTAAGTCACTGAAAGACCTTAAATACCTTGATATCCGACTTTGCGAACGTTTAGACACGTTTTCACTACGTATAATGCTTGACCAAGGCCACAGACTTGAATCTCTTAAAATCTCCTGTTCAATCCATGCGTGCGAATGCATTTTTCGCTTGCCGAGTCTAAAAAAACTGGAGCTTTTCGTCCCTCCGACAACATTAGTACTTCGTCAGCAACTCTTAAAAGAATTGATCAAACATAAAGCCAATCAACTAGAATCGCTTCAAATCGCCTCTCATAACTGTGTTAGCATTGAGCAAGCACGTCAAATCGCTTTACTCACGAACCTCAAGGAATTAATATGTGGCAACAATGTAGATCTTACAGATGAGTGTCTGCAGAAGTTTACGAATTTGAAAAATCTTGAAGAAATAGAGCTCAAGAACTGTGTTTCCATTACTAACGAAGGTCTACTACAGTTGGTTCAGAGCTGCACCAATCTGAGGGAAGTTAACATCGAATTTTGCACTCGTATTACGGATCCGTTCGTATCCAAAGTAATTCAAGTACTGAAATCCTCACAAAACCAACGTGGAGAGGAGGCGTGCTTGTTCTATGTTGCTGGGTCGGGGATCAGCAGTGATATGATAAACGTAGGTATTATTGGCAAATCAATAGGGTGATTTTGAGTTAATTTATTTGAAGGAGATTGGTGGGGTGAGACGATATGTCTGTTATATGGCGATATATATTGTATATATTTTATGGAAATTAGAAGTTTCCTTTTCATGAAATTCTTTTAGAATGATGAATACATTGCTGCAAAAGGATTGCTAAAATTATCTTTCCAAGGATGTTCCACGCTGGGGATTGAATATAAATTCATTGAAGATTATTTTTACGCAGATCCCTATTACGAAAATAATCGTCGTTACGAGCATTACGACCTTGATAACGATGATGACGTTCATTACGAGTTTTTCGATTTCCTATAGATCATGCTTTCACGGATGGTTTTAATATGATTTAACTAATGATATTGACGATATGTTCGGTTACGAAATTGACGATGGTAACTTTTATACAATACATATATTAATTGCGTTTCTGCGCGCTTTCCAGAATGATGTTATATTAAGTTTGTATTTCCGATTTTCCTTATTGAATATGAATTGTCTACTAAGTTTTATGGAAAAATATAATAAATAATAAATACAACGCAGTAAATTTTGTTGAACATGGAAGTATAAAAAGAAAAACTTTGTCTAGTTTTTGAACAATTTTTCGCTTGCGGCGCTTTCATTAATATCTTTTTCAAAAAAATCCACAAGCGTATAACTATTTTTACAACATATTTGCGCCTTTCCCCTCTAAAGTTGAAATACTATAAGAGAGTTCCACTTCACTTTCAACCAATTCTTCAGCATATGGATATGCAGTGCCTGTGAAGTCAAAAATCGTATCAGAAGAACGTTACGACCAACAATCAGCTTTTCGCCGAAGTAGTGTACATCCAGTTACAGCCTTCGTGCAAATCCTTTCGAAGCGCAACTTGAATCCAATCTGGAAAATATGTGCGATAATTTAACGCGCTTGAAATTCTTAGCTACTGATTTAGGCACAGAAATTGAAACACAGAACGAATTGCTGGACAATATGAACTACAAAATCGAAGACGTGGATATAAAAATGGCAAAGCAAAATAAGGAAATAAATAAGTTATTGGGCAAGAAGTAATGGGAAAGGAAAAAAAAGTGGGCAAGTATAACATTCGATAAGCATATTTTAATGAACCGTGTTTTGAGCCTCATTCGAATCTCTCTTTAATGTTCGAAATTTAAATAAATGCTATATATGTAAATACTAGCTTAACTACCCGGCATTGCTCGGGAAATAAAATATTATTTTTCAAAACTACATTGTATTTGGTATGTTTTTTATGTGTTTATATTTTTATAATTTTTTATTGCACAATATTACAAATGTTTTATTTAATTTTCTTGCTGTTTAGTTTTAATTAATGAACCTCTTTATACACTAAATTAGAGTTTTTGCCATCAGTTGCTAGCATGTGAAAAGCAGTCTTGCCTAAGATCAATTCCTGCTATTTTCAGTTAAGTTTGTGAGACGGTAAACCAGGTGGGTTAAGTGTATTTATGAACTCCACAGGATAGTGTATAGCGTTATCTATGTGCAATACTGTGTCCACCGATTTGTACAGATATTTTGTTTCTTCAAATGACCTCAGCAACTTGTCATTAATGGTTAATGCCTGATCGTTCTTAGGTGTAAGAATCGCACGTTCACCCAACCACTCTGTTGTTTTATGGTGTAGGTTTTGGATGTCCGGATATATTCGTTCTGTTAGCTCGTCAACGGTCGACACAACTGAGGCAAGATTTGGTTGAATTTGAATTTTGCCATCAGTTTCCGGATATTCTCCGTTTCTTATCTGCAGGAGTAGTTTGGAGAATTGGTCAGCGAAAACATCTCCCTTTAAATGCACCCGCATGTTTTTCTTAAGGTGGAGTTTTTGTATTAAGGGCCAAAGATTTAATGCTTAATACATGCCTTAACTTCGTCAGCCCGAGTTCCTCTCGGCACTGTGGACAGAGTCCGACGAAAGTCTCCAGCGAATAGTACAGTGAGTCCACCTATCATGTCATCGTTCACTGTAATATCTTTTAGAGTTCTGTTCAGTGCTTAGAAGCTGCTTTTATGTGCCATTTCTTTCATCCCAAACTATTAAGTTACATTCTCTCTTGAGTGTAGCACTCTGTTTTGAATATTGTAATAATATATTGTAATACATATATTCTTTGGTACATGACAAAAATTCATAACATGCTCCGTTTTATTTTATTATGTGATTGGGTGTATTTTTACCAAATGATGTCCTTTTTTGGACCTTTAGAGGATGAATTTTGAAAAATCCTGAAGATGGTTTTTAGGCATTTATAAGCGGGATGTTTTCGTGAAAAAAGAAAATCCATATTTGATAGCTAACAAAAGAGTTATGTGTTTGTCCCTTTTGAAGTCCTTAGAAGTAATATTTCGAAAAATCCTTTTTATTCGACGTATACATCATAAAAGAAACCTATGTGCAAAATTTCACCATTTTAGGTCCAAGGGTTTAGTCAGTGCGTTGATGGGAAGTGAGTCAGGCCTTTCATTTTTATATATGTACTAGAGTAACCCTGCCCGCGTTGCTGGACAATACAATAACATACGCTTAGGTATTTGTATTAAAAATTAAATTTTCTAGAAAGAATAGACATTTTCCTGAAAAAGAAGTGCAAAATAATATAAATTTTTTAAAGTGAGAACATCAAAAAGGAAAAAATTTATTGCAGAGCTTGGTGGTAAACGACATTTTTAGTATTGCAATTTTCACAAAGACGACGGTTTCCCAACACGTGAACATGCAACATATAGTTGACCGTGTGAAAATACAGGAAATTCTCAATTTATTCCGCAAACTTGCAACTACTGGCCTTGAGCTTTATTAATAGTCATTGCAAAAGCCAAACGAACGGGAAACTGTAATCGTTGAAATTTGAAATGGCATATCAGTGGAAATCATTGGGATGCGTGGTATTAAAACATCTTCGCCTTTGAATTTCCCATTTAAAATTGTTGCTTCAATTACATAATTCATTAATTTTTAAATTAATTTAATTAATTTGTTAAGTTTTAAGATTTTAATTTTAAGTGAAAGATTACAAATCAATAATAAAAAAATGTCAATGCTCGCACTGTAAACTTAAATGACAATCAATAAACACACAGAAATTAAATAAGTCAAATGACGCGAGCAAGCAGAGCCTTATACCGACAAAATGTAATTCGCATTAGAAAAAAAATACATTTTATATAGGGAAAACACACCATCATAAGTGCCCGTATAACGCATATCCGTAGAAATTTTTCGATGTTTTATAAACCATCAGTGAAAGTAGACCTTTCCAACGCATGTACTCGTTTGAAAATCGGTTGAGTGGTTCTCGACTTATAAAATCACGAACATAGGACAACTTATTTTTATATATATAGAAGATATAGATAATATTTGTGTCATTTGACGGTATTTTAATGTCACAAGCAAAGAATTTTATTATTTTATATTTGTCTCTTATATAAGGGTCGTCTGTGAAACTTTGGGCCTAACATTGAAAACGTTTTTTTTGGCAAATGTAATCTCTTTTTCAACGTCACTTATTTATTATACGTAAATCTTCCGAATCGTTTTCCGTGATTAGGCGTTTACGTTATGTGGTGAACTCCTCAATTTATACAATTTTCCTACGGCACTCCTGCGTGATGTTTTTATGAAATAGTTTGTAATGTTTAATAATTTTAAAATGAAAAATTTTTCTGATAAAACTCGCCATTTTTCACCAAAGGCACATATTTTCCACTAAATTCCACACATTTTAAGCAAGTGTATAAAAATTTTTACAACCTCCTTTCTCCCCTGAAATTGAAATAAATAAATAAGTTCCTGTGTATCCATTTTCTATTCCGATAATTATAACAGCTTTCAACATCACGAGTAATCAAGAAGTATTTTTATTGCGCTATTTTTCATTACAGTATTTCGACTGCGGCGCTATTTTCCTTAAAAAAAATTAAATATAAAAGTTTAATAAAACTATAATAACAAAAAGATTTCAACTATATACTATGGAATATCTACTATGATATGAGCCGTTTATTTTGAAAGTAGCATAAGTCACTTTTTTAAAAAAATTGAGTTAATGGCAACACTAAATAAAATTGAACGGAATCTTTTCATTTTTAAAAAATTTGCAATCAACAAGTTGAGAACTATTGAGATTTGTTCGAGAGAATTTACGGAGAATTAACGGAATAACAAACATGTTTATTTTGAAAGTGGCGTATGTCGCTTTACTCAGGAAATTAAATACGGGGCATAGTGTGAAAGAAATAGAAACATGTGATAAGTGTGTGTGAAGTATTGTTTTGAATTATTTTCAGTATTTTTAAAAAATTTGTTATCATTGGACTTATTTTTATAAGTGCGAAAGAATAGTGCAGGTTTGTAAATTATATTATAGTGACATCTAATATGGTACACATAATTAGCATTATTATGTCACAAATAGAGATGGATCCGTTATACGCTGGATCTCGTCCTGTTTCTTCAGCAAAATACAAAGACATGATGGACTTGCTTAATTATATACCCCCAATATACCACAGTTATTTTAAAAGTTTGAAACAAAACACGATTTCCGAGGACTTAATCACTTCTATTATTGATGAAAATTAAATTGAACTCATGTATTTTCATATATGTAAATTACTTATACTTACATACATATGTTTCAAAATTAACTAATTATTTTTGTATTTTATGAATATTATAATAAAAAATACTTAAATCCAACCTTTATATTAAATATGTTGATGGTATGAATTATTATTATTACTATATAATATATGTAATTTATTCAACAATTTTAGTAAATCACTGCCGTTTCACAGCATCACTTCAGTAAAATACGTCGGACAAAATTAATATAAGTCAGTGATTTTTCTAAACTATTTATTTTGAAAGTGGCTTTAGTCACTTTACCGTAATGAAGAGTGGTGATTTTTTAATGTTTATACGAAATTATTTATACTGAGTAAAATACCAGTATTATGAGATATCAAATACAAGAAAATCTTCTCAAAATTTAGCATCCCTATTTTTAAACTGGTTAAAACGCAAACCCTTAAATATCTCGACTTAAAAACAAAGTGACTTATGCCACTTTCAAAATAAACGGCTCATATATAAAGAGAACATTTTTTGTTTTGGAAACGATTTGAATGTTGCTGTGAAAATGTAATAAAGCATTAAATTAACAAGTAAATTGTAAACATCAGGCCTTTGTACAATAACGATTGTTAGAGGTTGCGAACATAAGTACAGGGTCAAATAACATTTATTTAAAAGCTTAGCAAGTCCCAGGTGCATGGGAAAGATAGAAGTATAAAGGAAAATCTTTAAAAGTCACAAAGGATTCTAGATGGACCTCTGAGAGAGTTAGGTTTAAGAAAAAAAAGAAAAATGTTGATATAAGTGTCGCGAAGTTCTAATTTCATAACGTATATTTAAAATTGAGAAAAGGTTCAAATTAATTAAATAAATTCAAACTATATTAAAATTTGATTTAAACATTATAATACCCAAATCTGCTGGAGTTGGGAAAGCCAGCAAGCTCAAACCCAGACGAGGTGCTTGAACTACAGAGAAAATCAAGGTCATAAAGCAATCATACGCGACATCAAACCAACAATCAGAAGCAAGGTAGGATCCATGGTCGACAATACCGCCACTGAGAAGGATAATCCACTCTACTGGAAAACCAGATATGATAAATAGTAGTATCTAAAAACAGAAATTTAAATGAGCAAAATGCTATGTATGCACAATAGACTGGTCGCAATAATTTTTTTTTTGAAATTTGATTGCCTGCGCTGCTTAAAATATGAGGTTTGGTGTAAGAAATCATGTCCTAATTTTTTAGCTCAAACCGACGGTGCCTAGTCGTGCCTAGTGGGGCCCAAAGTTCCCCATATTATAGAAAAACATCTATTCAATCGGATCTTTATAGTTATACTAGTTGAAAAGCCGGTCACATAGACCGAAAATCAAAAATCTGACTTCGTTACGATCTTCCGCAGAGAAAGTACTTTAAGTATGCCAAATTTCAGCTTCCTATGTCATCAGATGGCTTCAGAAAGTTGCGGAAAGAATAGGACATACATACAAACATCCGGACATACTAAGAAATTATATATTGTATAGATAGATTAAAGTATTTGGTATTTAATGTTTTAGTATGATACGAACGAAAGATTTTAACTAAAATTTATTTATTATTGGAAGAAATAAAAAATTCATATTAATGAATTGCATTGCATATTAAAATGTTCAAGCATGTATTTAATTAAAAGGACATCAAAAACATCGGTTGTCTTATCGTCGATGTACGACGACCTTCTACTCTGCTTGCCAACTACTTTGCTTCTTCGTCCTTTAATTGTTTGTTTAATTCCGTTTATGTTATTTAGGTGAAATTTCTTCGACCTGAGTTTTACAGTAATATTTTATTTCATGTAAAATTATTCAACAAACGAAATAATTATCAAACCTTTAAAATGTACCACTAACAATGTAAGTAAAATAACGGTAGTTCATACACGTACTTCATATTGTCTGTAAGCTACTTTTTCTTCCATGTCGCCACCATATAAGTGAATTGTTGGTCAAATCTGTATTTGAAATTAATTTTGGGAAAACATCCGGGCCAGAAGTTCTTCTCTTCAACAGATTTGCCAAGTATTGGAAACACATTGAAGCTAGCACGTTCAAGAGTGGAATTTTGGACGAAGAAGTGGTACGAATTTTAACAACATCGCGCGTAGATTATTTGAAGAATTTTTGTATAAATGCGTTAAAATTCCATTACGTGCGTGCAGATTATAAGGAGTTGCTTCAGTTAAAACTCCATTTTATTGGGGAGCGTGTACCAGATTTTTCACAATTTCGTTTGCCTGGTGCAACATCGCATGCACGATTCATGTCAAAGTGCATTTATTGTTACAAAATATTTCTATTTCGCGAACAGTTCAAATTGACAGCAGCGGAATTGAAAAGTCTTCGGAGCATTTGCTTATTTTTGACTATCATATATGTATGTTCTTTATTGGTTCCATTATTCGCATTATTGCAAAAAATAAGAAACCATTTGTGGTATTTGTCAGAAGAAACTGTTGGCCTTGCATTTGTGAATGAAAGCGTGCCGTTGGAAATAAAAAAGATGATGGTCCAAAAACTCGACATCGGCAATGACATACACGGAAATAATGAAAAAATTTCGAAAAGGAATGTTGTCAATATGGATGAAATTTTCTCTTACGCGTCAAGAGATATATCAGATTTCGTTTCTCCACTGACAAAGAAATTTTTTTCTCGATTAGCCATAGATCCAAAATTTTTAGAATCGGAACCTTCTCAATGGCAACAGAGGGATGGTTATTGCGCTGGAAAAGCTGTCTGTCAACATTTGAATGTTGTGAATGATGCAGCAGAAAGAGCAATTAGACTCATCACGGATTACAATAAATCGCTAACATACGATGAGAAAGATAAGTAGTACTTACTCCAAGTTGTTGAACACTATCGTCATTTATATCCTTCTCACAACAAATCTTCTCTTATAAATTAATCAACTCAATAAAATTAATTAAATAAATATATACTTTTTTTTTTATCATTATATTAACTTTCAAAACCATTAATAAATTAAATTTATATTTGAAGCACATTATTCAATATAACTATAAATACCTGATTGAATAGATGTTTTTTTATAATATGGGCAACTTTGGGCCCCACTAGGTACGACTAGGCACCGTCGGATTTAGCTGAAAAATTAGGACATGATTTCTTACACCAAACCTCATATTTTAAGCAGCGCAAACAATTATATTTAACAAAATAAATCCCATACAAGATGCGACCAGTCTAATGCACATGTACACTCGAAAAAAACCCAAGTGGCATAAACGCACACGAGTACTTGTATCGCCTGTAATTTAACCTACGTCAAAAAATCTGTTACGAATTCCAAAAATAGTATTCTGTCCGGCAGATTCTTTTTGGAAATCTGTTATAAACCATAACAGAATAAAAGTTAAATTTTTGTAGCTTTTATAATAACCGTTCATTGAAAATTGCCCGTTTTCAAAAGTCATATTGTACGAGTATACATGTTTGTATATACAGTGGACGTCCAATAGTACGTACTTTCGTTTCTACGAATGTCCAATAGTACGAATGGCAATTTTGTTGCATTGTCAGTTCTATAATACGAATACAAAATTTTTTTACTACTCGATAGTACGAATAGTGGCAGTTTTTGAGAGAATATGATTGACCGAGATGAAGAAATTGAGCAAGATAATGATAGCGATGATGACCAAATTGCAGTTCCTTCGAATCCGTTGCCAAAAGTTAAACATGAAGATGCGATAAAATGTTTTGACACATGTATTCAATGGGCTGTTGAAAACAATATTGAAATTTCCCAAACACTTCTATTGAGATCTATTCAAGAAAAGGCGGTGGAAATTAAACTGCAAAACAAAACACGCCAATGCCTAATGACTGATTTCCTTAACCAACAAATATAATGACTGATTTTTTTAACAAATATATTTTATATGTACTTTTAATATTTATTTACATGCATATGAACAAATGTATGCTTTCACACTTATTGAGTTAATATGAATTTGCATATTTTTTAAGTTTTTTTACTTTGTTTTGTTTTTAATAAAAATATAATTTAAATTAAACTATTTGAATATGTTTTATTTTATATAAAATAGGGTAAAATTTTTGTCCAATAGTACGAATTTTCCAATAGTACGAAAAGGTCTGACATTATATAATTCGTACTATTGGACGTCCACTGTATAACCTACACAAGTGATGTAGGCGTATTTATGATAAATTCAATCTGGAGTGCCCAAAAAAGGCGGAAAATGTAAGTTATTTACTGTATATTACTATTTTGTACTGTTTTCATTTGTTCAGAAGAAATCACCGAGCATCCTTGCTAGAGTTACGCCTCAGGAGAAAGCCGTTCGACTTGGCAAGGGCACGATTCGTGCAATTGTTTCGCATGGAGAATGCAAATGCACGCATCCTAATTGACAGATTGCAGCATTTTTGGGTTATCACAACCAAGCACTTCGAGGGCGATTGAACTTGGGACAAATGTAATCAACTTACACTTGGTACCCGAAGCAATAAAATTTCCATAGTGTTTTAGAAACAGCTTCGAAAAAGTCAAGGTAATTGTAATATGTAAACCATAAGAATACATATATTTTTAAAGTGTGATCAAAATAACTTTAGTTTTTCGCCCTTTAAACGATTACTACAAAGCCAATTCACAACTGTGAAACTGAAAACCAATACACGCATATAATTGGTAATAATGCATTTTACGAAATTTATGCTTTACTATTCGTCACTCTTTCTAGGAGACTCTGGATTTCCGTTGGAACCGTGGTTACTTACGCCACTAAGTACTCCCGTTAGTGGAACACCACAGTGGGTGTATAATTCTTGCCTCCTAACACCAAGAAATTCCATTGAAAGAGTATTTGGCATAATAAAGAGCCGATTTCGATGCTTATCTCGGCACAGGGTGTTGCACTACGCACCTGAAAAGACAGCTAAAATTGTGTCCGGTATTTTTTCATTACACAATACGTATCATATGGGTCTAGACTCTAGAGCAGTTTTTAGAAGAAGAAAACTTAGAACAAGCGTCACGACATGAAGAACTACCTCGAAATGAGTGGCATAGTGCTGCGGTCAGGGTCAGAGATCGCTATATCTCAAGTTTAATTTAAGTCTTTACTAACAAAATAAAATAGAAATACATTTAGAAATACAATAGAAAAAATTGCGACCAAACATTTTTTTCCAATTTTGTTTCCAAATTTTAAATTTGGCATTAATTTTCTCAAAAACTGTTTGACATAGGAACCTAATTTAAAAAGGATATTAAGAAGCGGATATTTGGCTTTGAAAATCAGCAAGCAAAAGTTATCTAGGTCTAACCATTATTTTTTTAATATTATTTTTTTCGGTGTTAAGTCGGATTTTTATAAAATGGTCCCTCCCGCCTAAACGGGGGGAAATGGCCCCCCCCTCCCCCCTCCCATACGATTTTGTTCTTGTCTTGACCCATCCTACACGCCCTAGTCTTTTGAGCCCTCTTATGCGAAACACCCTGTATAATAATGGAGCATATTTATAGTCCGGTAGTAGCGCCTCAAGGTTAAGCTGATAGGTGGTCCCTTTGTTGTGAACGATACTTCCATAAACACAAAGTTAAATAACGTTTGTTTGAGTAAGCATATTATAAAAATACTCTATAGGTAGAATAAAACTTTTATCATATTATAGAATTGAAAATAATATCAATTATTCTGAATGATTTACTTCTAAATACATTGGGTCGGAATGGGAACACAGGAGAGTTACGGATCAGAGAAGTCGTCAGAGCGTATGAAGCGGTACACGTTACACATTTTAGAAATAAATAAGCTTGTTTATATATAAAATTACACTACTTTTTGGACGGTGCTTGACAAAGTGCATGGAAAGTTTGAGTGAAATGTGGTCTGTTTTTGTTTTAATATGTATACGTTTTTATACTTATTTATAGTATTGCTAGTCAAGAATGATAGAATACAAGATTACGCAAATCAGGTTTCAAAAATGCTTCGTTCTGCGCATCTACGTTATCATAGTTTTCCAATATGCCGAACTTTCGAATTTATGTGCGATTTGCATGTAAAAGTGTAAGCTTTTGCGTGAAATATTAAATATTATTATAATTGCAGGGGCTTAGATGAACTATTCCGAGAAATAATGTAAAGTGAATATATTTGCGTAGTTAAGTACAGTTGAAAATCTACAGTGCAATATTGCTTACCAATTGCAACAACAAAACACAAAAATCACATACTTTTACCTTTGTGAATCCAGTTAAAGTTATGTAGATTAAATTTGATTTAAAATTGGTTTTTATTTTTTCATTTCATCATTATAATTTTATTTATAATAATAATAATAATAATATTATTTAATTTATATTGGCTTATATTAATTTTAAATATTAAATTTATTTAAAGAAAATCGAAAGAGCTATATAATAGTGTTACATATTTTCCGTTTCCTTTTGTGGGCACGGTAAATCATTGCGCAGTTTGTGACATATATATCCCGCAAAGTTTTCAATACCATCATATTCTAAGTCTTCTATTTCGCGTTCAGATTCATCGTCGCAATAGCGAGCGACAATTTTTAATATTACGCCTAAATATAATAAAATACGATTATTTTGGGTCACCAAAACATAATAAAGTGCATATACCTAAGAGATGGCTGAGAGATTTCAATACCAGGTGTATCATCCGCTTCAACGTTTGCTCCTGTGGAAATTACGCCTTCGTTGCGTCCAAGAATATAATTTCAAAAGCGGAAATTATTATTATGCAGTTCTTATTTTGTATCGCAATGGCAATGCAAATATGAACTATCTTGACGTCACGCAATGGAATGTCGGTTGTCAAAATTTTTGACTGCGAATAATGGACCTGCGCATTGCGCAATCTTGTATTCTATTATTCTTGATTACTAGTGTTATAAGTACTTTTGCGTAGTAATATCCTACACGTTCATGGTGCTCGAAAACACTTTTCACAGCCGCAAAAAGAATGGTGTGAACTCGCGGATATGACAACGATTTTAATTCGAAAATTTGCGTTATTTTGTTGGATTTTTACTGAAAGCATGGTTAAATGATTTCAGTATAAAAAATTTCTGGAGAAAACGAAAATTAAATGCCGAAGTCATTCCTAAATGCGAAAAAATGACATTTTACAATTTTGGTAAGCTGGCCAGTTAATCCAGAGATAACGAGATTGGAAACTTAGAACAAAACAGCTGTTCAAAAAAACAGCCGCGTGTTGTTTCTATAAATTTTGTATGCAAACTCACCCGCCAAAAGCATAAACAAACCTTTGTTTATGCTTTTGGCGGGTGAGTTTCGAAGCCTCGACTGAAAACGGTGAGTTTCAATACAAATTTTACAAAAACAAATTTAATTGAACGGTTGCATGTCGAAAATGTAAAAATGTGCCATATCATTGCTCGTAGAAAAGTGGTCATAATCTCTGTTTCCCGCTTTTAAAGCTGTCATTGACAAATATTTATTAATATTGCTTTAAAACGTCGTATTACAGAACTTGTGCCTGCGGATGTAAAGCAAATGGGCATTTTTATGCTTTTGCATATATGTACAGTAAAATTTGCTTTTTCTAAGAGAAGTATTTTCGAACCTGATTTCAGAAATGAGATTTTGCGCATAACACATAAATAAATAAAACGAGCTTGTTGTAAATATTTTGTCATTTGCGTCCACTTGCGTTGCACTCTTCCCCTTAATCTTTTTCTATAAAATCATTACCCGGTGGTCTGCATGAAGTAAGGTTTGCATGTATTACATAACTTATTTTTTATTTTAGTATTAACTAGTAGTTAATATTAGTAATTAGTATTAATAAATTTAGTGTGCTTTGTAGTTAATACACCCTAAAAAATCGGTAACTCCCCTTGACTCTTATCTCAATGGTGGTGTGGAAACAGCATGATCTCTATAACTTTCAGAATTGTCATCTAATAAAGAAGTAAAAAAATATCCTTTATATCTTTTTTTCATTATAAATTTAACAAATATAGAAAACTATATAAATATTATAATATTTGAACTAAATTAAAAAATAGTTTAATCACATTTCTACAATCACGTAAAAATACCCACAGAAATAAATTTATGCCCACATTTTTCACTTTGTCTACTTTTGGTGGCAACCGCTTGCAAAAAATGTTGGTGAATAATACCGTCAAAAGATAAAGCGTCACTTGCTATCTCTTTCTGGCTGCAAAAGAAATGTAGACAAATTCACCAGTTCATAAAAAATCGATCTTTTTTTCATCTTTATCTGAAGATAAAAGAGTTTCCAATCTCATTAATCTCTGAGTTAATCTTGAGTTAAACATTTTCAACAACCAAATATTTTGCAGAGAACAATTACAACGTTAAGAACGGGTTAGCATACACGGAGGATGAAATGTTGATATATAATATTTTTGTTTATAATGTACCAAAGAAGGTAGGTAATCCTTGATCTCGAAAACACAAAATACAACACGGTTTGTAACAAACACAACGGATGTAACAGATGAAGACTGCAAGATTTTAAAAAATACACCGTACTTTGAACGCGTCGGTCATATATTTACATTATTGAAGAAGTTCCTATTTTTGCTGTTGTTTGCTGTGGGAACTCCAACAACATCAGTTGCCATCAGTCTCATCTGGTTTCCGAGTTATGGCTCAAAATGACTCATTTATGTACACAAAATTTTATTGGAAAACTTTCAATTTTGGAGAAAAATAGCGACGGCAACTGATGTTTGAGTCGAAGAACAAACAACAGCAATAACAACAAAATCGTAGTTGCGTCAGTAAAGTAAATTTTGTTCCAAGAATATATATGTATATGCTAATTTTACTTTTAACATCAATTTGCAGAATATCCATAATTTGCTTTCCCGTTTATTTTCGTTTTAGATAACTGAAGAGGAAATTCTTACATATTTTACCCGTTTTGGCCAAGTAAAATCGATGCGTTTGATTGTCGATAAGACACGGGAGTCTGCTCCAAAAGTTGGTTTCATTCACTACACGGATGCAACCAGTGCAGCAAGGTAAGATACCATCGTAAGATGGCAAATCAGATCAGAAACTGAAATCTTTGTCGTCTATTGAAATATCATTCCATTTATTTTAGTGTTCTTTCAACACTACATAAACTTAAAAAGGAACTAATTTGTGTCATAGCTTGTGATAGCTGGCTGCAACCATTTGTTTCACCACCCGATGATAGCGAATCAAATGCTGATGATGACAGAATTCAGGAGAGTAAATCATTTAAGCTAACGATGCTAAATGACAGGGTATGTAAGCGCACACTCACGAGCGCACGCGGTCGACTCATGTGCGCGGGCGCGGACGTGTGCGCTAGAACATTTTTTAGCGAACACGACCGTGTGCGCGTTCGCTAAAAATATTTTCCAGCGCACGCGTCCTGTGCGCTAAGCGCACGTGAGTCAGTCAGCGAACAGGACGCGTGCGCTGGAAAATTTTTTAAGCGCACGCGCACACGGCCGTGTTCGCTTAAAAAATTTTTTAGCGCACGCGTCCATATTGACGTGCGCACGTGAGTGTGCGTTTACATACCCTGCTAAATGATGATTGTCTAGAACATATTTTTAAAAAACTAAAACTCAAAGATCAAGTGCGGCTCGCTATGACCTGTCAAGGCTTTAAGAATAGTTTTGAAATGGTTTGTAAAACGCAGTATAAAATCCATCGACTGGAGGACCTGAAGCAGTTAACGCTGTGGGAAATTCGAGAATTTTTCTTTATATTCGGACACCATATAGAAACACTTCATGGAGTTGCTCCTCGTAAATATCGCGACCGCATCTTTGAGTTTATTGGAAAATTCTGTCCAAACATAAAAACAGTCGATTTCAATTCAAACAACTTTGAATCTTCGAGCTCCTTCAAAGTTTTGGGAAAGCTGCAAAACTGCACGGTGTTGGAATTACGAAATTGTTATCTTAAAGACAACGCCATTCGTGTGTTGAACAAATTGCCAAATTTGCAGTCTTTGACGGTGGCCGAAAATGATGAATTAACAGGTGAGCTCGAATGACTAAACGCCGAAATAACGAATGTTTTAAACCTTCTTCCTAGGTGAATATATGAATCGTTTGACTACAGTAACAGACCTCGTGCTATTTTGGTGTGAAAACATACAGCCTACTCATTTTGCTGAAGTCATTAAATCACTGAAAGACCTTAAATCGCTTGATATCCGAAATTGCAAATGCTTAAACACGTTTTCACTAAGTATAATGCTTGACCATAGCCACAAACTTCAATGCCTTAAAATCTCATGTTCTATCGAGTCGTACGAATGTATTACTCGTTTACCTAGTCTAAAACAACTGGAGCTTCTCTCCCTTGTGACAACAGAACTTCGTCAGCAACTATTTGAAGAATTGTTCAAGCATAAAGCCAATCAGCTAGAATCGCTTAGAATCGCCGCTATAAACTGTGTTAGAATTGGACAAGCACGTGAAATCGCCTTACTCACGAACCTGAAGCATTTAATATGCGAAAACAATAAAGATCTTACAGATGAGTGCCTGCAGAAGTTTACGAATTTGAAAAATCTTGAAGAAATAGCGCTCAGGAACTGTGTATCCATTACTGACGAAGGTCTACTAAAGTTGGTTCAGAGCTGCACCAATCTGAAAGAAGTTAACATACAACGTTGCACTCGTATTACGGATACCTTTGTATCGAAAGTCATTCAAGTACTGAAATCTACGCAAAGCCAACGTAGAAAGAAGGCGTGCTTGTTCTATGTTGATGGGTCGGGGATCAGCAGTGATATGATAAACGTAGGTATTATTGGCAAATCAATAGTGTGATTTTGAGGTAATTTATTTGAGGGAGATTGGTGGGGTGAGACGATATGTCTTTTATATGACGATATATATTGTATATATTTTATGGAGATTAGAACTTTCCTTTTCATGAAATTCTTTTAGAATGATGAATACATTGCTGCAAAAGGATTGCTAAAATTATCTTTCCAAGAATGTACCACGTCCGAATTTAAAAATGAGTTCTATCATTATTGTTATTACCCAGCCTCCTGTTACGAAATTAATCGTGGTTACGAGCATTACGACCTTGATAGCGATGATAACGATGATTATGTTGATTATGAATTTTTCGATTCCCTATAGATCATACCTTCACGGATGGCTTTAATGATGATGAAACTAACGATACTTACGATATATTCAGTTACGAGATTGACGATGGTAACTTTTATACCATACATTGATTACGTTTCTGTGCGCTTTCCAGAATGATGTTATATTAAGTTTGTATTTCCAATTTTCCTTATTGCATATGAATTGTCTACTAAGTTTTTATGGAAAAATATAATAAATAATACAACTCAGTAAATTTTTGAACATGGAAGTATAAAAATAAAAACTTTGTGTAGTTTTTGTACAATTTTTCGCTTGCGGCGCTTTCATTAATATTTAAAAAAAAAAAAACAAGCGTATAACTATTTTTACAACATATTTGCGCCTTTCCGCCCTCTAAAGTTGAAGTACAATAAGAGAGTTCCATTGTATCCATTAATCCGTTTGTAACACCCTACACACAGCTACCAAGGCACTGGAATAGTCAAGAAACAAAGCACTGCAATATTCAAGACATTGCGCTTGGCTTGACGCGTTTACTTTTGAAACCGTTTCACTCAGTTTGTGTGAGAGAGAAGTTGGAGCGATGAAGCATAAAGAAAGAATAACTTAGTATTCTCATTATTATTCTTTATTATTATTCTTATTGTTATTCTTTCTCTATGGATGAAGAAAGGAAATAGTTTACACTCTGTTTTCAACTGTAGAGAATAATTGAAGTAAAAATGGATACTTTCACAGTTTCGTTCATCCATGCTTACATCCATGGCCAAAAAAAAAAACTGAAAAGTCTTATTTTTTATATTATTTGACCCATCCAATCTGCTTATCTTTAATAGTTTAGGAGATAGAGGGATAAGAATTTCAATGTTCGACGGAAGAAGTTGATGTTGTTGGTGCAATCAGCATAAAAAATACAACAACAAAATTGGAATGATTATCCTACCGTGGAGTTGTTCCAAAATCAATCCCAATTCATTTAAACGGTCGTGGTAAATTTAACACGTTTTTGACTGCTTTTGAGTCAGCCTGCTAAAGATTAAGAACTATCTCAGCTGTGTTGACTGTTGAACTTGTTTTTGTTCCATTTATTTGGATGCAAGCGGAGATTAACGTATCTAATGCACTTTGGACTTTCTCTTTTTGTTTTACATTAATTTCGATTTAACTCTGTGAAGTTCTGACATTGTATTTTATTTAGTGTTTTTCGGTTTTATCAAACACTTTAACTTTCACTTTAAAATGATCAACACTGGGAAATTGGCAGGAAGAACCCTCTTCATTACTGGCGCTTCTCGCGGAATTGGAAAGGCTATCGCCTTAAAGGCAGCCCGCGATGGTGCAAACATTGTTGTCGCCGCCAAGACAGCAGAACCACATCCCAAACTACCCGGCACTATTTATTCTACGGCCGAGGAAATAGAAAAGGCAGGTGGCAAAGCGCTTCCTTGCGTTGTTGATGTACGCGATGAGGCCCAAGTACGCAGTGCTGTCGAACAGGCTGTTGCCAAGTTTGGTGGAATCGATATAGTGGTAAACAATGCCAGCGCCATCTCGTTGACCGGCACACAGCAGACAGATATGAAACGCTACGATTTGATGCATAACATTAATACGCGAGGAACATTTCTTGTCTCGAAGCAATGTCTTCCATACCTCTTGAAGAGTAATCACGCGCACATTCTTAACATATCGCCGCCTTTGAATCTGAATCCAATGTGGTTCAGTAACCACGTCGCCTACACAATGGCTAAGTACGGCATGTCTATGTGTGTGCTCGGCATGGCGCAGGAGTTTCGTGAACAGGGAATAGCTGTAAATGCGCTGTGGCCACGTACTGCTATACATACTGCAGCAATTGAAATGCTTACGGGTCCAGACAGCTTCAAGGTCTCGCGTAAGCCGGAGATAATGTCAGATGCTGCCTATGCGGTTCTTATACGTGAACCGAAGCAGTGCACCGGAAATTTCTTCATTGACGATGAGGTGTTATTAGGAGCCGGTGTTAAAGATCTTAAACAATATGCCTGCGATCCTACCTGCGATAAATTAATGGACGATTTCTTTTTAGAACCGTCGTCGAGTTCTGGGAAAGGCTCAACTCTTTTCCCGTCTCCTTCTATGGTGAAGGGTAATGATGATTCCGGCAGTGCTGGTGTGCCGTTGATTTTTGAAAAGATCGAAGCGCTTCTATCGGAGGAGATTGTAAGTAAAACAAAGGCCATTTATCAGTTCAATATAGAAGGTGAGGAAGAAGGTACCTGGTTCTTGGATTTGAAGAACGGAAATGGTAAATGTGGTATGGGAACACCCACAGAAGCTCCGGATGCCACACTGACCATGAAGGCTCAAAATTTCTACGACATGTTTGCTGGCAAACTGAAGCCTGCTCCGGCATTTATGACACGCAAATTGAAAATCAGCGGAGATCTTCACAAGGCCATGAAGTTGGAAAAACTGATGAAAGCATTGAAAACGAAAGCAAAATTGTAAATCCGAATATTAATTTAATCGAATTTATTTTATTTCCTTAAATATTTAGGTTTGTAAAGTTATTTGAACATATTTGTGAAATAAATAAATAAATCGGCTTAAATTACTGTCTTCCCGAAAAGGCCCAGCGAATTGATGTTTTTTTTGTTGTTGTTGTTTATGATGGAGACACCAAAAACAACAAAAACATCTGTCGCTCTCCCCTACTTTCAAAGTTATAGCCCTTTGAAATTTGAAATTAGTATCCCTATATCTTCTAAACTATAGAAGATATCCGGTATAGATATATACCGTTAGAAACGTAAGTTAAATACCTTTCATTTATGTAAAGTAAAATTTTACCGAGAAATCCATATTTTTGGAGACATCAGCATTTTAGGAGAAAGCTAAGAAAATGAAATATTGTTATGAAAAACACTATTCTGTTGCGTAGCCGGTGTTTGACATACTGAGGGTTATAATCAAAAAGCGCGGCCGAAGGCCGGAGGACGCATACACGCCCTAAAATAAACCTACTGACCTCTACTTCGTTATTTTCCGAACAATTATGTGGGTTAATGACTTGTTTTACTTTATTAATGGGCCGGAAATAGTACAAATATTAAAATCGCGTTTTCTCCAAAAATATGCATTTGTTTGTAAAATCTTATTTTACATAAATGAAAGGTATTGAACTTACGTTTCTAACGGTATATATCCATACCGGATATCTTCTATTGTTTAGAAGATATAGGGATACTAATTTCAAATTTCAAAGGGCTATAACTTTGAAAGTAGGGGAGAGCGACGGATGTTTTTGTTGTTTTTGGTGTCTGCATCACAAACAACAACAACAACAAAAATAACAATTCGATGGGCCTTTTCGGGAAGACAGTAATCTGTTCCAATAAATCCTTTTGAAAAGGAAGCTTTTACAGATTTCCAATATACAAATTTTATTTGTGATAGAAATCTAGGTTTTAAGAAACACGTTTGTAATTTTAATTTTATCGATAAATTATGTAGTTTTTTTTTATTATAAATAACGAATCAAATCCAGATGCTAAATCCCCTAACATTTTCAATATCCTACATTCTTAAGTTGAAAAAGTGGGGTAAATTATATTTTTTTCGTTCCGATATGTTTTAGGAGTATTTCTAATATAATTTTAGTAATACCAATTTGGCTTTTAAGCCCTCGTGGCTTCAAATTGCTGCATTCCTAAAAAAAATGTCTATTTCCAATCCTTGGCGCGAATTTGGCCAAATTTGAAAAATCTATTAGTATTTAGATTTGACACGTCAGCGCGATTTTTCATAAAAAATTTTCGCCTGCGGCGCTATTCTTCTCCACTACAACATTTCTGTACTATATTACACAAAATATTTTCACTTTATCCTAAAATGAAAAATTTTTATGAAAAATCGCGCAACAACAACAACAACATTGGATCCTCATGCCCGTTGTAAATATATTCCATTGTCTTTTTGTTCTGAGTTGCGGCTTTCGTTTGCTTGCATATCGAAAATCTGCTTTTTGTTCTTGCTTTCTAATCGCTTCATTAATTTCGAATTATTTTTGACGAAGACTAGACAACGCATTTCCGAAAAATAAGAACGTCAGAACCCGAGCGTCAGAGAGCGAAATTCTTCCATAAGGTTTGTACAGCAAATTATTTTTTTCCGCTGACGTTGTTCGATGTCAAGGTTTATAGAATAAAAGGTTACGCCAGTAAACAAAGCAAAGGGTCTCGTTCTGCGCATCTACGTCAATAAGTATTTCTAAAATCACTAGGGTCACAACACACGGTACAAATGCCAAACTTGAAAAGTCGTATGAAGAAAAGTTGGAACAGGTTTAATGTTACTCGAACGCTCCAATTTCGTTGTTGCTTTTTTGTTGTTGTAGTTTTATGCGGTAACTCCAACAAAAGCAACATTTCTTGTCGTTCTCGTATGTTTTCAGAATTACATCCCTTTGAAATTTGGAAATTACGAGAGTTTATCTCTTCAACTATACAAAATACTTACATGTTCTTCGTATCGTTGGAAAGGCGTTGGTATTATTCAATCACCAAGATTTTACATAAAAAATTATTGTTATAACCCGTGTGCAGGCGCCTCGGATCAAAATTTCAATACAAATACTTATTGACGTCATTTGACGTCCTTGTCAAATGAAAAAAAATAACGGACCTGCGCGTGGCGTAACCTTCTTTCTATAAACCTTGGTTCGATGTGCTTGTACACTAATAGGGTTGCAGAAAATCAGCCAAAAGATTAAACTTTTTCACTCTCTCGTTTCGGCTTTGTGTAATTCTTATCACAAAATCCTCCTTTTTCCGATATAATCTACAAGCACATCGAACAGCGTCTGCGGTAGTAACCTGTATTCTTAATTTCTTCCTATATTTGTGTTGGGCTTATGCACCATTTATACGCAGGTCGAAAGCGTCAGCATAAACAAAATAATTTACTGTACAAACCTTATGGAAGAATTTCGCTCTCTGACGCTCGGAGTCATGACGCTGCGATCGAATCGATTCTATTTTTTCACCGACGTCGAGCTTAAGGCCTGATTAGCCGTACTTAGCAGTACTTCAAAGAACATGACGTGCTGTCAAAATCCACTTCTAGCTTATGGAAACCTGTGTATCCGTTCAGTCGTACTTACTTAAGCATTAACCACAACCAAGGCTACAGGCTACAAGATATAACTGCAAAAATAGCTAACTTCCAGTGATAGCGGCGTGAAGGCAGCAGCAAAGTGAGCTAGCGGAACAAACGACGTATTGTCGTGCGATTTTTCATAAAAATTTTTTAATTTCAAATGTTTTTTCTGTGTTTACACTTGTTTGTTTACAGTAAAGTAAAGCTAAAGTAATGTAATACAATAAAATACATATCATATACCATTTTAAAGGTAAAAGTACAAGCTTTCCATAACAGTAATTTATTCAATTTAATACCTTAATGTGTCCGTTTGGATGAAAAAAAATTGTTGTTTCAAGGTCGACTTGTCACATTTTTCTAAAAATCAATATAACTCCTTCACAGCCATTTTTTGGACAAAAATGTGTATTACATAAATGGAAGGTATTAAAAATACCTTTCCAACAGTACTTCGTTAGTGCCGCTAACTTTCTTAGATTATGAGACAAGTGACTTTTATTAAACCATTTATTTGTCCATCAAACGGTCATAATTCCAAGATGGCTGACCAGCCCCCGGTAAAAACCAACCAATTTCGTTCCTGATGGTCCCAACTAACGGTACAAAAAAGATTAACAAAATCTGAGCTTGGCAGCTATTCTGCATTTATGCATATTTGATATGCAAACAAACGAGACCACAATTCCGAATAAAAAAAAACAACAATTTTGCTAAAAAAAACACGAATAGCAAAAACGCAGAAACGGCGGATATTATGTAAACAAACTTTGTCGAACGTATTCATTGTGGGTCATTTTGTTTGACGCTAGGAAGTTGTGAAGCTGACGCTGTTCGATCTGCATATACGCTAAAGGACTAATTTGTGAACAACGAAAAAAACGCTAATTATACGTTATGCTTTGTGTATACGCTTTCTTAGCATAGGGAATAACAACAAGTAACAAAAATAACAAAACATTACGTAGGATAAGCATTTCGTTCGTTAAGAAATTAGCTTGGCTAGACGTTGTATCTTTTGAAATGGTTTCACTGCAGGCATGTTGATACCATCAGTGGCTATGCACCGTGGTTTCTCGTTTGGTTTCAAATGTCGTAAACATGTGATGCCAATGTTTGTGTGAAATTTACTGAATATCCAAATGTCGGCAAGAGTGAGAAAATATGAACACGCGTTCGGTAAGTACGGTGCTCTTCTTTCGTTTGATAAACGCTGTTTCACAAATTCTCTACACTTGATACCACAGTGTAGAGTTTTACCTTTCTTCCTCATCTCTCTCTCTCAATGAAACTGACCGAAATCGTTTCAAATGATACCACGTCTAGCCAAGCTAAATGAGTAAGGCCGTGGTTATGCTATCGAGTTTTGCTTGGCAAGTAGGACTTTTTTTTTGTTGTTTTGTGTGTAAAAGAGAGTTTTGTGTGTAAGCAATTCTCTCTTTTACACACAAAACAACAAAAAAAAAGTCCTACTTGCCAAGCAAAACTCGATAGCATAACCACGGCCTAAGCTTTTCCGGTCAACAAGTCGCGAATAAACGCGACTCGTTTCTCACGACAACATCGTTTTGTTGAATATCACGTAAAAGTGCAGAATTGAAAAAGAAAAGAGTGACGGCCATTTGCTTGAGATTCGTTAGTTAACAATATATGGTAAAGAGCTTGGCGACACATCTCGGGTTACCACATTGATAAACAGAGACTGCCACACTGCGGCAGCAATAAAAGATAAAATAAAGCTTGGCTTGGATAGTTATAATTTTGTATCCACCTAATTTGTCCCTAGAATAAAAATGAGAGACGAAGATATTCCTACCACGTGCAACTTCCTCAAGGAACCGTTATCGATCAGGTAAAAAAGCTGTGTACTCTTATTGGAACACTATATATACCTATGCACTTTTCTAGTGATCTTATCGATAGCGGCACCAAATTCGAAATCAATACTAACTTCGACGAGGGCTTCAGCAGTGAGATATTTGATGAACTCAACTTGGGCTCCGACGATGAGGAAACTGAAGTCGACCGTAGCGCATTGGTTTCGCCATGGACCAAGCCATTTGAGGAACTGAGAGAGAAAATGATCAAAGTTAACCAATTCCTATACAAAAAGGTAACTAAGGAGGGAAATCATGAATTGGGCCTCGTACCAAACAATGCACGCGTTTGCATACGCTACAACGCGTATTGGGAATGCGATGGCGCTCCATTCGATTCATCGTTCCTACGTGGCTCCTCGCACTCATTCTACACTGGGCGTAACGAAGTAATCGAAGGGCTCGAAGCAGCCGTTCTCACAATGCACAAGGGCGAGCATGCTCAATTTGTTATTTCGTATCAGTTGTTGTTCCGTGAAATGGGCTGTCCGCCTCGAGTAAAACCCAAGGCCGATGGACTCTTCATCATTGAGTTGGTGACCTTCAGTGCGGTGGGTAATGTTGATGCAGACAAGGAAGTTGCCGAGCAGGACCGCAATAAGTTTTCGGTGGTATTGGATAAAGTGAAGCAAATCCATTTAAAGGGATTAGATTTCTTTGGTCAAGGCTTATATACGAACGCGTGTCGTGCGTTTGATAAGGCAGCAAATGTCCTCAGTTATTGCCATCTCTCTGACGAGAACGAAGAACGGGAACAGCGGGCGTTTCTCATAAAACTGTATACAAACCTTGCCGTCTGTTACATAAGAACGAATGCTCCTGCAAAGACGTGCATAGTATGTAAAGAGATTAAGCGTCTTACGAAAAATCTGCCCTCATGCAAGGCACTCTTTCAAGAGGGCAGAGCGTTGCTTATGTTGGGTAAAAGAATATATTATTTTATATCAAAACTGGAGTTCTAATTTAAAATTGAAATTTCTTAGGCGATTACGAACGTTCGCGTAAAGTTCTAACACGTGCGTTGCGCATGGAACCTCAAAACGATGATATCAGCAAGGAGCTCAAAATCTTAGATCAACGTTATACGCGTTACAAGGAGAGTGAGAAGAGTATATGGACCAAAGCAATGGGCGTTATAAAGGAACCAGAAAAACCAAAGCCGAAAACCGATATAGATTCTAATTTCAAAAGTGGCATGATGGAGTTCTTGGACTCGTTTAAGAATAATCCAGAGATGAAGACTATGAAACTGCCCTCGGGTTTTACAACAGAAGAAATTCAAACCATTAAGTCATTAGCAGGCCCCTTAAACTTGGAATTGAGCTTGTGTCCACTGGGCACAGGCACTTACACCCTCAAGAAGCTATAGATTTAACAACGTTTTAAGTTTTACACCGCAAGATTAACTATATTACGATTTAATCTAAAATCTACCGCAATGACGAATCTATATATATAAAAATGAGTTGCCCTATGTTCGTGATTTTATAACTCGAGAACCACTCAACCGATTTTCAAACAAGTACATGCGTTGGAAAGGTCTACTTTCACTGATGGTTTATAAAAAAAAAACATCGAAAAATTTCTACGAATACAAGTTTGCGGAATAAATTTAGAATTTCCTGTATTTTCACACGGTCAACTGTATGTTGCATGTTCACGTGTTGGGAAGCCGTCGTCTTTATTCATTTTTTGTGAAAATGGCAATACTAAAAATGTCGTTTACCACCAAGCTCTGCAATAAATTTTTTTCTTTTTGATGTTCTCACTTTAAAAAATTTATATTATTTTGCACTTCTTTTTCAGGAAAATGTCTATTCTTTCTAGAAAATTTAATTTTTAATACAAAGACCTAAACGTATGTTATTGTATTGTCCAGCAACGCGGGCAGGGTTACTCTAGTTTATTATAAAAGGTCACGAAGTGTCTTTTCCAAAACAAAATATCGCTTCAAGCGATCCTTTTGCGGTCCTTTCAAGTGTTCCTTTCAAGTGTTCCTTTGAATTATATTTTTATGTTGCCGCGACTTCGTATTATACAAGAATTGAGTTTCTTGCAGTAAACTAATTAATTTTGATTCAGAAAAATTTAAGTTTGTGTCATAAGATCGTTAAAAATTGACGCTCGAAAGTGATGATTTTAATATTTGTTTCACTGAATATTGCATTTTAATTTAATTTATATTTTTATTCATGAAATCGACTTTTTTAAAATTTAATATTATTTCATATTTAATATAATATTAATTTAATAACTATTATAGATGGCATTAATTAAATGAAGACATTACCTAAATCCTGCTTGAGTTAATCTGCGGTGTAAGCTCAGTATTAGATTAAATATCAATTATTTGCGACTGAAATTTGAGAAAATTATTTTGCGACCGAATTATTTGAGAAAACAGTATTTCTGCTGTTTTTTGAAAGATTTTTTTATGTTATTCAAGTAGTTTCTCAATGAAATAAAGTAATAGCAGAGAATTTGCTAAATAAATTTTTTAATAAGTACATGAAATTGGAAAACCCATTTATATGACTGTGAACTATGAAATAAATAATAAAAAATATGTTTCCTATAAACATTTGTTTATGTTGGTTTATAACCTTTGAATTAAAGAAATTCATTATATGGAAATTGTTTAAATATCAAAATAATTGATTACGAACTCAGAGGAATACAATGGCAAACGATTTATTTTATTTAACGTTTCAACAAAAATTACAACAATAATATAACTAATAATAATTTTATAGAATGGCAAAAAGTAAAGTTCTGTTTTCAAAATCTGTTCAACATCACGAAGTTTGTGTCATACAGTTTGTTAACTCTTCTTACAGAACTGATTATAGCTCGGCCCAAAGTTTCTTAGATTCGATTTAATTTTCTTTTGTTATTAGATTGTTTTTAATATGATTAACATTAATATATTCTTAACACAAAATGGTATTTATTCTCCACATGGTTTTAAGTTCTTATAATTTAAGTACCGCACAATTTATTTGATATAAGAAGTATTAACAACAAATTATAACCTATCTGAGTTAATTTCGTCACGGTTCACATGGAGTTTGAAATAGTTTTGATTATCAGTTTTCAGTTTTTGCTGTGGCTATAAAATATTCACCCAATTTATTCCAACTATCTTTTTAAAAACGAAAATAACTCAATTGACGTTCTATTAAATAAAGTAGTAACATTATTTCGCACTCTCTTTTTTAAATAATTTATTAAGTTAACGTTTACACAAACATTTCTAGAACATTTCCGATATTCTAATATTGTGTATTTCATTTGTCAGCAATTGTAAATGTATATACTATATATTATATATAAAACTTAATTTCATTATTACATACGCGTAAGTGCTTATATTTTGATTTCTTTTCCTAGAATATATAACATCTAATATACAAATTTGCATAAGGTACATCGATCTACTACATTTAGTTTTCAACAGCCATTTAATTTAACTTAACTACTCTTCACTAATAGTTTGTTATTGATATTATTTAATATATTTTAACATTTCTTACATGTACTAAAGTAAAGTAATTTTCTTAGATAGTGTTCTAAATCAATCAAATATAAAATCAAAACATTTTAAAGCTAGAAATATTAAAGAAAACAAATTAATGTCATTAAGGAACACTCTTAAGTACAATTAGTCTAATGAATATATAACTTTTTAAATTAAAATAAATGATTAAAATAGATGATGATATGAATTAACAATTTATATTTTAAAGTCTATAAACACTTTTAAACAAAATGGGAGGTAAAATTTTTGGTATACAATACATACATATGTATATAAATATTTAAACTATTTACTTATTAAAGTGTGAACTGAGTAAAATAGTACAGAAGTCACATCTATCTATATATTTTCCTCTATGGATATATTGCAAAAGGTAATATATTTCCATACAATATCATTTCTCCCAAAATTGTAGTTACATTTTTCCACATAATTTAAACATTTGAATATATTTAAATTATATTCATTAGACTGATGTACGAAGTAGCCACTTGTAGTTAATTTGGTACATAATTCAACTCCTATTTATACGCATGTGTACATATATAAATTCACACTATATATATTATATACATATATATATAGTATTAAGTACATATGTACTTAAACAATTGGGGACATAGACTACACATAAACAATGATTTCGTATGAACGTGATCTCCATATGAACGTATGATCTATCTATTGATCATAATTAAGGAGTAAGATTTGAACAGATCGTGAGTCGTAGAGGAGAATTCAAATCCTCTCAAACCATACATTTCAATACATTCATTTATTTTTATTCTGTTCCAGTTAAATGGGTTTCAAGGCGCTTTTATGAAATTTGAACAATTGTATTTTTACGTAATTTTTCCACTTTGTTTTTGAACCCTGATTGTAAAACCCATTATATACGCCAGCACTACTCGTATATATATATTACATTCATACCGGTAGTAACATTTATAGTTGTACGTAATTTAAATACTGCATTAAATATGTAGATTGATTTAATTGTAAACGCAAATGTTACTTTAAACAAAATTCTCCTTTAACCAAGTATCACAATTTCAGTTATGCTTCTTTAAATTTATTGATTTGGTTTAATATCCTTTACTATCTAACTAACATACGCTACGTGTATATCTACATAAACGTATGTACATATATAAATATATCTGTGTATTTATTACATCTGTAATATTTTCAACTGTTTCGACTTCTTAGTTTTTTGGTACAAGAAATTCGGTGTATATTTTTGTATTCTCTAGTTGTGGGTAAGCGAAACTTGTTTTAGTAACTCGGTTTATAAGTACTCGGTTTGCGCCTTGAACTCGTACATGTAGTATTTTGTGACAACGCCTTGGGATGTTCTGTAGATTTATGTACGTAGATTGATTTTGTATACGAGTACCATGATTCATAAATCGAACGCATTTGTTTCCTGAAGAAAAATCTCTTTTGGTTGGCTAATAAAGGAACGTTTAAGGTACTTTTTTCTTTTGATTTAGTGTACAAGGAAGTCTAGTGTCTTCTTCTTATATTTGAATTCAACAATAAACATATTTTACAACAAATCCTTTTTTTTATTTTTTTTAGGTTTTGACCCATCAGTGGACTGGACTGAGTTGTTATCGTGGGTTATCCACAAATATTACATGGATGTGGCAGACTTAAAATTGTATTTGAAATCTAAGATCACTCGGTTCATTTAAAAGTTTCGAGTTTATGATTGGATAACTGGATAACGCTGTACGCTAGTAAAGTAACTTGGAAGCCGATATGGATTTAAGTGGATAAATACGAGTATAGTTTGTGCTGTTTAATTTCAATGGGATATTAGAATTGCCTGCTGTATGAAGAAACAAAATATTGATTTTTTATGAACCTTTTTTGCGGTTTATATACATATGTGTTTTTTTATATAATTTGTTTGTCTCGTAATTGATCACTAAATCTCTAAACTATATTTGGCAATTATTATATTATTGGGAAATTATTATTAAAATTCTTATTTATTGTTTTACAGATCTCACCGAAGTCACTGATTTCATAGTTTATCAAGTGTGAAATTTTGGATAAGTTTTAGTTTTTACTAATGACAAATCGTAACTTTTATGTGACTATCGGACGTGGCATTTGTTAATTAATTAAAATAATTTTGTTTATTCACGAAATTACTTTATAGAAATTCTAAAATTTTTAAACCAAACACTGGATACTAAAATAATTTAATATTACATATGTATTAGAAAATATGAAATAAAACTATGATGATGTAATGACTTACGATGATCTCATGACACTGGCATTACTCTGTATTTTTTTCTATATTCATCCAGTGATTTTTTAACTACCTAATTTTGCCTTCATCATGCTCTCGATTGAGGTTTAGCTTCAGGTAAAACGTTATAAAAACATTTTCAAAAACGTACAAACGCACATGCTATAAAATTCCATAAAAAATTAAATTCAAATATTTGCATTTCTGCATCATGAAGATAATTCTTAATGCATTTGTTATTAAATAATAATTACAATAATAAACAATTGCAGTAATGTCTGTCAATTTTTACAAATTTCCAAGACAAATATCACTGAAACCTTCACTGCGAATAATGTATTTGTCCTCAGCATTTTAGTTTTCAATGTTATGTTACGTTGTTTCTTCAAAACTATAATTGAATTAAAACTACAAAATTTAGGCTCAAATTTACAAGGAAATACTTTTGTTAAAAAACAATTAAAAGCTTAGAATCTCACCACAAACGAAGACGCGTCCACTCATGTGTGTATATATGAATATCTATAAATGGAAATTATTATCTTTCTGAACTAAGCGTTAAGTTAACTTTTGAATTGCATTTTCAGTTTAATGTTGTTTCTTTCAGTTGAATCCGGTTTTGCTACTGTTAGTAGTTCTACTAAGGGTAGTAGTAGTTTTTTATAGGTAATTCACGGGTAATTTACAACTCCTTTCTTTTTATGTTTGCTTATAATCGTCAGGTTTAACATGCATATAAATAACATTAGTAATCAACAATTCCATTCGTTACTAGGATTTCTTCCATTTAAAAACTATGTTTGCTTAAAATATCTATATCTATATTTAATACTCACTGAACTTCCCTAAAAAACATATAACAATTCTTACTTTTGGCTTAGGTACATCTACTTTGCAATTATTTATGGTTACTTGTTAATAATGAAGTAATTACTTGGTGAATAATTAGCTAGCATTATGTGGTGTATTTTTTAACTTTCAGGCCTGCGACGAGGAAGCTTCGTCAAGTTCCGTGTGTTGTGTGGTTAACTATGAACAATTAAATGAAAAATGTGTGAAACTCAAACCAACACTAATATTGCAGATTTAAACCGACTCTTTGCGTTTCTCTTCGTCGCAGTATTAGCTATCAATGGTTATTGGTTTTAATTTCTGCAAAGTACTTCCGTAAGTAGTGTTAACGGCTATTGAAATCATTTATAAAGCAACCTATTTTTTACCGATTGATTTTGTGTTTGACGTTTTGGTTGAGCTCATTGCTGACGCCGTTGATATGGACGTTGTTGTTGCTACTGATTTCTGGGCGTCCTTCACCATTGCTGAGGGTGTAGTCGTCGGTTTTGTCAAAGTTGGCTTAGCACTTGTGGGGCTCGAGACAAGTGGAGCCGTTGTTTTTGCTTTTGTTGTATTCGTACTACTAACGATTGGCTTAACTGTCATTTTTGGCATATCGCCAAGAGTTGTTGGTGGTGTGGTAATAGCAGATTTCGCATTGGCATTTGTAGTTGCAGGCTCCTTAGCAGCTCTTGCGGTAGTGGACATTGTTGTGATCATGGTAGGTGTGATTGTTGTTGTTGTTGTCTTGACACTTGTCGCTGTGGGGTTGAAGTTCTTGTTCACTGAAGTAAGAGTCGTTGTAGGCTTGGTAGGTGGAAACGAGGTCAATGCAGGCGTTGGCTTTACACTCGGTGTTCCTGCCTCTACTAGTGGCTTAACTGTTGTTGTTGTGGCTACTGCTGGCTTGCCAATTGTCGATGGTGCAGCAGTGAAGTGGACGACTGGTGTAGCAATGGGTGGTGTTGGATTAGCAGTTGAAGCTGGCTTACCAAGATTTCCACCAGCTTCTGCTTTAGCTGCTGGCTTACCTTTTGTCACTGTGGCTGCTGGAGGTGTTGTTCTTTCTCCGAATGATATCAGCTGTCGTTCCCGTCCGCTATTCTTAGTACCGGCAACAACCACCTGAGCTGTTGTTGGCGGAGCTGTTGTTGTGGCAACAGTCATTGCGGAATTCTTGATGGGCAGTGCGCTTGTGGTAACCTGGGAGGTCTTCGCTGTAGTTGTAGCAGCTTCGTTAAGAAGCGACCCGACGCTGTCGTTAGCATGCAGCTCAGCTTCAATTAAGGGCTGCCTACTGGGGCTCACATCGGGCGCTTTATGTTTGCCATTCGAGCTGGTCTGAGTTGATCTACGATTTTTTAATATGCTCGTCGAAGGTTGTGCGAAAGTAGAAGATTTCTTCATGTTCGAATCAGCTTCCTGATGAAGAAAAGTGGAAGTATGTGTAGTTTGGTCTGAGAAATGATTTCTGCACATTTGATTTGACTTACGAGACTATTTCGGGCCTTGACCTTGAACTCCTCAGCTTCTGCATCCGTTTCAGCACTTGCTACCGTCTGAGACGTCGTCAACGCTCGCTCTCAGAGCTGCAGAGCCTCATCGCGGTAGCCACTGCCGTCGCGGGGCAAAGCATCAGATGGTAGGCCATTAATTAGAATCCGGGTGTTGGCAACACTGTCATAATTGTTGCTCTGATAGCGCTCGTCATGAAGATTAACGCAGGGCCTTCCGGCCGGCCCCCACTCCGGTGTGGGCCGCAGCAGAAATCGGAGTCGCTCTTTGAAACTCAGATGTTTTGGTGCCTTAAAAATTTGTTGGAAAGCCACAAGAAAGATTACCAAGACTGGCAAAAGGCCGATTATCCAGCCCACTGCATCGGCCCATAGAGGGTAAACATAATGACCGTACGAGGCGGGCTTGTACTCCACCCAATTGAAGAAGAGAATGAACTGTTTTGAAGATGAGGGGACACCAATAAAATACACTTTAGAATTGATCGTAATTTAGGGCTCGACACTTACTAGTAAAGTAGCTGGAGTTATATAACGCCACATTGTGGACCAGAATATGTTCCAGAAACGCGACCTCTTGCCAATCATGCCCTGTATATCGTTGAGGAATCTCTGTGATCCGTAAATCCAGGCGATAAGTACGCACTCGGATATTGCGATCAGCAGAACCGACCAATTGGCCGCGTACTTGTCCATTAGCTGCAGCCAGTACATTCCACTCTGGATAGAAAGGAGGTATAATAACAACGATACGGTATAATTCCACATAAAATTAAGTCACTGTATATATTACATTTGTCGTAAATCCTAGGCCCCCTATGTATCCAAAAACGCCAACGAAGAGCACAACCCATGTTTTGTATTGCCGTAGATTCGGAAATTTATCCAGAATGGCAGTAGTGACCGTCTCCATGAGAGCGAACTGCAAGCAACAGTTGGAAACTATGTAGCTCGTGCTATCGGATCATAGACGCCTACTACTCACCTGTGAATCCAGGCCGAGAGTCAGCAACATAACAAAAAAAAGGACCGACCAGACGGGTGAGACCGGCAGTCTTGTCACTACTTCCGGATAGACAATGAATGCCAGGCCAGCGCCTTGATCCACGACCTTCTTCACCTCAACGTCCAGTTCATGTGCCAGAAAGCCGATGATGGAGAATATCACAAGACCGGCGAAGAACGAGGTGGCAATGTTGCAGACGGCGACAATCAGGGAATCTCTGAAATGAGTGTGTATAGCGTAAGTGAGGTTGTGGTTACGTAGATTGTTTCCTCTTCGGTGCTCACTTGTAGCAGTTGTTGGAGAACTTGTTGTATGATGACAAGGTGATTAGGCCGCCCCAAGCAGGACTCAGAGCAAAGAAGATTTGCACAGCTGCATCGCCCCAAACCTACAAGTGATAATAATGGCGTAATAAACAGGAGCAATTCGGAGGTTCCTCAATATTATGGTACTTTATAAAGTACCACAACAGCAATAGTTCTTTAACAGTACAGTATAACTTACTAGTGTTGCTAAACTCACCTGTGCATTTGCCAACTGCTTCCAATCGGGCGTCAAATAGAACAGAATTCCTGTCGAGGCACCGGGCAGGGTGACACCGCGAAAGAACAGGATCACCAGCACTACATACGGAAAGAGCGCCGTGAAATAGACCACTTTTCCGGACGATTGAACGCCTTTGCACAGGCATAAGAACACAATGACCCAGGCGGCTAGCAAGCACAGAGCCAAGGACAACTTGATGTTGCCCGTCTCCTCGATGCCAGATGAAAGGCCGAGCACGTAGTTGCTACGGTTGCACATGGTGAAGTTGGATTGGTGAGATTAAAAGGAGTTATTAGGAGGTTGCGCACACGGATCAGCCAGAGCAGACCAACTCTGACTCTAGCTGTCTCCGTGTTAACAGTAAATAAAAAATATGCTCACGTAAAGTATTCCTCGGCAGGGGGACGTTTCAGTGCATGCAGAGCCAAGTCGGTGATGTTATACTCATCAGCGAAGGTGCTATTATAACAAGTCCTCAAGTAGAATGTTCCGTTGACGGCATCGCATTGATCGGCCATTTCGTAGGAAAAGCAGTCTAAGAAATGGGAGAATGAGAAAAACATTTTTAAGGTCAAGTCTCAATCTTCTTTAATAAACAAAAACATTCATTTGGCATTTAACAAAAGATTCATATTTTCTAAACCAAAACCCAAGAACAACAATAAATGCATCTAGTCTTTTGAAGATACTTTTAGGCTGTGAAGTTTTCTATGATTTATAATATGTTTCCACTATTGTTAAATTAAATATGAAGGAATGTAAAAGCAATACAAGTACAAAAGATGCACAAAGACAAATAACCCTTGAATCGCGGTTAATTTTCGCTGAAGGTTGCTTTAAACCTAAATTTAACCACATTGATTATTGTTGAAGGATTACCAGATAAAACTTAAACTCAACCGCAGAAACAAATGACCTCATTTTATGCGTTAACACAAGTTCAGAAATAATCATCCATGGACATACTTTCGGACATACACAAATATATACGCAAATATAACATTTGCATAGCTAGACAAGTCAACTAAAATAAATAATTCGGCTTTAAATTGTGCTTGAATGTGTTTAAACATCAGTTTAGTTTAAAGTTTAAACATCAGTGTTTGAGGGCGGAGAGAGAGAGAGGCGAATTTTAAGGAGCGATGAGAGAGAGAGATATCTCCGAAACAGCAATCCTCAACATCCTTTTTTAAATCAACAGTTTTTGAATACTCAAGCTTAGTACGAGTAGCCAGGAGACAAGGTCAAATGTCGGAGAGTATAATATGGAACGGAAGTGGGTGGGATAGAGAGAGAGAGTGATATCTTGGTGCATGTGAATGTTCTTCTTTTATTTAGGAATTCATCACAGACTATCTACATACATTTCACTTCAGCACAGCGACCTTCGGCAACTTTCCGTAGTTACCGACTCATCCTCATCTGCTACCCTGAACTTGGAAACGGATTAAGAATAGAAATGAAAAGGTTACGGCAGAGTTCCGTGTCATGTTTCAGTTCGGATTTCACAGCACAGCAGCGTATCGAACACAATCATTTTGACAACAAAGCTCAAAGAAACAGAGCAGGAAGAGTATTGTTGTTGTTGGTGAATATCTTGTTTTAAGTGTGAAGTGCAATTAAATTAATAACATACTTATGACAAATAATATTATAACTCCAAACTTAATTTAACAAATTTAATAGCTTGCGATGTGAAGGTCGACATTTTGCACAAAACGAAAAAAGGAAACAAAAACAATTTCTAAAGTTAGTTTAGATTTCTTGAGTTAAAACCCAAAAGTTTGCTTTTTTCTCCACAGTAAAAGAAACTTCAGCATTGTTGAAGAGATGGCTACAAATATATAAATTCTAAAAAGTTTTTGGGAAAATAAAATTGAAAGGACTTCTCAAAGATGTATCCATTTCTTACTTTTCTAAAAAAGTTCATAATGAAAATTTCTTGACAGGAAAAAGGATATAATAACAAAAAAGGGAAAGGTAAAAGTTAAGTAAGAGAATTGCTAAGTAAGCAAGAAATATTTAATTTAGTTGAATGAACCTATTCAATTCTTATCCCAAAAATGTCTGCTAATTTAGTATTTTAAAGTTATAATAATAAACACACAATAATTGGCGCCCGAACGGTACTCACTCTCGGTGCTCCATTCTTTTTCGCAGTTTTGCCACGGCAGCTCTGACGTCAGCGAGGCAAACATGTAGAAAATCGTCCAGGCTATAATTAAATTGTAATACAGCATAACAATCGCGGACACGATTATCATGCCCGTCCCGAGACCTCGGAACAGTGGACAGAAGCGGCGGTAGATGGCGACAGGACCCAGCGCGGCGTATTGGCCAAAAGATAGCTCCATGAACATCAGTGGCAGTCCGGCGATTATCAGCATAATGGTGAATGGTATAAGAAATGCACCTAATATGATTAAATTGTGTGTCTTTAATACATTTTTTATTGTGCTCTTTACCTAATAAAGCAACAAAATTTTTAATTCTCTATGGTTTCTGCGTTTATTTATTATCCTTTTCATCATCCAAAAATTAATCGTGCACCCGAAAAGTGCGCATTCGGAATGCATGAAGAGTTTCAATGAAAGCAAAATTCAAAAGTAGTTACGGAGCCTGAAAATATGCAACTTGTGTCTAAAAGAATTGAAAATTTACAGAGTTTTTTGTGGCGGTTTCTTGTCGTAATTGGATGATGAAAATAACTTAATAAACCCAAAAACTTTTGGGCTTTTCGAACTTTGAACTTATTTAACAAAATGTTTGTATTAATTGTATGTAAATATTATGAATGTATTTCTTATGTATGTCTAAATATGTTAACCAAATTCCAAGAGCAAAATTCGTAGTTTAAACTTAATTTACCGCCGCCATTGTTGTAGCACAAATACGGGAATCTCCAGACGTTGCCAAGACCCACTGAGTAGCCAAGTAGCGAGAGCAGGAAATCAAACCGCCCCGTCCAGTTGCCGCGTTCGGGTTCATTAACTTCCAGCGCATTATTGTCGAGGTCTATCAGGGCGGCTGCCGAGTCCCCGCCGCCAATAGTTATAGTGACCGGGGGAAAGCTGTTGTCGGAGCGGGTGTTTGCTGCGATCGTAGCGCTGATACTCGTGGTGGTGGTAGCGCTGTTAGTGCTTCTTGTGGGAAGGGCGGCCATCACATTGTTGTTGGGCTTTGAAACTGGTAAATTCACTGCGGTGTAACGATCTTCATTTTGCTGTTAGGAAGAGAGACAGAGATAATAGATCAAGATAAAGAGAAATAGATAGATAGGTAGATAGATCAATATAATGCTTTATAAGTCTTTTTATTATAACTTAAAACATTAATTTATTTCTTGTTTATTTCTTATTGTAATCTTGTCCTTGTCCTTGAACTCGCTGTGGTATTTAAAGACAATTTTCAGTTATAAATCATGCATAGCATTCTTGAACTTGATAATAAAACTGACAATTAACATCTTTCATTCAAACAATAAATAAACGAGTACAGATTCATTCAACATCTTTAAATAATTAAAAATGTAATGCAAATGGTTCACTATAAAGAGTAAACAAATTAAATTCTTACGATTTCTTCTTAATGAATCTCTTCCTAACAATTAGCGTTCATTAATTGCTCAACTTAGCTCGTTAATTGCGAAGGGTCGCTTTTTCACAATAGTTTCTTACAATATTAAAGGATGACTTCTTAAAAAGTGAATAAAGTCAAATAGAAAACAAATGTAAACACAATGCATGTTTAGAACAACACTGAAATGTTGCCAGAGTGAAGCTTCGAATCGCTGGTTTTAATAGACAGACTTTTAAGTATCTTAGCAAAAAATCCTAACTATATTAATTATATACACTTATATGTATGTATATACAGATGTATATTTTTTACAAATCTAGATTTCATTACATAATTTTAACTGTGAAATTTGTTTTGTGGACCAGAAACGGTTTTCTGTACCAATTTCAGTTCGTTGGTTGTTCTGCGGTTAATCAAAAATCAGGTCAAGTGAACGATACAGATGACGAAAATTATAAATATGGTTTACATCATGTTTCCAAATACACTGACTGAAGTCATTCAGTTCAATTAATCTGCATGCGTGCAGCGTTGAATTTATTAACTGAATTCAAGTCAATTCGATTGTGAATTCAATTCAATTCAACTGTCAATTCTACTGGGTTGACGCTAATGCGTTTAAAATATGCTAGTCAGCCATTCAGAACGTAATTTTTGTTCGAGCTGATTTTACATTTTAGACAGAAGTTTATACTGAAAATCAAACCGAAATGAAATGCTAAACAAAGTTGATCATTGAATATTCAATACACAGGCAAAATTTAAATGTAAAATTTATCGAATCTTTACATATTATTTGGAATACAAAAGGTTTAAAAACAATTCTTCACAATTATGTTAAATTTATTTCCCAAAAGTAGGAAATAATCAATGAAAAACGTATGTATCGTATATAGGAAATAGGAATCTTTTTGAAGTAATGAACTAATTGATTCATTCTAATCGTTTTGTAGTATATTAGAATCGTCGAGTTAATTTCAATTATTATGACAAACAGCGATTTGAGATTTGAGAATAATAGGAATGTCTTAAGAGCAGCTCTTCAATTAAACTTTTTGAGTTTTATCCATAAACACTTCATCAGTAAAAACAACCCGACTTCAGGGGAATTCAATCATTCAATCATTAATTTCTGTCGTTGGTTGTTTCGTTTATTTGAATAAATATTCATCACTTCCTGCAACCATCAACAACTCAACACAAATAACGTGAAGGAAGACCCTCTCTGTGCTGCATTTACTTCGACTTTATTTTGCTTGTTGATTTGTGTGCCTCGAGGTACGAGCCGCTAACCTTGTGGCAATCAGAGTGGCAGCATTCGATGCTGTCACTTCACCGATAGAACTGCGTATAAAAACCGCCTGGCCCACTGCCAGCGATGACAGTTGTTTACAGTGGGTGATTCTCTCTGTTACACTCTTCACTACATACATTTCTAAGCTAAGATATACATATATTTGTAGGATGTTTGCAGAAATGTTTATGGAATGACTGTGGGTTTTAAAGTCTCCCATGGGTAAAAAGTTAAATGCATGGGTTAAAAAGCTGAGGTTTCGGTATCCAATTAAAAATCGAGTGCGGAGTGCTTTAGAATATGCATTTCCTTGATTTTATATACACTCGCTGGAGCAGCTAAATCTATGTACAATATTTAAAATTTATTGCAATTGTTATTGAACGCCTGCATTGTTGCCGTTCTTTTGGCCACCCGCGGTGCCCTCAACAATCGAACTCACCTCCCACAGATCGACGTCCAAGCGTGTGCTCGATTCTTTATTCGCCTTCAGGCGCTTCTTAGCTTCCTTGGCTTTTTTGTCTCTCTTATCCTTTTTATCCTTTTTGTCCGACATGTCGGCGAACGTGTTGCTTGCGCTGGCAAAATTGGAAAAGTTGGCAAAGCTGCTTGGTTATGGAAAAAACAGTATTAATTGTTCGCAACTGTTGCACGTGTCGCTGCTCGACAGCGCGTCTTCGTGAACTTTCAGCAATAAATTATTTTATTATTTTATTCCTTGCATGCATCTTAAGAAGCCTCACATACACCAATATTTCAAGATATCGGTTTCCTTGAACAATGGCTCAGGATTTTATAAGTTCTTGAAGTTAGCAGCGGATGTCGCCAGCAACATCTGAAATTGAAGAGAGATAGAAAGAGAAAGAGAGTGTAGAGGTTAAATAATTGCTAGGAATTGATCATAAATTAGTTTAAAATTATGAGATTGTAGATTTATTACAAACTTCAGTACGTAAAAACGTCAAATAAATAATGTTTCCGTATTTTATTCTCATGAATCTTCTCGTGCCTTCTTTTCTTAGTCTTAAAGGAAAAATCAATGCGACCCAAAGAACTCGGGACTTCCTTTAGTATCAAAAAAAATGGGGTTTCCATTTTTTCAATATGAGTCATTTAAGAATTAAAAATTGAATTGAATTTAGATTTCTATAGTAAATAAATAAAAAAGAATACATTTTCATAAGATTTCCCGTTGAAAGACTTCCGTTATTTTGTGTTTACCTGATTGTGAGTAGTGTGAATAATATTAATCTGTGAGTAAACATTTATTTCTTAATTTTAATTTATATACGGAATTTCCAGCAAGATCCGTCATCACTATTTTGATATTTCGCTCGATGTCAGTCCGATGGTCCGTCTGTCAGTCTACTCAAATGAAGCCAAATTAAACAGAATTGCTTCTGACACCTGCTCTCTGCTCGCGCCCCTCCCCTTCCCTTCCTCCATGAGAAACTTCTTCATAAATTTCGCCAGTACTTGTCAATTAGCTGATTTATTTAGACTCGTAAAACAAATAAAGACTTCAAGTGGAAATTTATTTTGCTCTAAAATGTATTTCGCAAAGATTGCAAAAGAGTTGTTTTTAATTTTAGAATGATGCAGACTTGTTTACAGTTAGTTGTGCACAGGAGGTGTCAATGCAAGAAAGTAACGGAAGTCACGGACGATTTTAACAGTTTTTTCATACATTTACAATCATTAATACGAATTAGAAACAATTAGAGGGAAAAATCTTATTTCTTTGTTTAAATTATTTAAATTTTTAAAGTATATATTCAGACGTTGTTTCCACCTTGAAATAAAAAATATTAGCTTCCTTCGTATTTTATAATTTCGATCTTATAACTCGCAGCCATTCATTTAATGTTTTTTTTCTTTCTTATTCTATCACGTTCGCTATACACGTTGCTGTATGAAAAACTATTCAAAGGAATCACGTGAGCTCATAAAACATATCCTGCTTTATTAACTTATACAACTAAGCTCAGGGCTCAGAGCTCAGGGCTGGTGTGTTTGTATGTGTGTGTGCATGTCCATGATAAAATCTTGTTGTTGCCTTACAACAACCACTTGAAACCTCATCCGAGCACCGCAATTCATCAATTTTTGGAGCCGATATCACAAGGAGATGACATGAAGTGTCGTTGACGTACGTCATTTTCTTAAGAACTCATTAATTTCGAGAAAACATTCTCACACGACGAATAGCATCACCACCAACCTCATCCTCATTATCATTATCATTATCATAATCATCATCGCCATCGCCATCAACCTCATCATCTCAGTGAAAAGACTCTTGTATGTGTGTATATTTTGTGTGTATAACATTAGAGAGGACATCACTAGCAAAGGACTAAATGACGACGATGATTATGATGGGGCGAACATGCTAAGCGAGGACTTCAGCGCTAATGAGTCCTCGATGCAGATGAGATGAAATGAAATGAGTTGAGATGCGGTGCGATCCGATACGATAAACTGTTCTCAAATTAATAAATGAAGGATGTACAAAGGAAGGAGGGTGCAGTAGTATAAATAAAGGAAGAAGAAGCACAAAAATGCCAAATAAATTCAAAAGTTTCATAAAATTTGAATTGAAAACTCTGCTCGGTTCCCACAACGTGTTAGTAAATGAAAAAATTTATTTGGCTGCACAAATTTAACCTCACTTCAAGGTTCCTCTTCGCACTGCTCAATGGCACACTTTCGAATCTGAGAGAAAGTGAGAGAGAAAGAGAGTGAGAAAAAGAGAGAGACGCAGAGGAATGCATGCTATTCATATAAAGCGATGTGTTCGATTAAATGGGTCACATTAACTAACACAGCCACTTGAACACAAACGCACGGAGATTCACAGAGCCACCCGCACAGACTCCCACAGACTCCCACAGACTCCCACAGATTTACAGATCCTGAGACAGATTTCCACGCCTCTTCCTCTTTTTTTCTTTGAATTTTGCAACTGAAAATTTTTGCATTTCAATAATTTTTGCATTAGAAGAACCAAACAAAAAAAAGTGATCGATAAATTTTGTTGTTTTTGAAGCATGAAATGTTTATGTTCGAAATATTGGCCAGAGCGATGTAATTAGAAGGTGGAGGATGTGGATAATTGATGGGTGGCGAGAGGGAGAGGTGGGGGAAGGGTTTATAATCCTTCTCTGAAAAGAACACACAACAATACCTACATTACTCAGTGCTTTTTCTTCTATTTTCTTTTTAAATGGTTTCATTAAAAGAAGCTTTCAAGTATTATATAAAAACACATCTCGTATGGACCGTGTTTAAAATGTGAACCCTTCTAAAAGCCATACAAATCTTAGCTCAGTCACCTTTGAGGTCATTTTAATAACATCAACAATAAGTTGCTGAGTTTCTTTTCATTTCAACCGTAATTAACCTGAAATTCCCTTCAGTTGACATGAAAACAATATGAGAGAAATAAACATGATACTTGATACGGAACTAAACGATTGGTGGGAGGGGAGGTTGGAAGCAGCCCCGGAGGAAAACCACTTAAAACTCAGTCAACAGTGCAACGAGTGCGCACTGAATGACAGCCAGGAGCAGCAGCAAAAGCAAGAGCAACGACAGCATGATGTTTTCACCTGTTTTGAGATGAATGCTCATTCAATTGCATCTGTTATGAAGAAGAAAGAAAACAATGTGGACAACACAGAAAAAAGGAGCAACTACAATGAGACAATTGGTGGGGAGCAGCCTCTCTCAACCACTCTCTCCAGATGCTCGGTGAACGCGCTCGCAGCAAACAGAAACACTTGAAGGACGTGTTCAGAGAGACACAAAAATGACAGGCTGAGAGCCAGTAGATAAGTTTTTTTGTTAGTTTTTTTATGTTTTTGCAAAACTTTATTTCGGCGTTCATGAATAGTTTTTGTTGTTGTTTTGTTCGCCGCTGTTTTCTTAGTTTTCTCGAAGCGAAACACAATTAACACAAATAATAATGACAGGATATACGAATGTTTCTGTCGAAGGGGGAGGACGGGGGGGGGGGGGGGGGGGAGGACCGAAGGATCCAAAATACATTAATTATTATTTTAATTATATTATTAATTTTATTTGAAACACTTATTAAACTTTTATTTTATGATTAATTTTGAACTTTTATGGTGTTTATTGTTGTTTTATTCTCTTTCAAAAACTTATTTTTAATATAATATTTAAGTTTTATTTGAATTTAAAATTTAATATTTTCTTTTCTTAATTTAAAGCTATTGTTACTTATATTGTTATTATATTTTCCTTTTTATTGGTATACATATATGTATAAATTCTCTGCGATGAATTCTTTGTCAAACTGAGAACACGGAAATCTTAATTACGATTAATTAATACAAAATATTTTTGTGTATCGATTTCCTATTAAGTTTTATAATTTTGAAGCATAGAGTTAAATTTTCGCATCAATGAAATCATTGAGTAGAATTTATTATCCGAAAATCATTTCATTTTCGGTTATTGTCTTTCTTTTGCTGCGTGAACACAAACAAAAATGGGTTTAAAATTTGCAATTTTGATGTAATATTTCGTGAGTAGCTGTTGTTGTTGTTGTTGTTTATGTATCCGTTGGGGGAAAATTAGTGACAGCGTATAAACACGCCCACACACGAACACACTCACATCGCACTGACAGCATCTTTTTTTTTTCGAGGAATATGAATGAGGATAACAACAAATTCATTCCTCACGAAAACAACGATGACGACAACAACAACAACAACAACAACAACAAGAACAACAACAACGCAATATGGAACTACTGCGGCTGCTGCTTCTATTCGCATGACTTCATTTTATTTCATTTATTTATGCGCGTATCCTTTTTTTCATTACTTATGTATTTCAGTCACTTTAATTTTGTGAGGTTTTATAGCATGATTGGGTCGCTGTTTGTGCTGATGCTGCTGTTGTTGTTGTTGTTGTTGTTGTTGTTGTCATTTGGCTGTTGTCGGCTAGGTGCTCATGGAAGGTTGTTGCAGAGGGGGGGGAAGGAGAGGCGTGGCTGGGAAGGTTGTTTGCGGCATTCGTACTCATTCATTTGTACTCATTGTCATTCAGGCCGTCAATCAGTCAATGTCAACAATGTTATTATTTCCATTTTATTATTGTAAACTCGTACTTAACACTTTCATCACCACTGAAAAAAGAACGAAAGTGTGGAAATCTCTTTCCATCGAACACTTTCTTCATGTATGGAAACAGAAATTAATCCAAGGAAGCTGAATCTATCGAATATAGAGTCCAAGAAAGAAATGGGAACATTAACGCATTGATTTTGTGCATCGCGATTCCGAACTGAGAACTAAAACATTCCTTTTCTCTAAATTGGACCGTTTTTCTTGATTTCATCACTTAAACACTACAACAAGTTCTCATAATACTCGTCGTTGATTGTTTTTCCGATAATTAGTGAAAATTATCCTACGCACATTCCGAAAAACTGACGCCAGGACTTGCCAGGAAACGAAACTGTCTCCGCCTTCTTTGTAGTGGGTTTTCCAGCTTCAATTCATGGTGTGGACTGCTCTTTCATCTTCGATGTGAAGTAGTGGACCCCCATGATTATGAAATGACGCAAAAAACTGGACTTTATTCCTGTGAAACATTGCCAAACATCGTCGATTGAATTCGTATTTCTATTGAGTTCTTTAATTATTTCACAGTTCGCGCGAATACATAAATTAAAAATAGTTTTTAGTTGGAAATAAATTTTTATTCATATTTAGTTTTTATTATTATTTCTGGAGTCTCTTCTAGTCTATTTGTAATCTATTCAATAATAATCGTAAATTTCATATAATTTTGTGCTTGTGAAAAGTATAATAAAATAAATAATAATTCTCATAAATTTTATTTCTAGATTTATTGATATTTTGTTTTTAATTTTATATTATTCTTTATTTTTATTGATATTTATTTTTATTTATCGTTTCATTTCAACGAGACTAAGAAATATATTTATTCATTTAGGAATTTATCAAGAAATTAAGTATTCATTTCTTAACTCCGAAGAGTTAAGAATTGGATTTAGTATTGAAATCTCAAAGAAGTGTTGAATTTTCATGAAAGTAATCCTAGATATTTTAAAAAAACAACAATAAATAAACAATCTTGTCTAATAAATCTTAGTTCTTAGTTCTACTAAGTTTGTAATTTAAACTCCTTTATTAGGACATCTTTTTTTATAAATCTTTGAATTTAATTCAACAGGAAGAACTGAACAACATGGTTGATTGACTGAATGAAAACAACAGATACGAAATCAAAACCAACAACAATAATAACAACAAATCTAAGAAGGATAACAAAAACAACAATAAACACAAACATCGTCAACATCGTCGCTGCGTCGCTGCGTGGCTTTGCTGCTACGTCGCTGTTTGTTTGTGCTTTAGTCAAGGTCAATGTAATGTTCACTTGTGCATGCATGCATGAATGTAAGCATGAATGTAAGCATGAATGTATGCATGAATAGTGTATGCATGAATAGTGTATGCATGAATGTATGCATAGTGTATGTATCAAATGTGTATGTGTGTTTGTCACACAATTTCACTGAGACGCATGCTTCTAATGCCTGTATGTGTGTGTGTGTGTGTGGTGGAGGGAGGACTGAGGGTTGGCAGATTTATCGGTGGCGGTGGCGCATGTTCTTCCTTTGTAAACAACATGAAGGAAGCACTTCATGCGGATGCTTGAGCCCTCGCCGCGTGCCGTGTAACGAATTGCGTCGGCGAACGAGCATCGTTTCGCCCTTCATTCGTAGCGACGTCCGTTCGGTCAACTGAACTCCTCGCAGTTCTCGCAATTCGAAGTGACGTTTGAGCACTTGTCATGAAACCGATGAAATACTTGGCATTTCATTTTCATCGTCTTACGGGCAGAGTGGGCGTGGGCGTGGGTGTGGGTGTGGGTTTCGTGGTCCCTCTCATTCGCAGGTGTCACCTCTGGCTTCAACAGCTACCTGATTTCCGTCAGTTGCGTTCCGTTGAGACTCTTGACACGCATCCTGCTTTCCATATCCTGCAATTTGTTCGTCGCTTCCTTTCCGTATTTCTGAGAAGAGCAACACGCTGTTTAAGCACTCGTGGGCACGATTATCGGGGCGGGTAGCTTGTGTGCTCTGTCCGAAGATGAAGACGAAGAAGACGTGGACAAGGACCTGGAGCTGGATGTTGCTGCTTGTGTGTGGTCTTTCAGCTGTCTTCTGGAAGGACAGCGCTTTGATACCGAAGGCGTTTTCCGATGGTGGACCATAAGCAGCTCTCCACCCACGCTGCGGTGGCTGCAATCATTATTCAGAGCGCGATTGCTTCAGGTTTCTCAAGGATCTCAAAGCGATCAATTCACCGCCACTCGTATGTTTGTAGTTTAGCACTCTGACTGACAGCCAAGATGACAGATGCGAAGTCTTCTTAAGGGACAAGGCACATTATACAATTTGTTCCTAATAAACTCTGTAGATTTGTATCTAAAAGCTATTCACAATATATAAACTCATCAGAACTCTCTTAAGATCAAAGGATACTAGAAACTCCTTTAAAATAAGGATTTATTATAGTTTGTTCTCTCGTCTTTAATTCTTCGCTTCCTTGTAACTGAAATGAACACTAGTTTTAACACTAAACCACAAATAAGTTAAATACACATAAATTTAACCAATAATTTGAATATTTTAGTAATTAATCAATAATTCGTTAATATACTGAATTTTTTAGTGTGTGATTTGAAAAAGCGAAGTGAATGTTATGAAGTTTTAGAAGAAACTTTAAATTCAACATTAAATTGCAAGCATCAAATTTAGAATTCGAAAAAATAGTGTACTAAAACTTCTCTTCCTTCGTCAGAAATCTGACAGCTAAACTGAACGGAAGGATGCACTTCCGTCTGGTATCTATTCTATTTCCGTTTCCTTTGCAGCTTTTGACAATCCTTTCAATGAAATACAATCTGCTATTCTTTCATTGAGTTGTCAATCGTAAATTGTTTGAATTACATCGTATTTTAAATGGTTTGTACGATAATTTTTAAATGCTTATACAAAAGATGTACATATTAACAAAGGAATTGAATTTCCATAAAAATTACCCTTTAATGAGCGTAGAAGTGCTTCTGTCTGTGGCAGAAATACAAAAGCAACAACGATTCGCCGCGGTTCAGCTGCCGAAAATCCTTCAAATATGGGTTTTTATTCAAATCAGTGCTTCAGTGTTTGTTTGCTTGTTTGTACAAATACACGGACATATGTGTACAACAACAAAACAACGAAAATAACGGAAGCACACACACACATGCGTTGCGTCTTAATTTTCCTTTAAAGTCCTGTGTGAAGGCGAAAAAACATTTAATTAGGATATAAATTGTGACCTTCTTGTTGCTTAAATGTTGTTGGCTGAATTGTGAGCATAATTATTTTAGGACTGCTTGATTCTTTGGTTTTTTCCCGTGATTCTTTGCGTTAAACACTTCATAAGCTGCGCTCGAACATGCACACGCACACAAACACAGCAACACTGCAGACGATCGCGTTTCTTTCACCGCTTTTACTGGTTTTATATAACATTGGCGACGACGGCAACAACGACGACGACGACGACGACTGCGATTGCGACAGCTTCGTTATCAGGTACACTATTTTCACATTTGGCCTTATTTTGCTGTCGCTTAAGAACGCTAGCAACTCTCCTTCGCCTTGTTTTGCGATAGTTTTCAGGATTACGTGGGCTCAGAACCCACGGGATCTATTTTTGTTCACTTGTGAAGCACAGAACTTGCTCTAAAAGAACTGTTTTGATTCTTTTGAAAATGAAAAACTTTCCTTTTCGAGATAAAACACTTGCTCTTAATTTATCCTTGCAGTGAAGGATTTTTGCACAGACGACAGCCTTGAAAACTGATTGAGTTCCATTCTCCGAAGCTCGTTCAAAGTAATTTTTTATTAATTTTTTTTTGTTTCCTGGCACCTTGATTAAAGCCTACCTTAGATAGTTTTATGACTTCAATTGAGAAATTTATTTGTTGTTGTGCTCGCCGGAGCTGTTGACTGTTAGCCTTGCACTTCGCCAGCCAGTAGAACGGAGACGACAACAACAACAACAACACACTTTCATTCCTCAGAGAATTGAATGGAGAACACAAGAAGAACACAAAACCGAATAACGATGAATTTACACCGAACGAAAGTAAGCGGCTGATTTTGTAGACATTTGAGAAGCGACTAAACTTTGACTCATCTCTGGCTGAGTGTGAACCCGTCTGTTGGAGGCAACCAACCTGGTCGCCAGTGCTGTCAGCTGCTCGCACAGCCACCGAGCTGCAAAACTTTCACAGTCTCAGATTCTTCTACGATGTGAATCCTTCGAATCCATCCATATCGCCATGCAGACTCACAACCGCAACGACGACCTCACCCACAACTATATTTACACCCACAGACAAATTATCTCTCTCTTTCCTTCGTGTTGCTTTCTCACCCACTCACACGTCGTCGTACTCATTGACTGAACTTCAGCAAGAGTTCGCTCAACGTAGTTTGCAGCGACGCGAGGTCCGTTTCTCGCTCGTTTCGTTTTTCGCTCAATATGGCACCGAAATTACTTCCGTCTTCCGCTTGACGTGCTCATGGCACAGCTCAAGTGCTTGTGTAAGTGCGTCTCTTTAGATGTGTGTATGTATGTATGAGTGTGCAGTCTTTGCTCGGCGGCGATGGCATCTTCATTTAGTTTTGATTGAGTGCCGCTGCTTCGCGATGAGCTGCGAGTGACGGAGAGCTTTTGTGTAACCGAAAGCTTTTTCGACAGCTGGGGGCACTGAGAGATGTTGAATGCTGCTGTTACTGCGGCGGCGGTGCTAATGATGTGCCTGCATGTGCTGCCATGAGTCCTTGGACAATAATTTACCTAATTATCAAGTCCACGACGCGCTGGTTACGCGTTGGTAACGCCGACAACAGCAGCAGCTGTCAAGATTAGCTGCCATCTCAGGCTTAAGCAGTTTGTTGTTCGTTTGTAGGCGCGAAGGCTCTAAATTAAGAAAATACAAATTTCCTGGTATTCGCTGTTTTTATGAATGAATATTTTATTCTAAGAATTGGTTATTATTTCATTTGAGGGAGGATGCGTTTGCAACCATAACATTAAAAGAGCAACAGAGAAGGGCAGAAACGACAGATGTTTTAAATTAAAAATAAGATACTCGTAATAATAATTAAAAAGAAGAGGATCAGAAAGAAATACCGGAGAAAAGAAACTTGGAAAACAATTCCAAGGAATGTAACCCGTTTACAACTTCATTTCCTACTAACCCACAACCAAATATTTCATTAATTGTGGGTTTATTATTTGAATAACATGAATGAATTATAGTACAACTCGAGAAAAATATTCTTGTTTTTTTTAATCCTTTTTTAACATCCTCAGTTCTACCTTCACACGTAGGAAGTGGTTTGTTTAATACTGTAATATCCGCATTAGATATATAATATTGTACGTTTGTAATACTTTGCTCGATAGCAAATCCTCCGCATATACATAGATGGACTTTATAAGAGGGAAGTCCCGAAGTCTTGGGGAGTTATTTCCCGGAGTCCATTATGAGTAACTCCATGAGGCATATTCAGTCCAGGGTGCGGCGTGTTTTGCAGCCCTCTCGGGATCCCTAATAAGACGCTTATCTGAACCTTCAGGGTACTTGTTATACTTACAGCCGGTTTCTAGATTAGCGACCCGTAGTGTGGGTCTGAGTCTGTGTGGGTCGAGGACAGAATGGGTCGAATTAAAGCAAGATTTCGTTGTACATTTCCAAGCACATAAGGCGTTCATACTTTTCTTAATTGGCTCTAGTGTGTTGTCCTAAGATCAAACAAGATCATTCTCAGATCAATGCAACTATGAAATATTTGGCCCCTGAAGCAAATGTCCGAATGATACGGGGTCTCATGCTTCTGTGTGAAAAGAAGAAGCTCAGTATATACAATACTATATATGAATTAATTTGACTGAAGGAATTGTGCATATTTTTGATTGATTCTATTTTGTTACCAGAAGCAAAGTTTCGATTTAAAAGAGGTTGTTTCTCCTTATCTCATTGTTGAATGTGTATAACAATTTTAAACTCTTTATAGTTTGATGCTAATGAATTTTTAAAGTAACCAAAGTAATTTGCGAAGCTTTTCTCTCTTGGCTCCTCTCTCTCGCACTTTCACTCTGTCTCTCTTATCAGAGCTTTCCTCTCTCTCATTTGTAGTTCTGTAGTTTGGGGGTTTTTGTCTGCCTCCATCAACACAAACGCTGTTACGCTAGCAGCCGGCAGACATGCTTTGCTGATTTTTGTGAAGTCGTATTAACACGCATCGTCTCGCCCATCCTGCCCTTCCCGCCCATCCCACCATCCACATCACCATCGTCCACACGCATAGCAGTTAACTTTGGGTCCTTAAACAGCTTTGGCACATAAACCCAGACCTGCAGACTTTCGAAAGACTTCACTCCGATGTGTTAGTTAAATCAAAGCACAGACATCTTTATTGTGTTAGTAGGTGTGGGTGCAGCTGTTCATGTTTTTGTTGTTGTTGGTTCTTGCAAGGGTTACTGTGTTGTTGGTATTGCTATTGGTTTTGTCCCAATTGTTGTTGTTGATGAGGACACTCGACAAAAACAAAATTATGCTTATATTATTTGTAGAAGAAAATATGTAAATGCGATGCTGCGAAGTATTGCCATCCATGTGGAAATTATTATCTACTAAAACATACTATTTTAAGCAACGCTTGATAAGATTGTTGAAAATTTTTGGCTAATAAAATAAGAGTTTTACTTTTAATTATAAATAATATAATAGAAATGTTATTTAAACAAAAATAATAGTAATAATTTTACTTCTATTTATTTTTATTTATTTAAAAATCATTTAATCTAAAAATTGTCCATTTTAGTGAAAATGTACTAAATTTATGCGTGTATGAAAACGAGTACGATTTTTCTGCAACACTGCAGCACTGTTAACGATTCACTTCTTAACAAGGCATTTCATAAAAAAGAAACAAGAACAAGGAAGTGTTCATTGTGTACATGACACGTTGTTGTTGTTGTTGTTGTTGTTGTTGCAGTTGTGTTTGTGTTTTATGACGTTGTTGGTGTTGTTGGGTTGCTTTTGGGCTCATACGATGAGAGGTCGTCATTACAAGGTTATGAATGAAAATCCGTACAAAGTGAAGGAAAAAACAGACGACGATGAAGCAGAAAACGAAGAGGCTGAGTTTTAACAATGAACTGATGATAAACAGGTTTTCAAGCGAGAAAGCTTTTGCAGCTCCCGATTCTATTCATATCCTTTCCAGGAAACATACATACATAAGTACATGTAGATATAACCGTATACATTAATTTAGTTTGATGTTTGTGAATTCCCATTATAATTTTTTTTGACAGGTTTCCTATAATTGGACAAATACTGTAGTTATGTAAAGACAACCTCTGGATTTTGCCCCCCCTACACACCATTCTACGGGGTTTCAATGTACAATACATGCATATGTACGTAGTTCTGGTGCTTGTAACCACACTCATCTTTTCGCTTACGAACTCATCGTAAACTACGAGTATTTGACCGCAAAAGTCGATCGGAAGTTATTTGCTTTGGCTACGATTAACGGTTGACCTTTGCACTTCTTTGGACCAGTTGCGAGTCCTCACATGCAACTCGTTATCGTTACCGAGAAATACTCGGACCACACACTTTCTCGAATGCACTCGAGAGAGGTACATGTTATGTGTTTGCACGTAAATATTGACTGATTAGTCCAATATTTTTGCTGTCTGAAAATCCTTGGCTGACATTTTTGCGGTTGGGAAACCTGTTGACATTGCATGGGCAACAACAACAAGGAGAACCTTAATCGGTATGCAAAATTAAAGTTGGAAGGACTGAAAGTAGCAAGAAGAATGACAGAATTTGAAAATGGTCTAGAATATACTACAGGAAGTTTCTTTTAAATACAAAATATACTCTTTTTAATTTTAGTGGTTTTTTTATTTATTTATCAGATATTATTTATGACAAGTTTATTTGCTCATTTAATTCAGTGATTTCATTTCTAATGTTGTTTTTCGGGTCGTTAATTGTTGCTGATTTGCTGGCAAAAACTTGCTTTTCAAATAACTTCAAATAAAAAAGTCCAGTTAAGTCAAATCATACAAACGGGATCCAATTCCCATCACCACTGCTTGAAATTAATGGACCACTGAATTTCGATCGCAATAAAATGAAGTTTCTCGTCCAATCTTCTGCTTTCTTTTTCTTCTTCCGGTCTGCAAAAAATCCAGTTTAGATATCATTAAGTTTACAGATTGTCAGATATGAGAGTTTTAAAACTTTACCGTCATTATTATAAATTAAACTAACTCTGCAGAGTGAGTGTAGAGATATTTATTCCATTATACTAGTAATCTTGGGTACTTGGGTATAATAAAATATATACCCAATCTTTTCTTTGATGGTATATATAATTATTTTTTGCATTTTAAATAATATTGTGAATCATCCTAAAAACAAATTCAGAATCGTTTCGTTTTCGTCATTGTTTTCTTTTCCTTTAATTCTTATTTCTTCTGGAACACTCTATTCAAAGTGATATTTATTTATAGATTTATTTATTGAAGTACACTTCATTTTTAAAAGCTTTACTCTGGTTCTTGTGTTAACTAAAAAATTTCCTTCCCTACTCAGCTAAAACGATATGATTAAAAGTAGCTCTCTTTCTCAATCAGTATGAGATCCTCTCCCTCTTTTGCTCTCTTGAGAAACGCTGAATACACAAAATGAGCACAATGGAGCTTCATCGATGGAGCTTCATCAGGTTTTCTCACAGAAGGCGATCGAAGAATCAGCTGATCGATCAAACACCATGCGCCAAACGAGGTGCAACTGGTGAGTAGTTATGGAATTTTGGGGTTACCCGCAAAATGCCAACCGCAGCCACAATAAATAGAAGAGCGGTTGACGTTTTTAAAGCAGTCGTTGCGCGAACTTAAACAGGGAGGGATGCGAATTCGAGTGATCAAAAAGTGATCCAAGAGGAGGACTCTTCGTCTACATTTACTAAAACTACGATCTGTTGTTGTGCACGAAAGACTGGTTAAAGTCGCGAAAACGAGATCGCGGAACTGCTATAAGAAGTGACAAAATGTATGTTCGAAAATCGTGAAATACTTCAAGTAAAACACTCAATAAATAAAACAAGAGATTTTCAAGTACAGTTCGTTGCTTCAGATACTTTTAGTGGGTGAAAGATAATCAATCGTTGAGACACCATCTCTTATCTGCATTGTTAAGTTGCAAATTTCGCAATGACAACCGACAGGTAAATATTGAAATTTATAAAACCTTTGCGCGGATGTTAACGGATCTGATAAAGAATCCAAATTAAATGAAACAGACTCCGAGTCCTCGTGTGGGTACTCAGGGGCGGTGGTGGAGGGCGGCCTGTTTGCTTATAGATATAATTTTATCAATGAAACCATCGAAAATGCGACTACGAGTATTACGAAGACTTTTAGATTAGCGAAATAGTAGCGAATTTCTTTACACGAGCCTTAAACATCATGCTTATCAAGTGATAATTAAATCGACAGTTAGTTGCATTGAACTGATGATGCGATTCAGTTTAATTGATTTAATCGTACAACAATAGTTCACTTTTCACATGCGTAGCTGGATTTTTCAAGGGTCTCGGAAAGCGAAAGCTTCGAGGTGAACCTTTAAATTGTCTTTGTAAGTTTCAGAACATTAAAGTTGTTACGATTAAGTTGTTGAGTCACATTACTTAATTCGATTATATATTTGAATTTGATTAAATGATGGTCACTCATAATTATAGTATACAATTCCAGAATTTCTACTATTTTCTCGTTTTTAATTTGTAGCTAAACAAAAATCTATTCTTCGAAGTATATAGACTTTATATCGATTGTTTAAGTGTACAAATAATATTTACGCTATTTAAGCTTCCATATAAGGAAGTGTATAAATCAGACTGAAATTAAAGAATGAAATCTGAATCAAAGGCAAATAAAAACGTATCGTAATTCAATGAAATTCTTTGATATTATTAATGGTAATAAAGAGAAAATATAATTTTGTTTGGTTTTATAATAATTCTAATGTTCAACAAATTTGTATTGTTATCTCAAGCAAAAAAATAAGTAAATAAATAAACAGAGGAATGGAGCTTAATTCTAAACAAAGTGCAATAATTGTTATTTAAAGCAAAATACATACGCGTAAAGAAGAATTAATGAAGTGTTTTTTTGTCTTTGGTTCTGTTTTTTAAAGAATTGAAGAATTTAAAGAATGAAGAAATCGTATTTTTATTTTAGATAATATTGTTTTAAGGATTTAGTGAAATGTTTCAAAATTTTTATTAATTAAAAGAATTATTATTATAAAGATTATTTAAAGTATTTTGCTGACAATCTGGAAACATTAAAACAAAGTTTTATGAAGTTTCTGAATTGAAATAAATAAAATAAGTAAACTATAATATTTTAAAAACACATTCCCAAATGTAACTAATATCATTAATTTTAAAATTTCAATTTCTCAAATTTCATAGTTACATCAATTTACTTAAAATTAATCGTTATTTTAACACAAAATTTACCTTAAATTGATAGAGAAGTTAATACAAAAGAATCAGATAAATATTGAGACCAAAATACAAACTCCATGTGATTCGCTGTTTTCCGAGTCACCGTGATTAAGAATCGCCTTCGAATTTTTTGTCATGTCACTCGTCATCATTACCAACTCCATCATCAGCTGTCACTTTGTTTACCAAGAAGAACTTTCGAAAAATTTCGCATTTCGCACCGAACTCTACAACAGCGAAAAAGACGTTGGAATTGGGTGGCCCATCATCAAGTGTTATCTACTGCTACGGTCTTGACAGGAGAAGGGTGTGGATGGGTCGAGGGGATCGCAGTTTGGTCGATGGGTCGAGGGGAGCTCAATTGGTCGATGGGTCGAGGGGATCTCAACTTGCTTCAACTCGCTCTGACGTCGGTCGCAGCTGAGAACACAACTAAATATATTAATTTGTGCAATCGTTAGGCTCCAATTAATTCAGTGCTCATATCCATTTAATTTGTTTCTTTGATTGTTTGTTCAGTTTAATTGTTTTTATTGCTCTGCTTCGTCACGAGTTGCAACTCTTCGCATTGATTGATGCTGATCGAAGCGTTAGCAACAATTGCAACACAATACGATAGAATAATTGAAAGATTTCACATCTTGTGATACAAATTAAAGAGATGCACACGAAATATGAATTGGAATGTTTGATTGAATGTTATACAGTGCAATATTGAAGAACTTACGAGTAACTAAGTAACCTAACTTTAAATAATAAATATAATAATAATAAACAAATAAATAACTATCATATATAAAGGGTAAAATATAATAAAATGAATAAGGAAAAGTTTTGTCAAACAAAGCTAAATTCAAAGTAAATTCAAGTCTGAAGTATTTTTTTTGTTCCTTGTGGTTTCAAACGAGTTCAAATCATTGAAATCTTGTTGAATAAATAAATAAAATTAATCGTTCGAGTGGAAAATTAGTATTTTTAAAAAACTAACTAATTATTTTTCATCTTTTGTTTCGAACCTTGAAATAAAGAAATAAACAAAAAATTAAAGTTTAATTTTATTCAACATATTCTATAATATAATAAAATTGCGATTAAATTCGATTAAAACTAAGATTTCGCAATAACAAGAAATCATAGAAGTAATTCAAATAAAATTTAATGAAATTCTTCTATTTTTCGATTCTTTTATTACATGTTGAGGTTAGATTTAGAATTGTTTTCGAAAACCAATGAAATTTATCAATTGATTAAATTGAATTTAGAATCATTAACAATAATTTGAATCATTTATACAATAATCCGATAAATAATCCGAATAATGTTTGGTTTTGATGGCAATTCTGGGGAGTTTGCTAATTGCTTTTTGCTTAATTTCAAGTATTACCAGGTACTCGGGTTTTACTCAAAGATGGGGGAAAAAGTGACTGTGATGAGTCCCAAGATATTATTAATAAATATTACACCAAAAAAAGCTTTTTATAAAATCTTAAAAGACCTTTACAAAAATTCTTATAAATTTTATTTAAAAATTAAAATGGGTTGAAAATAATGGAATAGCATATTTTCGATTCGACTGTTTGATTCTGCGTGTGCTTTTTATGTTTGCAAAACTTTGTACAATAGTGCATAATAATTTCGAGAAAAAGAATCTATGTATTAATTTCGTTGTTTTAATTTTTTGTTGTTTTATTTTGAAATTTATGAGAAAACACGTTTTTGCACATTCACTATTTTGTTGTTGTTGTGTTTGTTCTCGTTGCTATTCCTTTGAGTAGTCGCAAAATTATGTGCATATCATTTAAAAAAGATGTTTCTTGAATCTGCCCAAATGCAGGCGTTCCATTTTGTTTTTTGCGAAAGTGATGCATACAAAATTCTTGAATTTTTCATTTCCATCAATCATCATTCAAATATTTCTCGTATTATATACTCAATAATACGTTCAGTAAAACTCTTAACCGTGTTTAGTTCACTTACGGCCCAAAACTGATTTACTGATTAAACAACAAATTATTTTGTTAAATCTGGGAATGTAATATACAATATACGATTTCGGTTTCTAAGGCACTTCAAGTAGGTTCGTTCCTATGTTACTTTAGAAGTAGCAGTATTTTTATATGTATTGATATGATATGGTAATCATTGAGTGATTATTTTTTTTTCCTCCAATTTTGTGTGTTAAAATAGCATGTGCTTGTGTTTGTCACGGCCGCAAGTCATGTTTTGTGTTGTGTTTGTCATGGAGGAGGTCATCACGGATTTTGTTTAAGGAAATCAAAATTGGGCCAACTCCGTTAGTTTCGGTTTCAGTAGATGTTTTTATACTTTTACATATTAATATTAACCTTTACGCTACTCTATAAGTGAGAAACCTGGTGAAAATGACCCCAAAGTAAAGAAAGAGTATTTTTTTATTTAATTTTTTGGATTTCATAATGTTTCTGATAACATGTTTGCAAATATTCGATTGTCTTGAATTTTATAAGAAGTAGAAAATAATAAATGATTGTACAATAACTTAAAGCTCATTTATAAACCACTCACCTGTTTTATTACCACGCACCAAATCGTGTGTATAGTCTACAGTGAGTCAATTTCATTTACACAGCTGCTGAATTAAAGGTAAAATAATATTTGAGCTTTGTTTCGATATGTGAATGACGTGAATTAGAAATTTTATTTTAAACGATTGACTGGTATTTTCATAAGTATTTTTAAGTAAGAAAATACCTCAGAGCATTGATTATATGAACTAATAATTGCACTAAATTCATACAATCGAAAAATTTATATGTATATGTATGTATTTTAAGGGTAGTATAAAAAATAGAAAGATAATAACATTGTTATTATTAGCGATTAATCAGAAAAAGGAACTTCAAACTATAAATTCCACTGAAGAGTACATAGAAAAGAATTTTAGTGCGAACAGTTGAGGACTTTTGGTAACCTTATCATCACTGTAAATCTGCAAAAAACTTTCATTGTTTATAAATACATTAGAAGTATCAAGAAATCAGTTGAAATTTGTAATACTTTTAAAAGCGTTTCACTAGAATTGGCCCACTCTAAATCGAACTCCATCGTCTGCTGAGACAGAGAGAGAACGAGCTATTTTTTAATGAGATGTTTTCCGTTTCATTTAATTTCTTGACATGGAATCGTTGAGTAATCGTTGCTTTTTTAAAAAAAACACGCCGTTCAGTGGCATAGGTTAAGAAAAAACAACTAAAAACAAATTTGATTTAATTCCACACTTTTGTACTATAAACCTTCTACGTTACTGTAAAAAAATCCCAATTTACCGTTTGTTTGCTCATAATATCGTAGATAATGACACTATATTAGAGAGAGAATAAATTGTTTGAAATTCGCACAAAGCGAATCGAATCAACCGAAAAAGGAATTCAATAAAAAAACGAAACAAATATTTATGGTCTATAAGTAGGTCTACGCTATGAATACTTAAATGAAGATTAAGTAAATATTAAGATTTTTATCGTGGTTATCATTATCGTAGATAGAGTATTTCTTTTCCTTTGTTTCTGTTTCCAAAACTGTTTGTTTTCTATTTTTCAGTTTGGATGAGTACAGTAAATTTGTACCAAAAAAGGTGCTCTATAAAGTGGTACCGACCGCCGAAAAGGAACACTATCAACGTCAGCCGTCGTCGGTTTCCACGGACACAGCCACAACCGATCTGGCAACCGTGAGACGTGGTATTTATCATCAGGTTAGTTGAAATTACGTACCTCTTTCATATTATATAATATTGATCAAGTCCCGATCAAAACGTATCTTAAGCACAGCTTCAAACTAGCGAGACTGATGTGTGTGATTGTTTTATAGATTTAATAAAATTCTAAAAAATTAAGTTGTGGGGCGGGGGGGGTAAGAAAAAAGTATACCATTCCCATACCGGGAATCGAACCCGGGCCTTCTGGGTGAAAGCCAGATATCCTAGCCACTAGACCATATGGGACGTGTGGGTCCAAGCTTCTGTTTGTCGGTTATGAATGCTCCACAACTATCGGTCAACGCAGCAAGTTCAAGGTTATTAAACCCATGACGTATTTACTTCTGGTTGCAAGGAAAAACTTTTGACAACAGCTCTGCTCAGTGGGTCTTACTTTGAAAGCTTCCAGAGAACCAATATTGGAGCACTGTACAGATTGAGAGAAAGAAAGAGGGGATACAAAGCAGAGAGTATGCAAAGCATAGAGCAGAATCATCCAAGAGAGAATACAAGAGATAATAATAATGCAAATACTGAGGAGAACAACTTAATAACAGCAGGTTTATAGTAAAAAAGCATTGGAGAGTCTTTTTTATACTAAGCTGCACCTGAGTAGAGTTTTCATACATGAACATATGTGTAGTTCGATTTTTTTTCGTTCGTTAATTCATAATTCATTATCTTTCATAATAGAAAATATAAATAATGTATTGATTGATCATACTTAATTTCCATCTTTTAATGATTTAAGAGTTTTTACAGATAGTGAGGAGAAGTTATTCAATCATTTATAACCTTGAATCGTCTTTATGTTATCATTAAAGTCATAATAATTATCATGTAGTCATTCTTGACGCAAATCAATCAAGAACGTTCATAGCATTCAATTGGCAAGCACTAAACTAAAAATTAGCAATAAAAAAAAAACAAGGAAAAAAGAACAACAAAACAACAAAACTTCTTGAATATTTAAATCAGTCGAAACTGGAGATATCTGGGTCAACACTTAATAATAAAAAACGCGGCAGTGAATAACATGACAAATCAAATCAATTAAATGGTCACAAGTTCACACACGCCCTCGAATTACATGAAAAGGAAATACGGTCAAAACAGAAATAGCAATGATCATTCTTTTGATGATTATTAAGAGCAGGGAAAACAGATTATTAAGAGATTGCGATAGCAATATTAATAGAATAATCATAATAATAAGAGTAATAATATAATAATAAAATAAACATACTAATAACAGTAGTAATAAAATATTAATTATAATAATAATAACTAATGTTTTGAGAGGGAATGGCCGATGTCAGACTAAGCGTCTTGATGCTGGACTCACTACCATGTCACATGCCACGAATTAACCAATCAGTGTGAGTGAATCCGGCCTCAAGAGGCATATCCTGACATCGGCCAGTGACAATAGTGATAGTGATGGTTATTATTTTAGTGCCCATAATGTTGATATGATTGTGATAAAAATAATGGCTATAAAATGAATTGATAATGACAAAACTAATAATGATAATGGAAACGATAGCGACGATGGTAGTGATGGTGATAATGAGGATAATGGTTATAATAATTATGTTTAATTTGAATTGAAAAATTTTGAATTTCCTTTTTTAACACACATTCTTCATTTCTACACAATTCGCAGATAATCGCCACGTGTGCTGTTCTCTTGCTCTCGGCTGCCTGCGGGATGCCAATCGGTTACTCTGCAGTACTGCTGCCTCAGCTGACGTCTCCCAATGCAACAACAGAGATCGCCATTGACATTGAAATGGGCTCCTGGATTGGTGAGTAACTGTGTCAACTGATGAGCATAAATTAAATTAACACGAATTGCATTTATTTCGCTCTTGTTATCTCTCCGGACTCACTCTTTGTGCGTACTTTTCACATATGCAGCTAGCGTTCACAGTCTGGCGACACCTATCGGATCCCTCCTTTCCGGCCCTTTGGCGGATTTTATCGGCCGACGCACCACTCTGTTGCTTTCGGTGATACCCGTGTTTATCGGCTGGAGTACCCTGGCTCTGTCACAGTCATATGCCATGTTGATTGCTGGACGCATGATGTGCGGTTTCGCGGTTGGAATCCTCGGCGGACCGGCACAGGTGAGAATCTGTGATCATGATCTAAGATCAGTAGACAGACAGACATAGCCTAACCTTTATTTCCGAAAACTTCCTCCAATCCTTCAGTTCTACAAACAAACAACCAAATGGTTCGGCCTAATAAATTGGTCCAAAAGTTTATATTATAAAACTTTAAGTAAAGAGATGCGAGACGACGAAACTTTTTTACAATTTTTAATATTATAGAAGAATTTAGACTTTGATTATTTCTGAAGGTTCTTTCTTGGGAAGGTTAAAAATTTGTTTGTACATATTATTAAATTATTATTTAATAGTTCTTGCGTATCTTATAAGCATCAAATTTCAAGTTGAACGACCAGAAGCGTACGCAGCAGATGATATTCTCCATCCATGTGTTCCACTGACACAGTCACCGTCACGTCGATGACGTGAAATGAACGAAACAACGAATCACCTTGAGTACGGGCGGGTTCACGACCAAACAGACGCATTCTCACTTGTTCCCCGACTACGATTCTGTCTAATTTTTCTACGAGTACGTTTTTATTAAGAGTGCTCATTGCTTCCGGCAAAAGCAACAACGATTGAAGCGTAAGAAACCCGAGATGGTCCTCTCGATAATCTTATATCAACCGTAGCAAATCGCATCTCAGTGTACAAAACTGACCGGTGTGTGCTTCTTCTTCTTCCTAGTTTTCTTCTAGTCGACCGTGTTGTTTGTTTGTTTGTTATTTCTGTGTTCATTAAACGGTTTGCGACGCAACCACTTGACCGGGATTTCGTAGAGGAGTCTATTCTTTTTGTACTGCTTACTGACTATACTATTCTTGCGGGGGCGGGTTCGGTCGCACATGCGAACGCAGACTTTCTTCCGGATTCTTGACCTCAGACTACATTTTAGATTTAAATTATTAGATTTCTTGCTGCTCTGTTTGGTTGCTTGGATAAAGAAATGAGCAATCATCATTCACTTGAAGCGATTTGATGTTTGTATGCATTCCACATTCATTTCCACATTCAAATATACTACATTTGTATTTGATTCATTAACACTTATATGGTGTATCTATATTTTTATCTTTTTACCATTTTTTCATTTTTAAATACTTACTGTTACCTAAGTAATTACTTTATTCTTTTTACTTATCTATGTAGGTGTATATCGCTGAAACAGCTGAACCCAACTTGCGTAGCCTGCTTATCGGCGCACCGTTTGTTTCCTACTCACTGGGAATACTCATCGTCTACGCCCTCGGCTCGGCGTTGCATTGGCGATCGGTTGCTTGGTGTGGCAACGTCCTGCCCGCCCTCGCTGCGCTGGCCATCTTCTGCATACCGGAAAGCCCCGTCTGGCTGGTGCGCAATAAAAAACTGTGCCGGGCCCAAAAGGCGCTCACGTTCCTGCGCGGTAACGAGATCATAGCACAGAAGGAAATCAACGAAATGAATGCTCGCTTGCAGAAGGAACGCGATGCCATGGCTACGAACGAGAACATCTTTAAACTTTGTTGCCAACGGCAGGCCGTCAAACCGTTGGCCATCGTCATCCTTCTGTCCTTCCTGCAGATGTTCTCGGGCACCTTCCTGGTGGTATTTTATGCCATCGACATCATCTCTGAGTTCGGCGCTAGTTTTGACACGAAAACCGCCGCCATCTGGACGGCCGTAGTTCGTATGATTTGCACCATGATTTTCTGTTTTGTGCTACTGTTCGTTCGTCGCCGACGCATACTCCTTGTCTCTAGTATCGGATCTGGTCTCAGCTGCCTGACTCTTAGTGTTTACATGTATGCGCACGCTAATCAGCCCAAAAGTGGTACCGACGTGTTGGTTGCCGCCTCCTGTTTGCTCATCTACATCGCTTTTAATACGGCGCTCATGGTGATGCCGGGTATCATGGTGGGTGAACTATTCCCGGCCAAAATACGCGGGCGTACAGCGGGGGGCGTATTCGCCGCCATGAATGTAGCACTTTTTGGCCTGACGAAGGCGTTCCCAGTCATTCAGGCCGTCCTGAAGATGCGCGGCGTCTTTATGATGTTCGCAGCGGCCAGTTTCATGGTATCGGCTTTAATGTTTTTGGTACAGCCAGAGACTAAAGGACGCACCCTCGAACAGATCGAGGACTATTTCAAGGAAGATCACTGGTTATGGTTCAAGCGAGACAAAAGCTATAAGTTAACCAAGACAAGCAGTAAATCTATCCAAGCATAGAGCTATAGCTTTAAAACACATTCTGATCATTTTTTAAAGAGAAGAAAGTAGTTTTTGTTGAGAGACTCTTCGCATGAAGAAGTTGCTAAAGGATTTTGGTCTTCCGGCTTGTGACGCTATTTATTTGAGGTTAATTTAATTCGTTTTAATACGCGAGGGCTGTTCATAGTATTCTTTAATAGTGCAACATCCTAGATATAAGCATATCCATATCCATGTGCAATAAGATAGAAATATTATTTACTTTATAGCAGGATCCTCTTGATACTTAAATTTGTTTGTTTTTGCATTGCATCCAGAAGCTTTTATTTCCGATTTTCTTGTGCATTTAAACTAATATTGGATGGTCATAAGTCATTTTAAACCCCTTTAGGTTTTATAGACCTTAAGGTTTAGATTATATAGCTTTCACGAAACACAAATAAATAATTTTCAAGCCTCATTCATTCAATTAACAGTAAACAGTCAATCGTCTGAATTCGATTGAAATGACATTTAATAAGGAGCTAGAAAACGGAAATATGTATTAGATTACGAAATATATATGAACACATTTGAAATTATTGTCGACTGTCGATTCCTAAGCACTAAAAATATATGTATGTATGTTATTTAATTAAATTTCCCCCTCTTCTAATAGTACTTAGCTTGTAGTGTATTTTAGTCATAACTGAAAATATTATATAACTTTGTGATCTTAATGTTAATTTTAATGCTTTCCAACAATTATAGAAATATATAAAATACAAACATGTGTAGCTTATATAGTTTTTAATAGTTGTACTATTATTTCACTTACCATACAAACTAAATGTTTATATAACACATAAATTGTAAATAAAGAAATGCTTTTTTAGATGAATTAATGGTTGCTTTTATATTTATTAGAAAATATGAGGTCTTTCAATGTATAAATTACAATATTGTAATTTGATCCGTTGAGTCTGTACGAGTCTAGAATCCAGACTTCAAAATATACGAAACCGAAATTCATATAATGTACAAATTATAAATTATAAAATAAATCAAATAAAATTATATTCTATTCAGTTGTATAAATTATTATTATGTATTCTTAATATTTAATATTTGTATTATATAATTCTATAACATCTCTGGACTCTTCGTAAATTAGATTCGATTATGTCGAAAGATCCGCAAAATAACATCGACAGATGTACTTTTTTCAGTGTTCTCTCACTAACACTGTCTGGCTTTCATTCATTCGATCAAGTCTCATTAATTTACGTATGTCAATCAAACAAAATTAGTTTTTTCAGTAGTTTTGTTTTTCTTTTCTCGTCCTAAAAGTATATTAGTTTTTTTAGTGCAAAATTTTACAAGTTTCCAAATCCAAATGTCGAATTTTATGAAGGAATATGTTAGGCAATCGGAGGCTGCGCAACACAAAATCGACACGATGAACACACAACAAGAGAGACATTTTCGTCGCGATGAAGAGGTCATTCTGAAATTCCTGCATGATAAAGACGTGCCGTCTTGGTTTCGTGGCATCTCTTGGTTCCAGGTGAATGCCGCCAATTCGCTCTTCAATGCATTGCGTGACGACTGTGAGCAGCAAACAACACATCGCGTGCGTGCCTGCATCGGGAGAATCGGTCTGAGTCCGCTCGTCTGTAACAAGGACGTCAAGGTGCTGATGCGTTTGTGTGGTGGCAATGACTTGGCCTTTCTGTGGTTCCTGTGGGAGTTGCACTACAAGTCGTCGTCGTCGGCAAATACCTACACTGTGAACGAACAGTTGATCTTATCGATAATCGCGCATTTGGACATGATAACCACTTTGCGAGAACTCGACCGCATTTTGCCGCCACCGCAGCCACCCAAAAAAGAAATGGTGCGCCAGCAGCGATTGGAGGAGTTAAAAAGTAAACAATCAGTTAACCGCAAAAAATACAAACCAGAATATGTCCTGCCCTACTTTGAGAAGCTAACTCGCCCCAAACCCTATGGAAAGTCGCTGTCTATTTCCATACCCGACTTCATGGTTTCGTTCGGATTCTATCAGAATTACACGGATAAAAACTACGTAGTCAGCAACGAGTCGAATCGCTGGTATGGAGGCTATAAGATGCAAACGAGTCGGCGCATTATTAACAATATTCTCAACGAAGAGATCGGAAATATGTTCGACGACTTTACACATGTTTCTCTTAAGGCGGACACCTTTCGCAATATTTGCGAACATCACAAGACCCTAGAAGAATTGGAGAAAAATTTAGAGACTGAGTTGAGAATCATTGCACGCGATCGCTGTTTGAAGCATCTCGATACAGAGGGACAACATAAGGAAGTAAGTGAGGGATGAAAGCAGAAAGCTTTCGTTGTTTTCGGTGCCGTTGCACTCACTTGGTTCGGATTTCTGTTCTCACGTTAATTAAGAAACCTACTCTTTAAAAACACATATTACAATACAACTCAATAATTTTCACCGTAATTTAATTTGTAGGCTACGCGCAAACGCATCGTTAAACAACTAGATCGAGATGTTGCCAAACACATGTGTAAATTTAAGAAACTCACTGAGAAAACTCGGCGCATAACACTCTGCCATGTACTTTCAAGTGAATGTGCTGGTCACGAAATGGACGACATGAATTCGGCCATCGATTGCAGCAGATTCCTGGGCCTGGATGAGATTATTCCTGTCAGCGATGAAGATTCGTGTGAAAGTGACAATGGTTCTAATAAATCACAGAAAAAAGACGATAAAGCTCCGGATCAATCACAGAAAAAAGACGATAAAGCTCCGGCCACTTCGGATCAAACACAGAAAAAAGGCGATGGAGCTGCAGCCACTTCGGATCAAACACAGAAAAAAGACGATGGAGCTGTGGTCAAATCGCGTAGAAAGAGTAAGAAAGGCGGTAAAACTCCGGCCACTTCGGATCAAGATCAGACCACAGACGATGAAGCTCCGACCAAATCACGTAGAAAGAGTAAAAAGGGCGGTAAGACTCCGGCTACTTCGGATCAAGCCCAGACCACAGACGATGAAGCTCCGGCCAAATCGCGTAGAAGGAGTACGAGAGCCTTAAAAGCTGCGGCCACTTCGGATCAAGCTCAGACCACAGACGATGAAGCTCCAGCCAAATCACGAAGAAAGAGTACGAAAGGCGGTAAAACTCTGGCCAATTCGGATCAAGCTCAGACCACAGACGATGAAGCTCCGGCCAAATCGCGTAGAAGGAGTACGAAAGGCGGTAAAGCACTGGCCAAGTCGGATCAAGCTCAGACCACAGACGATGAAGCTCCTGCCAAATCACGTAGAAAGAGTGCGAAAGGCGGTAAAACTCCGGCCACTTCGGATCCAACACAGAACAAAGACAATAAAACTCCTGCCAATTCGGATCCAACGCCGAACACAGCCGATAAAGCTCCGGCCAAAGCGCGTAGAAAGAGTACGAAAGCCGATAAAGGTGCGGGGGATTCGGCTCCAACACAGAACAAAGATGATAAGGCTCCGGCGGATTCGGATCAGACCACAGATGATGGAGCTTCGGCCAAATCGCGTAGAAAGAGCAAGAAAGGCGGTAAAGCTGCGGCCAATTCGGATCAAGCTCAGACCACAGACGATGAAGCTCCGTCCAAATCGCGTAGAAAGAGTAAGAAAGGCGGTAAAACTCCGGCCACTTCGGATCAAGCTCAGACCACAGACGATGAAGCTCCGGCCAAATCGCGTAGAAGGAGTACGAAAGGCGGTAAAGCACTGGCCAAGTCGACCAGTGACAAAGTTCCGGCTAATTCGGATCAAACACAGAACAAGGGCGATAAAGCTCAGGCCAAATCGAGCGATAAATCCGAGCAAGAGAAGCGGAAGAAACTCGCTGAAAATGCTCGAGCGGCTAGACAACAACAGGGTAATAATGCCGAAGACGACAAACTGGATAGCAATGAAGACAGTCAGGAAAACGTTTCCTTCGTAGGTAGGGAAAAGAAGAAAATGAGGATATGCAGGCAATCTAAGCCGGGAATAAGGGATTCGCGCGCCATCGATGCGAGCGATAGCTACATGAAGAACTATGATTTTGGCCATTACGATCCTGTGTCCCCAACAGAATCGCAGACTTTCTTCCAGGTCCCCAAGGAGCACAATCCATATCAGTTTGATTACAACAAAATTTTTAACTTCAAAGATAACTCTGAAGAGAAACTGAATATAAAAAAGGCTTTTGTGGAGGCTCTGGACAACGGCGTAACGATAGTGAACCGCGATGAGGATGCGCCACCAGATTACAACAGGGCAGTGAAGGACTGTGTGCATAGTATCTGGAAGGAGCAGGTTGCCATTAAGAATGAGCAAATTCGAAAGGAGGAGGAAGAGAATGCCAAAAAAGTTAAAAAAACGCCACTGAACTACGACCTTGACTACTACGATCCAGAGGACTCCGAGCTGATGAACAATATGCTAAAAGATGCTCTCGAATATATGACGAAGGATACCAAATTTGTGCTAGCATCCATGCCTGATGCGCACAAGGTGCCGTTTCTGCGGGAATGGATTTATCAGAGATACGGAAAACTTTACACACGTGCAGCCCGCCACAGAGAGTTGCAGGTGTCTATAAAGATATTCCGTGCCCTGGATAAGATCACACAGGACGTGCCAATGCCACATAATAAAATGCTGGGCAACCAGCTTTACGTCGACTATTCATGTCGTGATTATTTGATAAAGAAGGTAGGTAAAAATCAAATACTATAGCAAAAATATGATGCTTCAACCTCAACACTTCCCAACTTCAGGCGAACTATATCAAGAAACAATATTACAACAGGCTAGATGCCAATATAATGGAACAGGCTCGAGTTTTCTGGTTTGCGATGCGTCCGTACTTGTGTTCCAATGGACCTCCTCGTAATACATACTTCGCTTACATGCCTTCGCGTGTTCTGGACATCACACGCTTCCGTCTGTGGAAGACCTCCGAGTTCATGGATGCTAAGCGCGCATTTGACAAGCGACGACTTAAGTCAATGACTAATAATTAAGATGTTATCTCCATATAAATTTTAAATACTAAATTTTAAATAAAATATTTTTATACTCTATAAATATATAAACTGTATGTATTGTAACATTATATACAATTATTATATGTACAGTTATTATATGTATGTAATTATTATATGTATGTAGTTTATATGATTTATTAATTATTTATTTATTAAAAAAAGATATTTACTTATTAATTTTGTTTTGCAGAATTGGCTTCAATTGCCTTTCATTTATGTAAAACAACATTTTGGTGAAAATCGCTCGGGAGATTTAGCTCGTAAATCTTTGAACTTCCAGGTGTTATAACTCGGAAATCAGACGAGAGCGACAAAAGGTGTTGTTGTTGGAGTTAGCATTAGAAACAACAACAACAAAAGAAAAAACAATAAAATTTGAATTTAAAGCAATTGCTATACCTTCTTGCTAAATTTGTATACATTTACGTTTATTTACATTTAATTTTATGACAATACATACCTGATTTCAGTCTATAAATATTTTTTCACTAAACCCAACTCTGTTTTCTGGTGTCCCCAGAAATTTCGAGCGACGTCTAATTTCTCCAGGGGACATGTTCATTTGCACACAATACATAGTTCATCTTGCCGTTTGGCTGTGAAAACAACAAATGGTGTCCCCAGGGGACACCGTGTTGCACGTGTAAACACGGCATAAGGCGGATTTGGTTTGCGGCCACAGAAATATTGTCGCGTTTGTAGTTACATTATAAAGATGTCAACTTAAATATAATAATGAGAACGTTGGCAACTCCTGTGAGTAAAAATTGTTTAAATGAGTTTGGCACCACTTCGTAGACCGGACTGTCACATTTGAAATAATAAAGCAATAATATATCATGATATAGCTTTTCGCACACTATTATTAAAATATAAAGTAAATATGGATAACGTGAGTAAAACAGTCAAGTTATAATAAACAATTCAGCATTTCAAATATATATTTGCAGGAAACCCGCAGCAAAGTTGAGCAATGTTGCCGCACGGCCGATGACTTCATAAAGTTGTACTACAATAGTTTTGATAAGATGCGGCACGTAAGGATTTCTGTTGTATTTTGATAAATTTGTGTTGCTAACCTGCTTTTACTTTCCAAATGAACAGCAAATGAACCGTCTCTATTTGGACAATGGTGTGTTCGTGTGGAATGGAAATGGCGCCACGGGAAAAGATAACATACAGAAATACTTTATCGAGCTGCCGTCTTCCGACCACAGTATCTCCACTTTGGATGCGCAGCCAATACTCGATGAGGCTGTAGCTGGACAGCTTACCTACTTGATACAGGCAGGCGGTACCGTCAAGTACACGGACCAGCCGACGAAGCCTTTTCAGCAGACGTTCATCATTACCGCTCAGGACGACAAGTGGAAAATTGCTAGTGATTGTTACCGTTTACAGGATGCTCTGGTGACAGCAGAAAAAAAGTGACAATTTGGGGACACAGTTTTAAACTAAATAAATTACATTTAGAAATAATTCAATATTTTAATATTCAATATTAGTTTCAAGTCTTTCATTAATGGTAATTAAGTCTATAGTTTTGGGTAAAAAGATTGCAGCCCCTTAATTCTTGGACTTCTTGGCTTCTGGTTCACCAGTTGCGCTAGAATTATCCGTTGCAGGAGTTCCCGAGTCTGAGAATATGGGCTTTGGTTGTGTCTGCTTATAAGCCGGCGCTATCCAATAAGGATTTTCTGCAGCGTCCTGCGCGTATTTAAGAATGGCTTCACGTGGATCCTGGTCGTCATCGACTCGCTTGCTCAGTCCCAAGTTGCGAATAACGTATGACGAGAGCGTACCACCGGACGACGCCACCCGTCCTCCCTGTCCGCTAGTGATGGGCAGATCAGGCCGTTTTGACTTCACTGGATCCATACGTTCCTTCTCCATTTTCTTGCGTGACGAACGTGACTTTTCCTGCCGGAACAAAGGTAATGCATGTGGCGTTATGATTTGTGATACGCCCATCATTTCGGGGTGAGACTTCTTGCGATAGGTCTTTACGACGCATAGCTTGGCGCCGCGGCAGCTGCGACGTTCATCGTAGTAGCATTTCAACATGCCATTGCCGCAGCCCACAAATATTTGATTGAGCTTCGGGTGCCACAAAGTCTTTACGATATGGGAGTCACTCACATTAATTTTTTTTACTTCTTCAAAAGTTTGCGCATTGTAGAAATACAAGTTGGCGTCTGTGGATCCCTTGGGCAAGGATTCTCCAGTGACAACCATGCGATCATCAGGACTGAAGCAGCAGTCGGTGGTGTCGTAACGGGAGTAGAGGTTGGACCATGTGTGTAGCGGCTGCTTGAAAGCACGCAAATCCCAAATCTTCATAGTTTCATCATTGCTGCGTGTAGCAATATGATTACCTAGCAGGGAATGTAGCAATTAATAACAATGTTTATGTGTGCGTACATTTCGATACTTACCAAGATAGGAAAAAACAATAGAAGTAATCTCTGTACCACTCTGGTGGGCGCCGCGAACACAATGAGTCGTGTTTACATACATTTTCCGTGTGTCCCACGTTTGTATTGAGCCATCCACACAACCGGCTGCAATTAATGTTGCATCGCGATTGTATATGCACGCCGAAGCATTCGTCTTCAGGCCGCCCTGCGTTCGAGTCTTAATAACCTGTCGCTGTTCCTTGGACCTAAATCCCGTCCAAATGCGCAGTGTACCGTCAAGCGCCGAAGTTAGAAACTCTTCGCGAGTGAATGGGTGCCAGCATCCCGCCGTTAACTGTGCAGTGTGCCCTTTTGTGCGCGTCATGTCGCTGATGTATTGATCTCCCTTGATGCACTCCATCTTCTCAAAGCCATCTCGATCGAGTATTTTAGCCTGTGCGTTACCGCTGATAACAAGTATCATGTCGCCCGTTATGGAGTAATGCAGCGCCCGAATGGGGTAGTTCTCGCAAGGTTGTATGGTCCGGAAGCTACGCATAGATGCATCCATACCAGCAAAATCCCAAAAACACATATCGTAGTCAATGGAACCTGAAACAAGCCGTCCACCCGAAGGATCGCATGCCATTGCTAGTACGGCACGTGTTCCATGTTGCATTTGTACTTCGTGGGTGTTGGGGATCCTACGTTCCAGCTGTTCATCGTCATCATCGCCGTCGGAAGTGTCATCTTCATCATCGTCATTTTCAGCTTCGCGATCCTTCTTGGCAGTGCTTACTTTATGATTATCGCTTTGACCTGCATGTGTGGCTCGGGGTCCCAATGGCACCCCGCCATTTGCATCGTCATCCGGTTCGTTGAGTGGTTTAGCAGGTGCCACCGCCCTCGCCTTAGCAATTTGTTCCTGCGTATCGAGAATAGGTTAGAAAAACAATCTATTCAAAATGCATTCATCACTTACATTGATATCGAATACTTTTGCGGCCTTGCGTCCAAATCCAGAGATTCCCATCATTTCCTTTAAGTGTTGGCTCTCGAGATCTTCTGCTACTTCTTCCACTTGACGCAACATTTGTGTTTTATCCATTTTCTTGAATCCACCGCTTGTTGTCGAGTCTGCCAACAGTGATTGTGCATCTTTCGCAATCGGAGCAGCGGCTGTGCTGTTCGTGGACGACAAATTGATTTTTATTTTCCCAAAGCTTATTTTTCCACGATTCATTTTAACAGGAGAATAAAACCCTATAGCCTACTTTTTTGTTTTTCATTGATTTTGTGAAATACCGCAGAAATACAAAACAAATTCAGTAAAACCAAATCAGCTGTTTTGCTAACTAAACGGCCGTGGCCACAAGTAAATGGTTTTAAACGCCCATATGTGCTTTTAAAGTTTCCGAACGTGTGTTTTTGTTTTCTGTCACTCTGGGTATTTACTGGAAGGGAAAATTGTAATTGAAATTTCGAAAATATAACAGAAAAGTAATATAATACAATAGTAAGTACAACATTATAGTACTTTTTACGCATTTAATAATTTTTTTCTAAAAAAACTGTATAATTGTTTTATATAATTTTTTTAATCGTAAAGGAGTAGATGCTATTAGCTTTCTAATAAGGTGTTTACATAAAATGGTTTTTCCAGGTTTTTGGAATAAACTGTTTTAAGTCCCAAAACCACTCGTTTTAACTCCCGTGAAATTGTTGTTGCTATTCCAGCGCTAAACCAAAATGAGTTTGGTTTTTAGCCTCAGTTTTTAGTTTGCAAGTCTGTTTCGAAGTTCGGAATTGCAGACACACTATCTTTCTCCTTTTCTAGTGCCAATAAGTTAGAAAGAGATAATTTATGTCACCAAACTATACTGCCAAATGCCAAAAAAAAACTCGACATACTGAGAGGAATGTGTTATTTATGATGTACGATTTTTCGCTTTCCAAATTCTGTAAACTTGTGAATTTCATCACCATACCAAAATACATTTCAACAACTTTGAATATTATTGTTATTTTATTCACTGCATTATAAATTAAAGCGATGCACAATTTTAAAATAGCTACGTAAATATACAAGCAAAACAACAGCTGTTTATTTCTTCTTTTCGGTTTGACAGCCCTGACCGGATTATGTATGGAAACACTAGATCAGCTAATCGATTTTCGAACACCTTAACCGGATTAAATATTTTTATGTAAACAGGCTATAAGAGTATTTGCTTCATCAAGATCGGTGCAGTATTTTTCCTGAAAACTTTCTCAAATTTACAAAATTATATTTTCTAATTGTAGTTTTTTCTTAAGAAAAAATGATAAATGTGAGAAAAAAGTAATAAAATTGAAAAAATCGTTTATCCCCAAAAGTTATGGTTGCTCGATAAACTTCTATTGTACAACACATGAATAAAAGGTATCTCAAAATCCTATTATCCTAATGGTACTGATCCTATGCAGATATCTTTAATAGTTCAAGAGATATAACGGAAAGTATTTCAATATTCGACACTTTCACTAACTATACAAGGGCAGCAGTTGTTGTTGTTGTTGTAATCAGCGCCAAAAACTATAAAAATACAAACACAAACAACAAAATTGGAGGTAGTTTTAAACGGAAACTACGATCGAAGGTGTAGAATTTTTATATTTTGTAAGGTTTTCAACTTAAAAATATCGGGAATTAAACACGATGTTTTTTAATTCCTTTTTGTTTTTGTATAGAACAGAAAGAGTGTATAATTATTCTACTAGAGCTTATTTTGAGAATAGAAATCGTGTTGATTATGATTATGGTTATGTTTGTTGTATTATGGTTTGATTATCCATCACAGAACCTCGTACTATTGTTTTTATTTATTTGCAACGCTGCTTCGGAGCAGACAGAATTTTTTGCTGGCAATAACAGAAAGGCGCCGAAACGAGCATTTTCGCGTTTCAAGGGATTCATTTCTGTTGCAAAGGAATTTATTGCATATATTTGCGAAATAATTCCATTGTTATATTTGCGTACCCAATAAATACATAAAGACAACAAGATATGTCGGAAACACTGGAATACACCGATATCAGTGCTGAAGTGCGCGGTGTTATGGTGAGTTAAAATTTGTCTTCAACGTTATTTGCATGCATCTCAAAATTTTTTCTGCCAGACACCTGGCCGGCTTAAGCTTGGCGACCAGCATATAGTATTCAAGAATAGTAAAACAGGTAAAGTTGAGCAGATCAACGCCGACGACATCGAGCTTATTAATTCCCAGAAGTTCCTTGGTACTTGGGGTTTACGTATCTTCACCAGAAATGGTACACTTCACCGTTTCTGCGGTTTCAAGGACAGCGAAAATGAAAAACTAGCCAAATTTATAAAGAAGACGTACTCACAGGATATGGTGGAGAAGGAGATGTGCTTGAAAGGTTGGAATTGGGGAACTGCGCGCTTCAAAGGCTCTACATTGAGCTTCGATATGGACACAAAGACGATTTTCGAAGTGCCGCTGTCGCATGTATCACAATGCATGACCGGAAAGAACGAAGTGACACTGGAATTTCATCAGAACGATGAGGCGCCAGTGGGGTTGCTGGAAATGCGATTCCATATACCACAAGTGGAGTCTGCCGACGACGATCCAGTGGAGAACTTCCAAAACAATGTAATGAGTAAGGCTTCGGTTATTTCTGTCTCCGGCGACGCGATCGCCATCTTCCGCGAAATACATTGCTTAACGCCGCGTGGTCGCTACGATATCAAGGTCTTCTCTACATTCTTCCAACTGCACGGCAAAACATTTGATTACAAGATACCGATGGATTCGGTGCTGCGTCTGTTTTTGTTGCCGCACAGAGATAATCGACAGATGTTCTTTGTATTATCGTTGGACCCGCCCATCAAGCAAGGTCAGACTCGCTACCATTTCTTAGTGCTGCTCTTCGGTCCTGAGGAGGAGCTCAGTATTGAGTTGCCTTTCAGCGACGAGGAGTTGAAGGAGAAGTACGATGGTAAGCTTGAGAAGGAGCTGTCGGGACCGGTCTATGAAGTGATGGGCAAAGTTATGAAGGTGCTCATTAATCGTAAAATTACTGGACCCGGAAAATTCATTGGGTGAATATTCAAGCCTAAACCTCAGAAAATAAGCATAATAAAATCAATGATCTGACATTTCTTCCTGTAGTCACTCGGGTACGGCAGCCGTTGGATGCTCCTTCAAGGCCGCCGCTGGATATCTTTACCCACTGGAGCGCGGGTTCATTTACATCCATAAGCCGCCAATGCATATACGCTTTGAAGAAATCGCCTCCGTCAACTTCGCGCGTAGCGGAGGTTCTACGCGCAGTTTCGACTTTGAAATAACCCTCAAGATGGGTGCCGTCCACACCTTCAGCTCCATTGAAAAGGAGGAGTACGCGAAACTTTTCGACTTCATACAACAGAAGAAGCTGCACGTCAGTAACATGGGTAAAGACAAAGGCGGCTACAAGGACGTCGACTTTGGCGACTCGGACAACGAGAATGAACCTGACGCCTACTTGGCACGCGTTAAAGCCGAAGCACGCGAAAAAGATTCGGATGATGATGAGGCCTCTGAGGATGAATCGACGGATGAGGACTTTAAACCCAACGAAAACGAATCGGATGTGGCTGAGGAGTACGATAGCAACGTGCAAAGCGACTCGGATGATTCGGACGCTAGTGGCGGCGGCAGCGGTTCGGATTCCGGTGGAGAAAAAAAGAAGAAGATGGAGAAGAAGGAAATAAAGGAGAAGAAAGCAAAGAAAGAAAGCACAGAAAGAGTTGTAAGTTTGCGCTGTTCTAACTTTTTGTTTCCTTTTTTTAACCTATGCATTTTTGTTTACATTTTTAGAAAAAATCTTCGAAGAAGAAGGACACAAACAAACCCAAGCGTGCAACCACCGCCTTCATGCTGTGGCTCAGCGACACGCGCGAGCAGATCAAGAAGGAAAATCCAGGCATAACAATGACAGAGATCGCTAAGAAAGGGGGCGAGATGTGGAAAGAGCTAAAGGACAAGTCGAAGTGGGAGGAGAAGGCAGCCAAGGATAAGCAGCGCTACTTGGACGAAATGAAGGATTACAAGCCGGTCCCCGGTGACCACAGCGACGAAGATGATGGCGACAAATCGAAAAAGACATCTGCCACCAAGAAACGCAAAATGGAATCGCCTAAAAAAGCGATTAACACATCGGGAAGCTTTAAAAGCAAAGAATATATTTCAGAAGATGACTCTTCGTCGAATTCCGAATCAGAAAAAAAGAAAAAGGTGGGAAGGAGAACCTGAGATCAAACATTTGTTCACTTTATAAACTGCATTTTTCACTATTTCAGGCTAAAGGCGACTCTCAACCGGAGAAGATCAAAGCAGATAAAGAAAGTGCAGGGAAAGCGAAAGCCAAAAGAAAGACCAATGAGGACGATGAAGACGACAAAGAAGCCGATAAATCTGAAAGCAATGCCAGCGATGAGGAGGAGGAGGACGATGATGGTGGCAGTGATTAAGCACAGCTTGAATATAAACCCTTTATACACAAAAGAAACACGAAATAGTTTTAGGAACGAAGTAGTTTTTCCATATTTATTTGAAACGCAGATAAAAGTAGGTGTGGATAACAAATATGGCTTCACTCAAATACGAAATTGTTATTTAATCTGTTATCATCCTTCAATAGGTTTTCAACCTTATTTTTCAACACATACAAAATAAAATTAATTTTATATAAGATTTTATTTAGTATATATAAAAAAAGTGGAGCTGAATATTAATCTTCAATTGAACTTTGACATTTGTTTAGTCTTTATCAATTGTAACTTAATAGTTATCTGTTATGAGAATACGTTTGAAGAATGCTGTCTGCGTTCATTGCTGACAACAGTTCGCATCCGATCGATCGAAGTTCAAGCATCCGCAAATTACACGGTGAAGTGCGGCTGCGATTCCTTCCGTCATCCATAAAGGCTCTCACTAATTCCTCATTCGCTCCTCCCTTCTGTGAAACGAACATTTCGTATAGAATAAAATTGAATAAATTTAAATTTCTGAATTTTAACATTGGACTCGTAACTTGTTTTTATCATTTATTAACATGATCAATCGTATTTTGTTGCTTCTTGTTTGGTGCTCTTTCTCTATCGATAACTCATTCACGTTCAGCTTAGAAACCTATTCGAATAGCAGTTTTCATACATACATACATGTACTTTCAATGCACTGGGCCTCCCCGTAATCCACATCGAAGCAAAATTAATATGCCGACCTGAAATCTTAATGATGATCCTACTAATGAACTAAGATCATAAAAGTTAAGTCACTCCAAATTAACACGAGTGCTATTTTACACCTTTGCCAACAACCTGGCACTGTGGACCGTTGATGGCGCAAACAACCCGCGTCTAAGAACGGGGCGCGGAGGTGGACGAGTTGCTTGCATTTAAGATCACTTCAAATGTCGAGTGTTATTAGATGGAGGATTAACAGCACACTCGGATAATAGAAAATGTTGTGAAAATATAATAGAATTTGAAATTGAGACAAGCTTAATATAAATTAATATAATCGATGATGATGATATCTGCATCTTGTTTACATATGTATATAATAATAGTTTGCTTGACCTGAAAAGCAGATAAACAGGAACTGGAAAAACGATTAAGTATTCAGTTTTCTTCTAACTCTGAATAGGAACTCATGGGGAATATTCGATGCATTTCCTATGATCTGCGAGGTCACTCTGTGTGGTGATGATAACTAATTGAACGTCAATCTCAAAGGCCAGACACGAACTGACATAATAAATAATCACGAATTTTAGCATAAATTATACTCGTAATCTTACAAATGACTCTCGCCGGTAAGAAGACAACCGAGTCAAGCTTCAGGACAATCAATTTTCTCACTCATCCTTGCTTTTTTTTGCTTTAGTAACTAATACTAAAAACACTAGTAAAGTGTTAATGGTAGTTCATAGGAAATGTGTGAAAACTAGCGAAATTTCTAATTTAACTAATTTGTTCCTATATTTACGTAAATATGTGTATATTTTTACATTGCGTTTGTAATTGAAAACCTACAAATCTGCATTCATTCAAAATCATTTAACATGTTGCGATTTCCGAAGGGATTTTTAATCGAGTTTCTGCCTTAAGTCTTTTGTCTTCATTCAACTTTAAACTTAAAAGCTGAAGGAAGCAATTTGTAATTATTTTCTTCATAAAATATTTTCATTATTTTAGATTTCGCAATGCGATTATTCAGCTCAGCTTAATTTACGTTCAGGTTTTTTTTTCCATTACGGGATTCAGTTCAATAAAACTGCATGCACTTTAAGCAATTCTTTTAAAGTAATCATCTTTGATACAAGTGTACCTTGTTATTAATTGTTAGAGGTTTATTGGGTAATTTTTAGATGTCGTAATTGTAATTTGTGAGTCTATGAGTAAGGAACGATTATTGTTTTTGTGTTTTCCTTTAGTTACTAACAACAGAAATGTAAAGAAAAAATGAAGTAACATATTTTTACTTATGATCATGTTGACCTTTCATTCGATGCTATTTTCGTTTATGTTTCGGATGTTGCGTTTGCTGTCAGCATGATATGATGGGTATCTGAAATCAATTTCAATTTCTGGATGCAGAAATTCTACTCGTAGTCAATCATTAAAGATATTGATTGATATTTTCTTTGCTTTTTACTCTTCTCGCAAGTGCTCTTTAAATGGTTTTCATAAGCTAATCATTGTTATCGATCAAGTTAGAAACATGACCTTTCTTTAGGTTTAAACGTTTCTTTTCTTTGAATTGAAACTAAGTTAATGAGTCTTAAAATTAATGAAATTATACATTGAATTTTTATTATTATATATACATATACACAATACATCATAAAGAAGATAATAATAATTGTACACCATCATTATCACCACCATCATCATCATCATAAACTTGTGACTGATTATGAGTTAATTACTCCTGAGTTCATTACAAGTTATTTACGTTATGTGATAACTTTTAACTGTCACCAGCGTTAACATGTATCAAGTCTTAAATTCATTCTCTGAACTGATTAATAAAAAGTCAATTCAGAGTTTAAGAAACTCCGCTGGTTTAAAATTAATTTCTCTTGGATCGAAATGAGTTCACGAAAGTTCTCAGAGTGAAACAATAACACGATACGTAAAGGAAAGGAATCGAATGAATCTGCTGAATGTGTTGAGTGTGATTCTCTGCTGATCCAATTGGACGCATTTTTCGGGTGGCTTTTTTCACAACACCCGATAAATCAGGAGCCCCATAAACACCCCATTTGACCCCGTTGATATGGAGTGCTATAAATTATTATTATTTGCTAAATGCACTGAATTCAGCGGCTTTAAAGTCAATAACACACTGCTTAATGGGTTGTTGTTGTTGTGACTCATAAACACACTTCATCAAACACCAGCGATGGGCGTCCATCGACCCACTGGTGGTTTGCTGGAGCCACCCTCGAAGTCGTCAGCTCCTTAACCCAATTCGACGCTTTCAATTAATCAGAATCGCAGCAATTAATTTCGCGATTTGCATTTATTACTGTTCTCGATGATGCTGCAAACACGCGTGTTAATTGTTATTCTTTATAATTTAATGTAGTAATTTAGAGGTTGTATAAAAACCTGGTCTTTATTATTAACCTTTTTTTTGGAGATCACTTTCGGGATATAAAATGAGACATCAATTTATTGATGCTTTATTTTTAGAGAACTGAAATCGTTGACCTTTCTGAGGCAGCATTTCACGTGAATGATGGATGTTGCAGTATTATTTTTTGGTGACAAAAACGGAGCGTAATGGTTGTTGTTGTAGGATTTGATTCGAGTGGAACTCAGAAGCTAGAGTGACCTGTGGGTTGACCGGTTCAATGGCAGCACGAGCCTGTGCCTTGCTCCCCCCCGCCTCAGATGACGGCTTTTTCCGGAGAAAAGGTTCTCGATGTTGTCTCTCTTCAAGTTGGCGGAATCAAATCAAGTACTCTCTCGCTCGCTCTCTCTTGCGCTCTCCTCTTTTGAAGTCACTCAACCGAAGCTTAGCGCTCATGCTCAGCAGCGTGGTTTTCGCTTTCATTTAAGCTTCGCTTTAAACTTTTTAGCCCACAACCTTACAGACACACACACACACATGCACACACTAGTTGGTACTCAGCTGTGTTTAAGCAGCGTTTAAAGCTCACGTTCAAGTTTTTACTTTGAAGTTTTAACTTAAAGTTTTCGATTACTTGGACTTCGCTTTGTTTTTTCGATGAGAAAACCTTTGAATGTGTTTGGTTGTTGTTGTTGTTGTTGTTGTTGTGAGTCTCCAAGCAGTTTTCTTGACTGCGGACTGCTTTGCGTCGGACGACGACTTCAGTGTGCGCCGACCAGTTTAAGCAGACGGCCACAAATCAGTTGTTTTTTGGTGGTTCGTCCCGTCAACTGCACAGAATCCGCTCCAGCGAAGTTGAGATCACTTTCTGGTGGCAGCAGCAGTAGCAGCAGCAGCAGAAAGAAGAAATTTCACACAAATCATTGAAGCAGTGAATCATTGAAGCAGCTCGCGGTGTCGAAAAGTGACACCATTCGTTTTTTGTAATCTCGTGTGTCACACACAACAAAAGTGAGCAGCGCTCGAGCGAGAAGTGCGACAGCAACAATTCACATCGAAGAAAGGGAAGTGCGAGTGCAAGCAGCCGAAGGAAATCTCGCTGATTTAAGTTCGAATTTGAATGCTTCTTCGTTCGTTGCCCGTGCTGTTGTCGTCGTTGTTGTTGTTGTTATTGCACGCAGGTCGCGGACGCGTTTTAAATATCCGAGTTCTGAGCGCGATCCAGTTAATCGTCGAAGTGTTCTGAAGACCGCCAGTCGTCAGCCAGGAAGAACGAACGCGCTCCTCGCTCTCTCTCGACCGCGAAAAGGATCACTTTGTCGAAGCTTCGTTTGTCGCGTCTTCGGAACGAGCGAAGAATTTCACTTTCACACAATTGACGCTTTTTTCGAAAAACAAAAGAAAAGAATTTTTAACAAAGCGCGCTTTCGTAAGATTTGGATACGCAGAAAAGGATTCGTGTTGCGGTCAACGCGTTCGGAGCGAAGTTTGCTGGAAGCTTCAAGGAACTTGTGTAAATATTGCAGATTTTTAAAGTAGTTTCTTTTTTTTTTCTCTTCTTTTTACAAAAAAAGAGTTCAATTAAACGGGGAACAATAATAAACGAAGAACAGCAACAGATCAGCAAAATTCGCTGAAAAGTTCACGTTGCTGCAACAACAAAACTCAGTCGAGTAGCTTCAACAAAAACCGATTTTCTGCTAAATAAAATTTATACAATGTATAAAAAATAAGTGCAAAAAGAAGGGGAAACGACCAAAAACGCTTCGTGGCTGTGTATCTCCTCATCGGCGTCGTTGACGTCGTCGTCGTCGTTGCAAGTCGTGCAGTTGTTGTTTGTTATTTCTTGCCACTCGATTCACGAGTATCGAGACTTCGTAACCACAACAATAACAATAACAAATGCAAAACAATAAAAGCAACAATAACAATAACAGCAACGATTACGATGACGATGACGTCGACGACGACGACGTTGACTTGACGTCGAGTGTTGCAGCTCAAGTGGCGGCTGTTTCAACTTCGTGCTTCGTGCTCCACGGCGGGCGCTCCTTTCCGCTCATCTCCCCTCTACTCGTCGTACTTCACTACGACTACGAGTGGATGCAGTTCGGTGTTCGGTGTCTGTCTGTCCGCTTGATTTTGTAATACTTTCGTATTACCAACGAAGCAACAATAATGTGCATAAAGCTAGCAAACGTAATACCGCCAACCACCCGCCGCAGCCCACCTCCTCGTCACACAGGTTTTCCTACTAAAAGTACACTTTTACTGCCAACAACTGTGAAGCGCCACGAACTTACACTTTACTACTCTTTCTACTACGCTTTTGTTGTTGCATTTTCTCAGTAACAGCAACAGCAACAGCAACAGCATCACCAACATCAATATCTACATGGTTGTTGTTGTTATTATTATTATCATTGTTGTTGTTGTTGTTGTTGGTTACAACTGGCCTGATGCATGTGGTTTGCGTTTCGTTTTCAGTTTCATTCGACTGCGCAGCGCTGCTTCGCATTCGCTTTCGATTCTCTGCTGGCGTCGTTTTCTTGGCGTGAATGACTTCGTCGGACGTCGAACGCTTTCGTTGTTGTGATCATTGTTGTTGTTGTTGTTGCTTGCATTGAAACACAGCGATTGTTGTGGTCGTTGCTGTTGTTGTTCTTGTTGTTTACCTGTTTGCAGTCAGCGCATGCAACTTTGTGCAATTTTATCGTAGTTATTGTTTTATGCATTTTTTATGAAAAATCATTATTATTATTATTATTAATATCATGCAATATTTGTTTGTTTTTTTATTTGCTTTAATTGTTTCTTAACACCTTCTGCTTGGCCAACAAATAATTTTGAGTAATCATTTAAATACGTTCATGAAATCAAGAACCGCAATCAAAAAAACTAGTTTTTTCACAAAATACGGGATCGTTTTTTTCGGTATTATTTTTTGCTATTTTTTTTTTCTTTTTATAGAATTAATTTTGCTAAAATTAATTCATTTAAGCAAGATGAATAAATAATGAAGGAAAAAATAGATCTCTAAATTATACAGAAAAGAGCCATAAATCATAAGGAATGAATATAAACGAAAAATAGATATTATTTATAAATAAAATTATAAAAAAAAGTTACAAAAACTCTTAAAAACATTACTTAAGAAGTTCATTTTTATTCAATATTATTTCAATTTTATTATTATTGTTATTGCGGTTATTATAGGGTTATTATTATTATTATTAAAATTAATATTATTATTCGGTGCATTTTTTAAAATATTTTAATTGGTCGCAATTTATTTCTCTTTATTATAAATATTAGAAAATCTCATTTATTTTTCTTCCTCTGTGATTGGTTACTGTGAATGGGTCACGTTACAATGAAGTGATTAAGTGAAGTGGTGCTGTGAATTGGCCATCTCGTTCGTGTGCTTTAACCCCAAATCGAAATGGATCCAAATCGAATCTAATCGAATCCAACTCAAATCTAATCGAATCTGAAACCTGATTTTAAATTCCTTTGGAATAGAATTCTATTGTTTACTTAATGCTTTTGTATTCTCTAACATTTATTTTTGAAGCATGGAAAAAGCTGTTTTAGAAGACTTCCATAAGAAAACAGTTGTAAACGTTCAGAATGAAACGTAAATATTGACAAAACTCGTTTTCATTGAAAGTCAAAAGAAACCTCAAAACGACTTCAGACAAGATTGACAAATGCTCTCGATGCGAGTAAACATATTCGTAAGCGCCGCAAGATGACATTTAATTTTCATAAATTTATTCCTATGACTTCTAGATAACCTTTTAATATAGATTCCTACAGTTTTTACGCAGTATTTATATATTCTTTAGTTGCGATGTTTAAAACAGATTTATTTTATCCAAATATTGAGTGAGTTCTTTGACGCCATCCTTAAAAATCGCTTTAATCAAGAACCGTGTTTTTTACTCTCATCTCTTAATACTTATTATTATTATTATTATTATGTTTATTTATTACATTAACTATTATAGTTATTATTATTATGAAAATCAACATATACGGTTATTTAGACGGTGTTGGCCTTTGACTGGAAACACTTTTTTGGCTTCTTTGGCTTTGCAAGATTTAATAAACATACTTTTTAACAAATTGAATACTGAAGCTTATTACGAAAAAAATGAAGTAAATCAGTTAATCGGGATTTTTATCAGTTTCAATCTACACTCGATCGATCGATCATTTTATTTGCAAACTCAGCTTAGCTCTTAACTTCCTCTCTACTTAATTTTTTTGTACTTTTCTTATTGAATCGCTTTTTTAAAATCACTAAAATCACTTCTAATACTCAATTACATTTAATAAATAGAAATACTCACTTCAGTTTAATAAAACAACTATTAAGTAGTTAGTATAAAAAATGTAAAATAAAAGAACAATTAAGAAAAAATACAATTAAATAACAAATTAAAAAATAATACACACAAAAGTGAGTGGAAAAGTTTAATCTTAATAAAGTATAATAAACTATAAATAAGTATAATGCGATAATATTTATAAAAACTGGCAACAAAATGTTGCGTTTAGATGTTTTTTGTGCTTAGCAACATATGTTGATACACAATGTTTATGCATTGGGACGTAATGCAACGAGTATAAATAGGTAAAGAGATTGCATGAAACATTTGTTGCCGGCAACATTTGTGATTTCATGCGTAAAGATTAGGGCAGCTGTTAATTAGCAGGACTTAGCGCTGTAAACAAACGCCAGCTCTGTAAAGCAGGAAACCGAAGATGAAAACGAACTTCGTTACAGAGTACAAAAATTCTTTTATATTCTGTGCTGGTAGCAAAGCAAAATTGAATGCTCTACTAATGAGTGAGTGGTTCGGAAAATCGTTTTTAATGAGTATGAGGGGTTCGGAAGATCGACTTTGCTTCTATTATTTTGCACTAACAATGCAAGCGAATATGCGGGAGAAGAGATCGATCCAGCACTCGTATGGCAAGTAAAGTGTGAAAGAAAGAATCGATAAATTTGTGGAGTACAGCGGGCGATGAGAAGAACGGTGCGATTCGTCTTCTTTTGCTTCTCTTACAATAACAAACCATGTGCGGCCGTCCGTCCGTCTGCGTTTGCTTTAAATTTTGCATTTTATGATTTTTGAAAGAAATTTTGATTTTCATAGCTATGTTCTGCTTCTTTTTCGATGCCCAAGCTTTGTAAAGCGCTGGCATGATCTACGTTCCGAGCATAGCGTGCTGTTGAAGAATTTGTTTTTGTACAGAAGATCTATTTAGTCGGCATATCAACAAATTGAATACGTTATACGAGTAACACTAAAATATTAATGGAAGCAAACTTATGGAAATATTTATATTATATGTCTGTGGTAATACAAGGTATAATTTCAAATAAATCTACTACAGTCTAATAGCCCCGATGTTATTAGTAATACTTATTAAACATTATTTTATAGCACTTATTAAGTAACATTATATAAATTACCCTATATATATATGAAGCTAATTTTTATTATTTATTATTATATTATTTTTCCAAAAGTCTTCGCAATTTTACATCCGCCATTGATCCAGGTTTTGTTCGTTTTTTTGGGGTAATTTTCTCGGTTTCTTTCTGTTTTAGCCACTTTGACTATTTTCGAATTAGAATGGAAATTAGATATTTCAAAATTTGCTTAATGTGGCCAAAACAATTCTCATTTGGATTAAACTAATTCGGGAAAGAAACGTTCGAAGAAAGATCCTAACACAACATTTCTGTATACAAAAAACTACAGTGAAACGTAACTTTATTTGCAAAACCCCTCCGATAACTTTTTTAATACATACTTATAGCACTTTGCGATTTGTTTTAGAAAAGCTCTTTTTTAAAAAAAGTTGCCATGAGTCGCATTTGCAAGAAAAAATTATACAAGAATTACTTATACAAGAATCAATAAGTATTACTAATAACATCGGGGCTATTAGACTGTAGTAGATTTATTTCAAATTATACCTTGTATTACCACAGACATATAATATAAATATTTCCATAAGTTTGCTTCCATTAATATTTTAGTGTTACTCGTATAAAGTATTGAATTTGTTGATATGCCGACTAAATAGATCTTCTGTCCAAAAACAAATTCTTCAACAGCACGCTATGCTCGGAACGTAGATCGTGCCAGCGCTTTACAAAGCTTGGGCATCGAAAAAGAAGCAGAACAAAGCTACGAAAAGCAAAATTCTTTCAAAAACCATAAAATGAAATATTTGAAACGATTTCAGGCGGACGGACGGCTGCACATGGTTTGTTATTGTAAGACAAACAAAAGAAGACAAATCTCACCGTTCTTCTCATTGCCCGCTGTACTCCACAAATTTATCGATTCTTTCTTTCACACTTTATCATATTCGCTTGCGTTGTTAGTGCAAAATAACAGAAGCAAAGTCGATTTTGCGACCCCTTCATACTCATTAGAAAAGATCTTCCGAACCACTCACTCATTAGTAGAGCATTCAATTTTGCTTTGCTACCAGCGCAGAATACAGTCGAAGTTTTGTACTCTGTAAAGAACTTCGTTTTTATCTTCGGTTTCCTGCTTTACAGAGATGTTTTGTTCTTTACAGTGCTAAGTCCTGCTAATTAACAGCGGCTCTAATCTTCACACATGAAATCACGATGTTGCCGGCAACAAATGTTTCATGCAATCTCTTTACGAATATATGCTCGTTGCGTAATGCCTGATATCTTGTAATGCGAATAAAATTTCGTCTCAATTCTTGTTTTGTGCAGTAGAGAAGAAAATAGCTATAAATATAATATTTTTTTTATATAGTATGCATTTCAAACTTTTTTTTATATATTATATTAAAAGTGATTTTTTTTTCATTTCTTTCAGAAGACGATTGAAACGTGTAAAACAACAAAAAACACCCTAAAAATAGAATAAAATTCCCCCAAAAATTAATGAGTATTCAAAAGTGCAAAAATAAAGTGATAAACAAATAAAATTCTATACAAATGCAAATAAAAACAAATTCAAATTCTAAATAAAAACAAATAGAAAGAACTAAAGAGAAAACAAAAACGAAGAAATTCCAAGTGCATTGAAAACAAAATCAGTCGAAGCGATTTATTTTCACTTTCGTCTGTCGTTCGTTTGTTTGTTTGTTTTTTTGCTGTCACACACAATACAACAACATAAAGAAAACGCAACAACAACAGCTGTTTTGTGTGCTCGATTTGTGCTGTAATAATAACGGGACAGAAATAACAAGTGCAGCTACGTTACAATCCAATCATCGTCGTAATCATCATCGTCATCATCAAGCGTTGCATTCAAACACTGAAGACGACAAAAGTTGCTTCTTTTTCTTCAACTTTTACTTCTTCATCGCCGTCCGCTTATCGTCATCTTCTCTTTTTGCATTTTCACAAGTTGGCACTCGATCTCCGTCCGCGTGCGCGTGTGTTTCTTTGCGTGAGTGTGTGAGTAGCTTGAATGCAACGCGTTTGCGTTCGTGTGAACTGAAAAACAACGCGTCTCTTCAACGCGTTCATCATCAAAGCAACTCTAAACATTTGCAACTCTACATATTTGCAACTTTAAGCATTTGCAACTTTAAATAAAAGAAGAGAAGAAAAGAGTTGGTAAGTAAACGAAAAACAGCATTCTTCCGTCTTGGTTTCGATTTATTTACTATCAAACTACTATATTAAGCGACTGCATTTCGGTTTAAGTGTCGGTAGATGCAGAGCCCCGGATGTTTTCCTCCTCTGCGACGCTTCTCAACACCGCGCTTTCCGCTGCAGCGACGCCGATAATTAAATGTTACGCATACGTCGCGGTGAGCGCGGTTTTGTTTTGACGTCAGCATTTCTTTTTCTTTTACCCATTTTCTTGTGCAAAATTCGCGTCGATCATAACAAATCACAGACACGTTATGGTTGTTGTTGTTTTGAAAATAGACGCGCACTGTTATCACAAATACGGAAAAAATTACAGAAAATAATTTATTCCGATTGGACTGGAGTAATTTTCGGATGGCTTTCGAATTAAATGGATAAGAATGAAAATTAAGAGATTTTTCGGTCCCAAGATTTAGTATTTTTTAGGGTTTTTTTTTATTATTATTGAATGTCGTTCAAATTCGATGTTTTGATGATTTTTCCATAAATGACGACTTTTTCAAAGCTTCTTTTTTGAGAAGTAGAAACTACTTGTGTATCACAGTCAAAGTTCGTATTTAACCATGCTTCAGACATCAATAATAATAACAATATAATACATATAATAAATAATGGCAAAAAAAGAATCGCGTTTTGTTGAGTTTCTTAAAGCTTTTCTTGGTGCCTTCATTGGTTTTCTGTGGATTTTTTGTTGGTTTTTCATTGTTTTTTTGTTGGTTTTTTGTTGGGTTTTCATTCGTTTTTCTTTGATTTTCTGTTGATTTTTAGTTGCTTTTCTGTGGATTTTTTGTTGATTTTTAGTTGATTTTTCGTTGGTTTTTATTTGGTTCTTTGTTGGTTTTTTGTAGGTTTTTCATTGGTTTTTTGTTCGTTTTGTTAGTTTTTTCTTATTTCATTGATTCTTTTATTATTTTAGGCGACGTCTTCTTTTTTTCAATTAAATTGCAACTTCTGCGAGTTGAAATTGTTTCGTCTCTTGGTTTTTTGTTTCTTCTTCTGTTTTGCTTTAAGTTTCATCCTTTTTTTATGAATGTTTTGTTATTGAATTTTAACAAAAACAACAACTCTAAAAGCTACTATAAAAACATCAACCAACAGCTGCAACTTCGGTTTATTTTATTACTTATTTCTTAATTAATTTTTTGTTGTCATTGTTTTTAAATTGTTTTGCTTAGTTTTGCAGTTTAATCTGATGTTTTTAGGTTTTTTTAATGTTAATCTTGTTTGTGTTTGTTGTTGGTTTTTATTGTCGTTGCCGATGTCGATGTTGTTGCTGTTGTTGTGGTTACTTTGGGCACTCTGGCAGTGAAAGTGGACACTTTTTAACCCGAATCATTTTCATTAATCATAATAATTTAGTTTCTTGCACTCGATTTTTAAAATTTACACAATTTTCTTTCTTTTTTTTTGTTCCATAATTTTTACAACAAATAAAATAAACTAGAAATGGTAAATAACAACAACAATAAGCAATAAAAGATTCTCCTTTTTTGTAGCACTTAAATTGTTGATTTTTTATTGTGTCTTTTATTTATAAACAATTAATTAGTATTCAATTAATTATAAAACTCATTACTATAAAATTAATTACTATAAAATTAATTACTGTGCAATTATTTACTCTGCTCTGTACTTGAGTTAATCACTTACTTATTTAAGTATTCTACTGTTTCCTTTTAAATACATTCAGATGCTTTAATTTATAGAATTATTTAATAGAGTATTTAATAGACGTTAGTCGGTGCTTAATCATTATTGAGTTCCTTTCCCTCGCTGCTTCTAAAAGGCTGTAAAATTATTTAATATTTTTTTAATTCGTCCAAAAATATTGGGCACCAAGTACACTTAAAAAGATACAAGGTCAAAAAAGTGGTTACAGCAAAATCCACAATCAAGGAGTTAAGATTTAAGTCGATGTTACGGTAGAACCTTCTTTTTCGGAACCCTTCTCTTGGATCAGATTAGAATCAAAGATTTCGATTGTATGTTCAACTGAAAATGTAGTAAATTGAGTCTTTTAAGATTAAGTTCATTCTGTATTAATGTGTATATATTATAACTATATTTAAAATTGTGCAAATTGATTATTAAAGCGCGGGCCATCGGCTGGTTTCTTTTTAAAATTAAGCTTTTAAAAAAAGTAATTTAAAATTATTTAAACTTTTAGTTATAAGAAAAGTAGCTGATAATCCACGCTTTATAAATATATACATTATAAATATGAATGTTTTATAGCAACATCGGTTATGACAACATTTCGTTTGTAGCGACAGCTTTTTTAAATGTCAGATCATTATTAAAATTTAAGTGTTAGTGCAACCCTTTTTACTGTTTTCTGTGTTCAATTGTTGCAGAATTTTTATTTTACTTTCAATGAGTAATAAGTTTCTTCGATTTATTAAGAAATGTGTATTTCTTTTATTCAGTAGGTTTTTTTGTCTTACTTGAAAGGATGACGAAAACCATCGACAGCTCTGAATGTTTGAGATCTGATTTTATTATTTTCTTGTTATGTAAATAAATTAAAGAGCAAAACGAAAAAAAACTAACCGAACTCCATTAAAAAGTCAAAATAAAAGAAGTCAAAAACGAAAAATCAAAATCAAACTTCAAATAATGTGATTAACTACGCTTCAAGCAATCTATTTTAATGCATACTTTAATTTGGGGCTTTAATTGGAACTTCAATTAATGGAATGATGTAAACAAAACATCGACTTAATAAAAATTGCATTGAAAACACACAGGGAAAAAAATTTCGTGCGTTTACACAGAAATCAGTGAGCAATAACGAGGTGCAATAATCTACTCTTACATAACAGACAGTGAAAAAGCCGCAACAATAATAATAATAATAAAAATAACAACAACCGAAATTTGAAAAAAGTACTCGTAAGCAAAACAAAAAAAAGCAACAACAGCAACAGTAGAAAACCGAAATACAATCAAAAGTTGAAAAATGAAAGTGAAAAGTTTCAAAGAATGCACTTTCAAAGCTTGAATGTTGTATTATATATCATGTATACATACGTGTGTGTGTGTGTGTGTCTGTGTGTGTATGTGTGTGTGCGTGTGAGAGCGTGTGTTGGTATTTGGTCCATTAACACATTATACAAAAACAACAACAAGCGAAAAACTCTTGAGATTAAAATAAAATCACAACCTCTACGAATTGAATTGTCTCTCGAATCACATCCTATCGTAAATCCACAGAAAGAGAAGTGAGCAGAAAGTGAAGTGAGCTCAATGAAAGTGAAAAAAAAGATAAATTCGCAGAGAAGACGATAAACAAAAAAAAAAAAAAGAGCGGAAATAAAAGAGGAGGCCGAAACAGTGACATCGTAAACAGTAGAAACTTCCGCATAATTATGCAAACTACGCTCGTGCAACTACGCGCTGTTGTTGTTGTTGTTGTTGTTGTATTGTTGTTGTTGTTGTTGCCTTCACTCATGTGATGTTGTGATTGCAATCGCTTCGTTGTTGTTGTTGTTGCTGTTGTTGTCACTATTGTCAAAGTACTGTAAGTTTTCTTAAAGTTGTTGCTACTTGTTTCTCAAGATAATTTTTATAAATAAAGTAAGTGAAATAATTAAGCGAAAAATTCCAAAAGACACAACAACAACAAACAACAGCACAAAAACAATAACAATAAACTTATTAAAACATGTGCATTCATTAAAACATTTTTTTTATTTTTTTTTCCGTTTAAAAGAAGTGTCGTCGCGCTTCGTCACTTTGACAGTCTTCAAAATTTTCAAACTGGGTGAGTTGAGGAAAAACGTTGCTGATTTGGCGCAATTTTTTGGCTTACTTGCTTTTTTTCTTCATTGTTTTTTTTTTAATTACTCGGTAGTTTATGATTACTTTTTAATGGACTGACATTGAAATGTTGAAATTTCGCTGACAATCTTTTCTGTTGAAGACCTTGCGACATTTTTTTTATACAAAAACATTTTACAACAACAAAAACGGGGAAGACACGAAATGAGAAATTATAACAATACACTTAATATTATCTTTTTTGGTTGCTTTAATATATATAATATATATAAAATATACTAGCTATTTTTCAGTTCAGACAACAAAAGTAATAATAATAATAAAATAACTATAATAAAAATACCAATAATAATAATAAATATCGAACGAAAAATAAGGATAATATTAACAATAAATAGTTGCCAAACGTCAGAGTGACAGAAGATACGGTTTCAAACTATAAATTTTAGTTACTGTTTACTAACAGACACCGCAAACTAACGGAGACTGTAAACTAACAGAGATCGAAAACTAACAGAGACCACAAACTAACAGAGATCGCAAACTAACAGAGACTGCATACTAACAGAGAACGCAAACTAAAAGAGACTGCAAACTAACAGAGACTGCATACTAACAGAGATCGAAAACTAACAGAGACCACAAACTAACAGAGATCGCAAACTAAAAGAGACTGCAAACTAACAGAGACTGCAAACACTTGCAAACGTAGTAAAAACACTCCACGGAGAACTGATCGCTTTTCACTTCCCTTTTTTTCTGTTGTTGCTCCTCCACACTTCGTTTATCTCGTCGTTGTTGTTGTCATTTTCATTTTCCGCCTTGTTTGCGAGTTCATTTCGCATGCGAATGAGTTCAAGCTGCTGTAACAATGATTGCGTAACAGATTCGTGTCACTTTTTATTCCTTAATGAAGCCGAACTTTGGCAAAAATTTTATAGATTAAAACCAGCGAATAGTTGTTGGTTTTTTTGTGAATATTTTCGTTTTATTTCCCATAAAGGGGAACGTTCATATGATGCGTTTTTATTCGTATATTTAATGGTGGTCCTCTGAGTTCGCGAATTTTGACATTTTTGCACAAGATTATTGCATCATTAGAGCCATTTTTTGTTGCGTCTCAAAATTTAATATAATTACGTTTTTATTCCCCTTTTTTTTAGGGGTCTTTTTAGGGTTTTCGCTTTTTAATGTTGTAATTTTAATTGAAACTTAAAAAACTCTTACTATTTAGCTGTCTACTATTGTGTTTAATTATCTGCTGCTTTTTTCTTGTTGCTGATGTTTTTGTTGCTTGCTTAATTTCTGTAGTTTTTGTTGGTGGATTTTTTTAACATCGTTGATGTTGACGTTGTTGTTGACGTTGTTGCTGTTGTTGTTGTTGTTGTTACTACTATTTATTTACTTTTACTTTTTTGCACCTTTTGTCCATTACACGAAAATGAAGTAACGGTTGCCAAAGACGACTCTGCCAGTGTTGACGTTTTTAATGACCCACTGAGTTTTTTATACATTATATACGAGTATAAAACTTATTCTTTTAATTCTAACAGTTTTTCGTTTTAAATCATTTCTTTCTTTTAACCGCAACTTTAATTTTTACTCCTTGCTTTGTTGCTCTCGAGTCTTTTGTTTCTCAAGACCGTTACTCATTTTTCACTGACTCATTTTTTAGGTCACGTCAAGTATGGCAATTAAAGTTGCTCAGCTCCATGGGGGGCGTGGTGCTCTATGTGGGAGGGTGGGGGAGTGTGGCACGATTAACATAGATCAACTAGAGTGTTAATTGTAAGGAGTTTTCACGACGCTACGACGATAAGCAGTTATTAAATATTTTTTCGGCTTCTGTAAGATGGCGATAATCGAAATTCTGCCGACAGCACTGCGACAGCAATGATTTGTTGGTATATTCTTCAAGAAATAACGAAACGTATGCGTAGCCGACGTCTTCTAACTTATAATTTTTTTCTTGCAGCAACAAAGAAAACCAAACAACAACAAAACATACGCATTAGAACAAAAACAATCGCTATATGAGACATGAGGCATGAGCTTCGTAGGTCTTCGTTTTTCCCTTGCCTTCGTAGGTGTCGCTGTTCGTTCGTAGCTTCTGCTCCCTGAGTGCAATAAATTCTGCCGACTGCACTGCGACTGCATTGAGTTGTTGACAGTGTTGCCGCTGACATAAACTTAAACTCAAATGTGCCCCATGCTTCAGAAACATGTGCTTGTTTAGCAATAAATGGTTCCATATTTGCGAATATCTGTTGTTCATAGAATAGAGTACTAGAAAAAGAATTTGTATGCAAAACTTTATTATAATGTTTGATAGAAAACCCCAAAACAATTCAACCAAGTACTCATTGTTAATAAGCAAATCAGCTGGACGTTGTGACTCCCAAAGCTTCCAGTTTTATTTGCGCGGTAACTCAATTATTATTATTATTATTATTATTATTTTGCTTAACTTAACCGCAAAGTTTCCACACAAAAATTGAATGCTTTTCATCATGCAATTTTTTCGCTTGTGACACAGTCGCCTGCAGTCGCAATATCAGTGGATTTTATGCATCCGAACAAGTATTTCCTTGTTTCGACAGAGCGAGTGCTCGAAAAGTCGCACTGAAACTCGCCGAAACTCGCCACGGGCCGAATCGCCCCGAGCCAGTCCGATAAGCTGTCAACACGAAGCAGATCCGAGCAAACTTGATATCATTAAAATATTGGCTAATCTTTGAATATTAAAATTCGTAACAGAAACTCAATTAAATCAGTAGTAATGATAATAATACTAAAACTTATAATAACTACAAAATGAAAACCAGGAAAAACAGTAACAATTAAGTAATCGACGACGAAAAATCAAAAATTTAAAAAATAAAAACAGAAAAAGTGACAGAATAGGAAAAAAATACACAGAGTTTGTTTCTTTCTTTAAAAGTTTAGTAGTAGTTTAATACTGAAGTAGCACATCTTGAAATAATAGCGTGAGTTAATATGAAATCGCTGGCAAAAAAAAAAAAAAAAAAATTCAAAAAATAAAGAAATACGAAAAATACAGAAATACACAAAGAAATAAAATAAAGAAATATACAAAGACTCAAAATAAACTGACAAAGAAAATGAATTGAACACAAAATTGAGCTAAGTTTTAAAGTTTATCAAGAAAATTAGCACCTAAACGGAATACACACACACGCACACACAGCTACAGACACAGAAAAACACACATACAATCGATATTAAAATAATAAATATTCGGTAGCTTCTTTTTATCAAGTTTTTGCACTGATCTACAATGATTGCACTTGATGTATGTGAATATGTGTATGTGTGTGTGTGTGTGTGTGTATGTGAATATGTGTATGTGAGAGGATCTCCCTCTGAAATTTTTTGGATTTTTTCTAATTTCGTATATTTTTCAATCTATTTATACTCGGTTATATTTTCTTTCTCTTCAACGCAAACACTTGAAATAACAATTGAAAGTGAAATATTTCAAGTGCTTTTGTTGTTGTAACAATGCTGGGGTCGTTGTGATAGTGATGGTGGTGGTGATGCTGCTGGTTTCGCCTTTGTTGTTGTTGTTGCCGTTGCAGTTGTTGTTGTTGATGCAAGTGATTGCATACCAACTGACATTTAAACATTGAAATAAAATGTAACAATTTCAGGCGCATGTATTTTTAAGGCGTGTTCCTCATGATAAAAAAGAATAAAAAATAAAAAACAAAAACAACGACAACAAAATTAGGCTAACTTCAAAGCACTTAACTCAAGACAACAACAACAAGTAAAACGATTTCAAAAAGTTGTTTAGTTGTTATTCCCAACTCAGTCGCTAATCAATTATTAAGTTAAGTAGTTGTTGTTGTTGTTGCTGTGGATTTTGTTCCAACCACCCCCCACCTCCTTGCCACTATTGTTGTTGTTGTTGTTGGTACTTTTGTTTTGCTATTTCCACATACTAGTTAATAGCTTCAACTTTAATGGGACCAATTTTCAGATCAACTGGAAAAAAAGCTTCATTTGCAGATTTTATTATTATTGTGATTATTTTAAGTGAACAAAAGAATCAGTGAAATAACAACAACAATAAAATAAAATTAGGTTGCCCTACAAATTGATTAAAAACAAAGATTATTTTAAATTCAATTTAAAAGTGCTGATAAAAGTTGGTCAGTTAAAGCAAATTGTTTGTAGTTAAAAGTACCAAAGTTTAGTGAAAAATGACGATAAAATGCTTAGATAGGGTTTAAGTTAAGAAGAGAGTTCAAAGTTTCATAATTCCTTAATAGAAACAAATTTGAAATCTACTCACGTGATAAAAACTGACTTTATTTGTAATTTAATTGAATATTTATTTTCTTTAAGTTTTTATTTGTATTTTAATTTATTTTTCTATTTTTATTATTAAGTTTTATAATAAATTTATTTAAATTTAATAATTTAGTTAATTAATAAGATTTTCTTGCTCTTCTCTTCTTTTCTTTTAGTTTAAAACGGACCACAAAAAATCTCACATCTCAAAAACAAGCCGCAAAAATGTTACAAGTTTTGGGATTAATATTGACAATATTACTGTCAATATGCGCAGTCAGCAGAGCGTTGCCAGATGTAAGTAAACCGTGAAAGTGGATTTAAACTAAACAAACAAGTGTTTCAAATACAAAAATCCAAAAAAGTGCTCAGAAAACAAAATAAGAACAATTAATTTAAATAAAAATAAAATTCAATTAAAATCCGTCAATTTTTCAAATCAAATTAATTATTATAAAAGCGCTTTTTATGAATTTAAAGACTACAAAATATTTTCCAATATATTCCATTCGAAGCAACAAAAAACTGAAACAAAAACGATGATATTTTATTTTTTCTCAATTAATGAAGAAAAAATAAAAATACTCGTAAATATAAATTTTTGTAAAACACTCAAAAAAGAAGAATTTAAATTTTACTTTCCTTGTTGTTGTTATTTCATATTTGTTGCTGTTTCTTGTTTGTTTTTTTGTAGGTGCGTTTTTTATTGTAATTTAATTCATTAAATAAGCAAAACAAACAACAAAACGAAAGTGTTACAACTATAATACACTCCACTATACACTCAATCGTACACAGAAACAGACACGCATCCACACACACACACACGCACATACACACGCACATTCACATTTTATACTTAACTTGAATTTGCATTTCATATCCAACATTTTATAATATATTTAATTTGAAGCTTAATTGTTTTAAGTACGTTTTTTCCCGAGTCGATTTTCACTCATTTATAAACCAAACGCAATTGATTTTGTAATTTTAACAATGAAAAAAGTACAACAACAATGGGCAGCTCAGCAGCAACCACGAAATTATGGTCAAGGTCAGATGACCATTATTGCTGCACGTTGGCAACACTGACGCATAGAGTTCTCTTGAAGGTTGAGTGAAAAAGCGTAAATTACAAATATTCAAATAATAGTTAAATTAAGTTCGAAATTACATAAAAACATCGTTTAAAAATGCAAGATCTAAAAAAATGTAAAAATAAAATATAGAAAATAAAAACACAAACTAAATTTAAAGTAAATATTCTAAATATCAATAAATAGAGAAACGAGTTTTTCTCGTTTGAATTGATTTTTAGTGATTCAGGTTTCCACCGCTTTAAAATATGGTTAAAATGTGTAAATTTTAAAGAATGGAAAAAATTATAACTAAACATTTAATGTATTTACCCAGCTTCAGCATGGAATCCGAAACACAAACGAGTTTCGGAGATAGATAAAAACAGATGAGATAATAAAGAAATGCAAATCAAAGTGGCTGAAAAATAAAAACCGAAAAAATACAGAAATTCATCTGTTTTAAGAACTTTTATATAGAGAGAGATACAATGATAAAGACGTAAATATAGATTCGGTTACACGATTTACAAGTCATTTCAATATGAACCGTTATGAAATGAAGGCGATTTCTATAAATAAAGTTAGCTATAAAACGTAAAACTGCTTTAAATTAACCTGAATTCATATAAAATGAAGTGATGAATAAAATGAAGTAAATTTTATTTCTAAAATTGAAGGAAAGAACAGTAAACCAGAAAGAGTGTTAACTTCGGTTTGACCGAACTTCATATACCCTACACACGTTTTCTTAAAAATGAGGAGTGGTAATGGTCCAATTTTTCCTTTTCAATCTCAAATAGCCTGTGATGACAGAGAATATTCGTGCCAAATTTGATTAAAATGTCTCTATTCGTTCTCCTTTAATCGAATTTTATGTAATTAGTGGGCGGCCCACGCCCATTTGTGGTAGTCTGTTTTGGTCAGAGACAATGGGCTTCTGGACAAAATTTCAACCGCAAAATCTTTCTACAAGCTGGGAAATTGAGCTATAAACATGGATGAATTTATATTCACTATACAAAGTAGGCGTGGTAATGGTCCGATTTTGCCCATTTTCAATAGCGAGTTTCTAGTGATATACAATATTCGTACCAAGTTTGATGAAGATATCTCTATTCGTTCTCTTGCAATCGTGATTTCCACAGACAGACAGACAGACAGACAGACGGACGGACATGGCTATATCGATTCAGGAGGTCACGCTTATCAAGAATATATATACTTTTCTATACCTGTCACGCCTCCTTTAGTGCGTTACAAACGGAAGCAGTAAATGAATATACCCTCATCACTTCGTGTGCAGGGTATAAAAATACATGAACTAAATTATGTAAAGTAAAATTACAAGAAATGGAATTGAAATAAAACTGAAGGAAAAGAAATTAAATGAAATAAAATTAAATTAAAGAAAAGAAATTAAATTAATAAAATTAAAAGAAGTGAAATTATATTAAATTGAATTTAATTAAAGAAAAGAAAAGAAAAGAAAAGAAAGAAAAGAAAGAAATGATAAGAAAAGAAATGAAAAGAAAGGAAAAGCAAAGAATAGAAAAGAAAAGAAAAGAAAAAAAAGAAAGAAAAAGAAATAAATAATAATAAATACGAATAAGACAATAATAATAAATAAAATATATAAAATAAGTAAGACAAAAATAAAATAAATAAAGGCAAAGTAAATATGTAAGTAAAAATAATAAATAATTAAATAAATAAATAAACAAAATAATAAATAAATACATAAATAAATAAATAAAGAAATTAAAATATAAATAAATAAATGAAGAAATAATAAAAACAAAAATAAATGAATAAATGAGTAAAATAAGTATAGTTTTTTAATTAAATCCGTTTCATTAGCCTACGAATTTATTATTCAGTTTTTAGAATTCACAATAAGTTTTTCTTAGTTCATTCCTGGGTTTCTTCGTGAGATAATTTAAATCATTTTTAATTGTTTGATTGCCTTATCAATCAATCATATTTTTTTTTAAAATTTTTTGAAACAGCTACAATTTGAGATAATAACTTAATAAGTTGAAGTTAACTGAAAGTTCAAATTTGTTCACACTTCAAGCAACTTTTTTTGTTCTTCTTTCTGGTAAAATAAACAACTTCCTGTAGATCAGCGTGAAACATCTTAATTTACACCACGAATTTATTTCAATAATTATTATGTTGAAGAACCTTAACACTCTTAAGATTTTGTAACAACAACAACAACAACAACAACAACAATGGCAATAACAGTCAAAACATCTCATCGCTTTAGTTTTCAGTTCCGGAAAATCACACAAAACAAATCCCTGAACTTTTTAACCTGTTGACTTTTGAAGGGAGCCAAAAATTACTGCCGCTAATTTTCCACGAACCATAATAACAACAACAATAACAGTTTTCTTTGTTCACATCATATTTCGTGTCCGAATTTGGTTTGTTTCTGTGATAACTCGAAATAATGACGTTTAAGTAGATCGCAAACCGAAAATAAAAACAAAAGCAGACTTACTGAAAAAACAAGGTCACTCAACACACACACACACACAAAGAACAATAAATTGTTTCTTTCTTTATGTTTATTTATTTATTTCTACGTTGTTATTTATTTTTAGTTGGCTTGTTTCTTTAAATTGCTATTTCTTTAAATTAATTTTGTCTCTAATTTTGTGTGGTGTAGTTTTTTCGTGTGCCTTCTATTTGATGGTTTTTTGTCGTGACCTACAGTAAATTACAACGGAATTAAAATAAAAAGGCTGGTTATTAAAAGTGATGAAAGAAGGAAATTCAAGTTAGTTTCAGCGAGTTGAGAAAATGTATGTTGAATTTTTTTTTAAAAATTGGAAAAATACGATACTTGGCTCAATTATAGAACAAAAAAACGGAAAAAAAATTGACGCCGATTTCCCAAGAACAACATTTCTGCGTTTTTACGTTACGCTGCTGTGAGCCAGTTAAAAAAGTGGCTAACAAAACCAAAAAAAACAACCATCACTGTGAACACAAATTATTCTCAGCAACAACAACAGCAACAGCGAATAATAAGAACAGCAACAACAACAACAACGATTTCACAACATCCGTCATGACAACGACTGCCGCTGCTGCTGCGACAAACGGACAAATGACAGCACCAGCAGCAGCTAATCGAACAACTTAATGCGAATCAAAGGCGTGCCACGCCCTTCCCGACCCCTCTTAGCTCACGGATTGCAACTATTTTACTACAGTCCAGTTGAGTCAAGTTGTCAAGTTTGACATCAGGAACTGACACTCGTGAAACTGAAGGAACTCGCCAATTGAAAACCACACCGAAATCAGCAACAAAAATGTTATAGCATTTGTTAATAAAATATTCGTAGATTGCACTTAATTCTTGGGCTACAATAAATATATAATAATTTTGTGATATGTTATCACATTATCCTCATCGATATGGAGCTCATCCTTCATCAGCTTTTATTTTTTCTCATACCTAAATTATAAGCTGTCACCTGTCATCAGTCAGTTGACAGCTTTTGATTGTCATCATCACTCATCTGTCATCAAAAATAAGTAGGTACTAAATGACATTTTTGATTTTTGGTTAAACGATTATTGTATCGAGTCCGAGTCATGTTCTAAGCTTCATCTTAAGTTGTAAATTTGTTAATTTTAAAGCTAATGCTGCTACCAATTGTTACTACTACTAACATTAGTACTATTTCTACTACTATATTTTTCCTTCCATTAGCTTTTATCGAATGACTGCATCTTAATTTCGTTCTTCCGTTTCACAGACATTTTTTGCGTCTTCCGTTAAACAAAGCAACCCAAACCGGGCCTGGCAGCCAACCAGTCAGATGTTGTCTGTGGTCCAGTGTTGTTGTTGTTGTTGTTGTACTTTGCTTTACTATCGTCTTCAGACGGGCGTCAACCATCGAATCACGTTCCAAATGAAAGTAAAACTTCGAGTGAGTGTCCGCAGCGACCATCTGTTGCATGCGTCGTCGTCTGTCTGCCCGTCCGGCTGTCTGTCCGTCTATCTTTCAATCTGTTCATGTACTCGTTCATCGATTGTCGACAACTGAAATTAAAAGTTGAATTTCTTGGTTATTTTTTCTTCTTTTTCTACTTCTTCTTCGTATCGTCGTGTTGTCGTGATTGATTTTGGGCCAACATAACAAACTTTGCAGCTTTCAACTTTTTTGTTGTGGTTATTGTAGTCGTTGTAGTTGTAGTAATTGTTGTTGTTGCATTCGTTGTTGTTCCATTGTTAGTTGTGTTTGTTTTTTTCAAAGCTTCTTTTTGTGTGTTTTTAGTAAAATGAGTGCAATTTTCAGCTGTTCACAGACAGAGCGCGTTGTTGTTGTCGTTGTTGTTATTATTATTTTTACTTCTTCTGTCGTTCTTGTTTTTGTTGTTGTTGTTACGGTGCTTCATGTCCGTAGTCGTTGACTTCATTTCAGACTGGAAATTCTTCTAGTTTAAGCCTTGTTTTTTTAGTAGCATTCTTCTGTTGCCGATGCTGTTGTTTTTGTTACACTTTCATGATGTCTTTCATCCTCTCCCTTCCCCCTCACCTCCCCCTGCACCAGGCAGTCAGTCAGTCGAGTTTCTTGATTGGTTGCTCAATACACCAGAGTGTTTAGCGGTGTTTTAGCCTTCTTACTGTTCTTGTTGTTGCTGCAGATGTTGTTGTCGTTGTTCTTGTTGTTGCTGCAAATGCTGGTGCTGATGCTGCAAAAAATTGCTTAAGTTCCGTTTAATGTGCTCATCCATCCGTTCGTTGATGCAATTTGCTGGTATTCGATGTCAGTCGCTCTTAAAAAAGTTTCTCTTACTTTGGAGCCGTTCTGAGAAACGTTGTACGATGCTTTGTAATGAGAAAATGGTTACAGGGTCACTTGCATGGGACTTTTTATGAAAAAAACAACAACAACAACATCGAAATAAATCCTTTTCGAGTTGCCACATTTTCCAAATTCCGATAAGGATAGAAATAAATCCGAATATTGTGTTCTTTGCAATTCAAAGAAGTCTTTAAAATTATTGAGTGAATGAACGAATGAATGAATGATTGAAGGCTCCACAAGGCACAATTTTTATTGGCTCACAATTAAGTCGATGCCAATAATTAAGCAACGTGGATTAAAATTGAGTTGCGTCTCATAAAATTTTTATTAACTTCAAGCGGCTCAACAAAATCAACGACAATAATAAAAACAACGCGTTTCAATGCGTTGGGAATTAATAATTCGTTGTTTCTTTTTTGGTTCGTGTAATTTAATAGTTTTAAATTAAAGACAATAAAGAGACAAAATGCAGCATTTTTATTCTGTTAAATTGAACCGAAATATAAAAAAATCAAACTGAAAGCAATTCAAGCCACAGGGACAAAAAAAACCCGACACGACACGATTAAAAACCGAACCAAACCAAACACTCGGTTTATTTGTAGTAAAAACCGACTGCAGAAAAGACAAGAACAAAAAATAAAACAACGGAGACAACAACAACATATGATACAACAACCATATGATAGAACAACACATGATACAACGACAACAACAACAACAATCGCAAGGTGAACCACATTCGTGCAGCTTCACCTGGTCGCTGTACGTGCAAAAAAAAAATCTTTTTTGGTGCTTTTTCACCGCAATCCGGAGATCTTCTTCATTTTTCTGTATCTTCATCTTGTGCTACATGTATCACTACTACTTTTGCATGGATTTTTTTTTTCTTCCTTTTTGGATAACGAGAAATATAAAAAAACAGAAAACAAAAATTTACAAAGTGGACAAAGTTTCTTGCAGTTTTCGTGATTTTTATTTGCGCATATCTTGTATTCGATGTGTAATTATAACGGTCAGATGTGGTTCACATTCGGCTGGTTGGTTGATTGTTGTTGCCATTCATTCATTTGTCCTTCCCCCCCCCCCCCTCTCCCACCGTCAAGCCACAAAAAGTCGTGCTACAAACATCGCACCACCAACGTCGGCATCTACTAATTATGGCCAATTGTTGTTGTTGTTGTTGTTGTTGTTTCCTCTGGTTTTTTTCGCTGTTTACTGAGTTGCTTGCTTTATTGTGCTTCATATGTAGTTCTTTATTTATTGCTCCTTTGTTGTTGTCGTCGTCCATATTTCATAGCTCAACATATCGATTTTCTACTTTAAAGATACAGAGATTAAAATAAATAGATTAACAAGCAACTACAAGAACTCAACAAGTAATACAACAAAAACAACAACTTCATTAAAAGCCTTTTGAAAACCAAAAAAAATACCATTCTTATTTTTAGTTCTCAGGGACTCAGAACGTTGATCATGTAACTTTTCTTGGTTTATTTCTTTAATTGTTTGCTGCTCGATTAATTAATCAAGGTTTCAAGAAAGGCGAAGGGACGGATTTGTAAACAATTCCTTTGATTCTATAGAAATCAATTTAAAACCAACATTTTTTTGTAATAAAATAATCTTTATTTGTTTAGAATAAAACTTTAACAAAGAAAATTGATTGAAGCGAAATCATGAAATCATCATCAAAACTATTTTTAAAATATTTTCAGATGGCATCTTTGATTTTTTGAGATAGTAATTTGAAGCCAAAGCAAATTTTTATTAAATTCATATTCATAAAAGGATGCAGGCCGGGCCAGTCAGGTTGACAAGACCAATCTTGTCCTCGTACACAACTAACAATTTTTCTTAAGTTAGCGAGAGAACAGCAACAATTAATGATTTTAAGCAATAACTTTATTCCACGGAGTTCACAAGTCGATTTAAGTTCTCGTTCTTTACATCCGTTTTACAACGAAAAAATAAATGACAGTCAACTTTACACGGATGCTTTTTTAATTCAATTAAGGAAGTGTTCAAAATCTTTAAGTAGTAAAAGTAACAAATAAAGTGAGAAGGTAGTATAAATGTGAAGTACTAAAGTAATGCAACAAGTAAAGTTATACTAAATGAAATAATACAAATGTTGGAATAAGCAAGTAAAGTAATGAAATAAATACAATAAAAACTAAGAAACCATTTTCAAATTGAATAAAATTTAGAAAGAATTGTTTAATGAACTGAGAATATTATAGAAAGAGTTTTTATAAATATTTATTTTATTTAAGTATTTTATTAAATTTTTGTTAGTTTAAATGTATTAGAATAAAACAAAATATGTTCTTAATATGAATGTTACTAGTATATGAAATATCATTAGTATATCAAACGCTATTAGAATGTTATTAGAATGACATAATTTTATTGTACTATTGACAAATAATTAAATTCCTCTCTTCAAGAGAATATTTCTTCAAATTAAATTCTGAATTAATTTGATTTATTTTAAACTTTTATTTAGTTTAGCGCGTTTATTTAGTTTAGAGTGTTTATTTAGTGTCGTTTCTTCGGATTTCATAGAAGATTTAAACAAAAGACGCTTTCGAATAAATATAAAAACAGTAAGAAAAAGAAAAGTAAACAGTAAAAAAGCCCGAACAAATAATAATTTCTTAATTTTGTGGTTTTGTTTTTATTTTCTCCTTTTTTTATAATTTTTTCCTACTATTTCTATCTTGTATTCACTTCTTTTTTTCTATTTTATTTATTATGTATTATGTAATTTGTATTGATTAAACACACACACATTCGCACACTAAACATCTCTTGTATTTGAATTGTTTAATATTTCGGCCAACCCGATTTTTTTGCTAATAAAGCTTAACATTTGATTGATTTATTTGGTTCGTGTTTAAAATGGCAAAAATGGGTTTTTATTTAGATTTAATATTCTTCTTAGCTTACTTCAGAATCTAAGCGCTTTCAATTTATTGCTCAATTGGTGTTGATATTATTTCGGTTTTGGTTTTTAATCGCAATCATTTAGAAGTGTTGTTGTTGTTAACGAAAATAAAATAGGATTTTAAAGTTTCTCAATCAAGTATTCAGCGAGTGCTTTGAAAGCACAACAGTTGAGTTTCGTTCACCTGAAATCGCAGTCGGTTGAAACCTTGAACTTATTCTTGAGTTGGTTAACAGAACTGAGCGCTGAACAAGTGCTGAATTTCTAATCGCCACCCGAATCGCTTAGCTGCTTAAGTGTTAATAAGAAACCATTTTTTCTGCATTTTTTAAATAACTTTTTCTTTCTATTCTTCTGCAGCTTCACAAAAGAATGTCCGCTCAGCAACTGCAAAGCGTGTTCCACGTCGACAGCCTGGCAGCGGTGCCGCACTACGAAGTGGTCCAGCTGCTGCATCATCACGAAGCGGCAGCGACGACGGCGGCAGCAGACGAGTCCACACTCCAGCACCGTACGCGTCGACGCAGCATAAACGTGGTGTCCGCTGCGAGTGGCGCCGCGAAGGAGTCGCGTCACGTTAAAAAAGATCTCAGCAAGAATCCTTACTACAGCGAGCTGAAGATGGCGGCCGCCTCGAAGAACGGCATTCAGAGCGTCGACAGCTCGAAAGCGTCGCCGCCGAGTAGTTTCATCGCCAAGGATGTGCGCGACATCAAAGAGCACAACGTGTCGTTTCAAGCGTTCGGCGAGGACTTGAATCTGGCGCTGCGAGCGACGCAGGGTCTCTTCAAGGACGGACCACACAAGCTACGCATGTGGACGGTGAGCAGCGAGCCGAATGCCACGCATGGCATCGACATGAAGGAGGTGATCGACGAGGTGAGTGAGAAACTGTTATATTATATAATATATTATGCAAAATCATGAAAGCAAAAGAATTGAAATGCAAAGAGAAGAAATTTTAAAAATATTATAAAAACAAACATCTTAAGAAATCTGGGAACAAATAAGAACAACCATCGAACACAACAAATATATTTATTGAACTTAAATTAATTTTTAATGACTCTTAAATGGCTCTTAAATCACAAAAACGTATAAAACCAAAGAAATGAAAGCGATTTTAAGGAATGAATTCACTCATCGAGTTTGCTTCTTAAGTCTTTGGTTTGCTCTGTCACAAAAATCGATCTCAATCCAACCCAAGCCATCAGAATTGATAAATGTTGGCGCTGTTAATCCTCTTAAGTGGAAATTGTGTGGTTGTTGTTTTTGTGGTTGCTTTTCTTTGCTGTTGTGGTTGCTTTTCTTTGTTGTTTTCGTGGTTTTTTGTCTTCATTGTTGTGGTTACTTTGCTTTACATTTCATTCAAAGTGGAACGTTTTTCCTCTTCTATTTGAATTACGTAAACCGCACAACAGCAGCTGCAGTGGCAACAGTTGCAATGTGCAACAGCAACAACTGTTGTTTTCTTATGCAACATTATTTTCTATTGATATCAATTTGTATTTCCTGAGCGCTGTCCTCTCCTCTCCTACCCTGCCCTCTCCTCTGCACTTCTCAAGAGCTACACTGCTTCACTTTTTGCAGTTTCGATTGTTGTTGCTGCTGTTGCTTCTGTCGTCGTTGTTGTTGCTGTTGCTGTTTACATTTATTAGCATTTCACCCGCGAACTCTTTTCACTTTTCTGCATACACTTGAACGTGGTGTTTGTTGTTATTCCTGTCGTTGTTGTAGATGTTTTGATGTTAAGAAATCACCATCCAACGATGGGGTTTTTTTTCGGTAAGTTGGTGGGTGGGGGGGAGGGGGGGGAAGGGGGGGGAATTACTTTAAGTTGTACATCGGTTTTTAGCAAAGTTGCATCACATTTTAAAAGTTGGCCTACAATATTTTGGGCCACATTTTTTAATGTTTTTTATAATTTTGAGCAAAAAAGTTAAACATGATTTCTTTCACTCTTTCAGTTGTTCAAAAACAGCAACTAAAAATAGTTTCTTGCTTTATTACGATTACCTAAAAAAATGTACACTGCGCGCTTCAATGGCTTCGCTTAAAAAAGTGCAAAAATACAACAAAAGAAAATCGAAAGTGATTTTTTCGCTTTTCGCTCCGCTCGCTACGAAGTTTTAAAGCCGAATTTCATTTGAGTTCCGGCATAATTAAGTTCAGTTAACTTCACAGGCTTCTTTGCGCAAACCTGATCATGATTTCCAGCAATTAAACTCGATCTCAATTCAGTGAAATCCGATCGATTGACCCAAAAATAAATCAGTGATTCTTATCGCATCAAATAAGCAAGAAAAATGATTTAAATGATTTATTAAGACCAACGTAAGATTGAGCTTTAGTGCTGCTTTTCATATCGCTTAAGAGCGAGTGAGTCATTCGAGTCAAGTATAAAGAACAAACAACCCCCAACAAACCCACAACAACAACAAAAAAGGGCTGCAATTACGTCACACAGCAACCAGAAGCGAACCGATTAAATATAAAATAAAGTTATACAATAAAAAGACAAGTAAAATAATTAAAATGTAATCACAATAAAAAAATATGAACTAATTTTCAATCTAGAAGCATCGAAGTTTACGGTGTCTTCTTTAAACGTAGTTTGAATGACACTCGTAGGTTTTTCCGTCAGTTTTCTGACTTCTTTTTTAGAGCTTTAATTAAGAGATGCTAGTAAAAGAGTAGCTTAGATCGTTGGTTATTCAATTCAATTCATTTAAACTTTAAATTTAATTGATTTTATCCATCTTTTAATGTTATGTGATCGAACTGATTTTATGTGGAGATCAGAAAAACGATTCAATTTAAGAAAAGTTGCCACAGACAGAAACCAATCATTGATTCATTTAATTTACAGTTATAACGAGTACTTCATTATTTATACGTTTATGGACATGGTTGCTTAATTAACCGCTTCCTCTTTAAGAGAGAATGGAAAAAACCTACAAGAATAAAATATTGCTATGCAAAACTATAGCCATAAAAATGTAGATCAGTATCTTTTCACTTCTGAAGCACTTCTGACGGTAATCGAGTCGTCAGGGGACGAGTTTCAATCATTATAATGCTAATTCCCTTAATCAATCTATGTACAACCTTTCTATATATCATTATAATTACAAACGAGCAACTGATTTTATTTTTTTCCTACTTGAAAATTTCTTATTCAACTTTGGAAAAATCTCTGAACAACGCATTAAAGAAATTTGCATTTCTTAGAACTTATTAATTAATGAGCCATTTTAAATTCCTATCAATTTGTTGCTTTTAATGATATTACAACTAAGCATTAAATCAGATTAAATAAAGAAATACTCGTATATTACATTACAAACTATTTTCATACTTCGTCCGAGTTCGTTTCTTAAGTCTTTTGAATAGAAAGTGACTTGATTTAAAAATATGTACTTTTCTAATAATTATAAATAAGAATAAAGTTTTTCACTCCTTCTAAAAATCTTCTAAATATAAAACCAGTGAAAAAATAAATAAAATAAAAGCAAACTAATATTATTAAGGTTTTTTTTTGGCATTAAAAAAACCACAAAACAAGAAATTAAGTTAAACGATCTTCTTTGAGTCAACTTTAAATAAACTGGGTCACAATTGTTTTCAATAAAACAAAGTAAAACAACAATAAAAACAGAGAACAATAACAAAAACAACACCTCGAACTGTAACAATAACGATAACAATAGCAATTTCAATTACATACAAAACAGGGCAATGACAACAACAAAAACAACTACAAAGACAAATACATATTCTAATTTTTTTATCTGTATTTGTTTTTTCTTTGTTGATAGCTGAGTCACTCGTAAAAGAAAAACTGAAGCAGATAAACTAAACACACGAATGAAGTGAACAAAAGCTTTGAAGAAACCTTAGCGACGGTCCTCTACGAGTCGGTGGGAGTTTCTGTGTGATTGTGTGTGTGTTTGTGTCTCCGTTTGTAACTCAGTAAAGCTAAAAAATTAGAATGAATGGAAGCACAATTGCAAGCATAGCGTAGGACGTGCAGCAGCAGCAGCAAAGCCCAACAACAACAGCGGGAACAATGAATGCCGCATGCAGCCAGATGAGAAGACAGTTTTTTCAAGTGTTCCCAAAATTTAGTTGGCCACAATTTGGCGGAAAAACTGCCAAACAATAGAATTGCAAGGAATGAAACTGTTTTTGAGTTTTTCTTTGGTTTTCTTTAGTTTCGTGGTGATTTTTCTTGTTGTTCTGTTTTCCTGTTGGTATTTAGAATGCTTTAAACACGCTGCGTGGTCCAAAAATTTTGTTGTTGTTATTCTTGTTGTTGCTGGCATAACTGAAGCATGTCTCATGGAGGAATTCTCTGAAAAATCAGCTGCGCTGTAATATAAACAGATCGGAATTTATTATGAACTATGTGGTTATTAATTGTCAATATTTTAAGACAATGAAAAAAAAAAAAGGAAAAAACTGGAAAGCAAGCGAAAACTCTACAGAATAAAATGGTTTTATTTCAATATTAATCAGTTATTCTTTTGATTTGTAATCAATATTTATAAAGTGCTATTCGAGTATTTGTAACATTTGCTCCTTAAACGAATCGAATGATCACATTTTATGAAAGATACCCAGAAAAAGGCAGAAGTCGGTTATTTAATACATAAAATGTTGTTTTTGTCTTTCCTCCTTCTTCACTTTCTCTCCTTTCATTTTTACTTTAAATAATTTATTCATAACTTCTTTCTACATGTTTTCTTTTTTTATCGCCTTTCCTTAAATAAATCTTAAATAAATAACTGAAACTAACAACAGTGAGTCTTTAATTTCATTCTAAAGAAGAATAAAGAAATGGTTTTTATAGCCACCACTGTTTCTAAATTTAAAGAAATCAAATTAAAACCAAAGCAAAGTCGAATGAAAACAATACACAGTAAACCAAACAAAAAAAAAAAAAAGCAAAGCAAAATAAATCATCATCAAAAGCAAAGAATCATTAAAATGAAAGCCAACACAAAGAAAACATTTCAATTAAATTCACTTTCTTTGGAGTGAGCTTATTTTTCTACGTTTTAGCTTTCGTTTTCTTCTTTGTTTTACTTCTTTATTGTTTTGGTTTTTATCTTTTTTTCCTCATTTGTTATTTTATACTTTTTATCGTTATTTTGTGGCATTTTAAGGTTTTGGATTACTTAATTTTAAAGCATTAAATTGCAAACATAACAAGCAAGCAACAAATGCGAATGTTGTAGGAGTGGCTGATGTTGTTGTTGTTGTTGTTGCTGTAGTTGTTGTTGTTGCTGCTGTTGTTGTTGTTTTATTGCCATCACTTATACTCATGTTGATATTCAAAGAAAGCTTAAAACAAAAGCAGTTAAATGAAAGTGAAATGCGAAGAGGAAGCAGAAAATAAGTACTTGAAGTGCTTCGAGTTTTCGGCTATTGTTGTGATTGTTGTTGTTGTTGTTGTTGTTGTTGTTGTTGTGATTGTTGTTGTTCTTGTGATCGTTGTTGTTGCGAGCAGTTTATGTAGTGAAATGAAGCATGTTTCTTAACTTTTAACTTCATTTTAACACGAAGGTTTCTTAACTTCTTCCCAAGCAAAAATAGCAAAATAAGCAAAACGCAAACCTTTGAATTTTCCACCATCAGAGCGCTGAAGATTGCTGTCGTTCATGGCTAAAAATAAGAGCCACCGTAAATCCTCATCAAAGAAACTCTTGAAAATCTGTCACTCATGATTCATGTGTGAGCAAATGAATCCTCTTTCACTAAGATTCACTTTCGATTTCCTAACAAAATAAGGAAAAAACAATAAGAAACAAAAGAAGGAACAAAAGAAACAAACACAAAAGAAAACAGAAACAACAAACAACAGTTGCTTCTGTACATTTTGTTGTTGTTGATGATGGTGACAGCTCAAATGAATGCATATTTTAGCAACGTTTTCAATAAATTACAACGGATTTCCGTGTTGTTGTCGTTTTTTTTTTTGCAACACACCCAAAGACTTAAGACACAAACGTGTTTTAGTGAAGGGGAAAAAATTAAAATGCTGCATACAGAAAAGAAAATCTTAAAATATGTTCAGCACGTTTTTTTGAAGCACTTTCTTTAAAAATTATCAAAACAAATAAAAACTTTTAGATTTTTAACACGTTTTGTGAAACTTGTTTTTCTTAAAAAAAGCAAAAATATTAATAAACCAATAAGAGAAAAATTAAATTAAAAAAAAATTAAATGTACTCGGAATAAAATCCATCAAAGCTCAAACAAGGACTCAACAAATCTCTCAAAGAATGGAACAACAGTGAGCAAGCTAATGGCCGATGTCACACTAACCCTCTTGAGGCGGAAATCACTCGCTCTGAATGGTTGGTCCATGTCACATGCCACGAATCAACCAATCAGAGCGAGTGAGTCCGGCCTCAAGAGGGTTAGTGTGACATCGGTCAATGAGTAGCTTACACATTTAGCAATAATTTATTAGCAACAACAACAAAAACTTACTCAAAACTTCGGCAACAAGTATTAAGAAAGTAAAATGAAAAAAAAACTGCTAACTGTTGAACAAAGAAATCATAATGAAGCCCAACAAATTATTAGACGACGATAATAATGACTGGGTTAGTTTTCTTTGTTGTTATTTTTATCTGTTCCTATTGTCGATGGCAATTCAAATACAAAAACAAAATAAATATGATGCTAAAAGTTGATGAGTTTCTTTGAGGTACGATTTTAATTTTAGATCTTGTTGAGCATGAAATTAAGTGTATTTCAAAGCGTTTAAATTTTATTTTGGGGTCTATAAAAGCGCTATAAATTAATGCAATGAACAAAACTACAAATCAACAGAAAAACAAAAAGTATTAAATTTCAGCCAATGAAATCATAGACATAAACTATCAAAAATTAGTTTAGAATAAAATAAGCGAAGAAAGCGATTGAAAATCAGAATAAAAAAAAAAAAAATAAATAAAAAAGAAGAAAAAAAGAAAGAACCACGAATGGACTAAATAATCATCAGCCAAAAAATCAAGTGTTCAATGAATGAATGAATTTTCAATGAATCATAAATTAATAAAAAATTTCTTTCAACGAATTTAATTAGAAGAAAAACGTAATCAAGGATTAAAATAATGAAATATTATTATATTATATGGGCGTGGCACCTAAGCAATAAAAAACTCATTGGAACTCAACATTTATGGAATTTTGTAGAATTTTGTCGCAGATTAAAAAACGATCTCGCAAAATTCAACTCAACTTGCGACGTGGTGATGATTTTTTCGCTGTGTTGGTTTTTGAAGTTTAGACAAAAGTTTCAAAACTAAAACATTGCTTAAGAGTTCTTCAAAAATGACCGCAAACGAAGCCAAGTCCACAGAGAACAACAGTAAATAGCAACAAAAACAGAGCAACAACAACAACAACAACAACACACAACCTTCTTGTCATGATTTGAGCGGATCTCTCGTTCGCTGCGGTGGCTGCACTTGTTTCGCTCTGGTTTGGTTTCAACTTCAATATTTTTGTCTTGCTTTTTCAAGGTTGCCGGTTTTTTTTTTCATTTCGGTCGAATTTCTTCGGTGCTCGCATTGGGCTGAAGCTCGGATGTACAACAACAACAACAACATAGCCAGCATAAACATAACAAATAATAATAAAGTACGTGATCTATGGCATTGTTTGTTGTTGTTGTTGTTGTTCTTTTTTCTGCTTGTTCTTGTTATCCACCGCGGAGATCTCGCTGCCACTCGTTGACGCGCTCGGAGTCGCTGATTTCGTGGTCAACTGAGCAGAGCAGAGCAACGCGTTGAATCGTGTTTAAAGTACATCAAGTGAAGTGATGAAAACGAGTGTTCTGCTTATTATGAATCAAATGAATCCAATTTAAATCATAACTCATTTAATTTTACTTACATTTGAGCAAACCAAACATCTTAAAACTTTGTCAACTTTAAAAAATATTCCCACCTTCCCGTGGTGATCCTTTCATTGGGCCACCCAGGCGACCCCCTACTCTCCCGCTTCCTAACTTTCAAGGACGCAGAACCTTGAGCGACACGTTTGACCACGACAACGCTTCGAGGCGACGTCGAAGGATGCCGAATCGCGCAGCTTCGAACGCTTGCCGAATGCTCAAAACTGAGTTAATTTGTAGCCAATATTTTCGAAATAATTCTGAGCCATGGCCAGCAAGTGTGGCAGTTACACACACACACACACACACACTATACACATAAATCACAGCGAAAACGTGGCGGCCGGCGCTCGACGCTGCTCTGGTGACCGCAGCAAAACGATTCGCAGCTCCTCGTCGCCGCGACGCCGCGTTTTCGTGTTGTTTCAAAAGCAAGCCACCGAAGTGAAAAAAAAGCGTCGCCATCAGCGTTGAAGCAGTTTTGATGGCCAAACAAATTAAGTTAACTTTTAAGCTTCTCAAAGACGCTGGTGGAAAAAACCAGCCTCTTCTCTGAAGTGTTGTTGTTGTTTTGATTGCATTTCGATTTATTTGAGGTTCATAATGAAGTGTGTTTGTTTTTTTATTATAGTACCAAAAACAAAGTCTTTGCTTTTGTTAACAATCTTAGATTTTATATAATTAAAAACCTTTTCATTTTCTAAAATGTTTAATTTTCTAGATTTTTTCGTTGTTTTTTTCTAACTCGTGTGTTTTTTAACCATGAATTTAAGGTTATCGAAATGTGTGTTTAATTCTTGTCTTTTGTTGTGCTTACAGAATGCTCACTCGAGTGAAGAGATCGGCGAACTGTTTCAGGACGAAGCCAACATGGCGGCCATTCTGATGCGGCGCCACCTGGAGACCGGCGACTTGATTATGGTAAGTGGACCAATCGTATGCCCAAAACGCCCCTAACAAGTGCACAACCAGCGGCGAAGCAACTGAAAATCTACCTGCTGTCGATGTTTCTGGCTCAAGCCGCCTCTGAACCGCCTCTGAACCGCCTCTGAGCCGCGGAGTGTTTGATTGTGAGCTCGAATGACCTTCAGAGGCCGTGCGATGTGAGTGTGTGTGCAACAGTGACGCGGCACACGTGAGAGACGGCGGTAGTTGGGTGGGAGTTAGGGGGGGGGGGAGTATGTTGAATGCCGCTATCAGATCTCGCAAAAGGTTCAGAATGCAATCTAGCAGCGGGTACTAAACTAGAAGTAGTTCTCGATTCTCAACTCCATTCAATGCAACTCGACTTTAGGTCACTTTTGTTGTCCACCGAATTGTTGTTGTTGTTGTTCGGATCGTTGTTGTTGCCATTGTTATTGTTGCTGCTACTGTTGCTGAACCATTTAATTTAAACAAATAAAATATAATTGGTCAGCAGCACGACAGCAGCGCAGACAAGAGTTGCAACAACAACAACTACAACCGATAACGATAAGTTGAATACGAAAAAACCTCCTCTCCGAGTGGGAAGCAGATCCGCGCTATGCTTTTATTATTGTTGCCATTATTTTTGCTTTTATTTGTGCTTCTGTGTTTTTGCCCTGTGATTATTATATTGTATAACATTTTAATTGTGTCTCCGTGAGATGTGGAAGTATTTTTGATTGTTTACTCTGATTACTTCACTCATTTAAATATTGAAACGGTTACTCGTTAAGTGGCGGGGTTCGCCTCGCGTCGCGTCGCGTCGCTGTTGCCATTAAAACAACAACATGTCGGATCCGATTGCAGTGTTTCAAGTGCGGGCCGCCGAGTGGAGCCGAACACACACACACACACATACATACACCTTGACCAATTTTTCCACGTTGTTGTTGTTGTTATTGTTACTGCTGACATTGTTTTAGGTTTGTTGTTGTTCTTATAACTGTTGTTGTTGTTGTTGTTGTTGTCATAGTGTGAAAATGATTTTATTGAAGCAATTTAATTCAAACAAACCTTTTTTTTTGTTTCAGCTGCTTTTTTGTCTTTTCTTGAAGTGTTTTCTTTTTTTTTGCCTTTTTAAGTTCTTTTCTTTTATTTTTTGCTTTTCAGATTAAATGAAAAACAATGCAACACTTTGCACTCTTGCATTTTCAAGGTTTTATTTCTGCATTTCTGCAGAGTTTCATTTTGACTTCTCGTTCTGCTGCTTTTGCTTTGTGGAACCAAGCTGCATTTTTTACAACCCGCATTTGTTTTGATTACTTTTGGTTTTCCTTTTTTGGTTTGACGCTTTGTTTTTTCACTTAAATTGTAATAAACTGTTGTTTATTATTATTATTATTTATTATTGCTCTTGTGTTGTTGCTACGGTTTCGTTTCTGTTTTCACACCTCTTTATTGAAATTCTTCTAATTTTTCTCTTGACGTTTTTTTATGACATTAAGATATGTTTTTGTATTTCTGCCACTATTAAAAATTTAGAAAATAAAAAAAGCAAACTATAGTTTTTGGTTTAAACTTTTCCACTTTTCTTTTCTTCTCTTTACTTCAGTTTATTGCAGCAAACAATCTAAATTATTATACTTAATTTCTTATTACTATAAATGATATGATATCTTCAGCTGTTTAATATTTTAAATATTCTAAAGCATCGATATTCATTGATACATTTCTGATCAATCAACATTTTAATTCAAGTGTGTTGATGGACTCGATGTATTGTGAATGCACTCCATGCATTGTGAATGCACTCGGTACCCCACACAAGTTGATGCAGTTGAGCTTTCTTTCACTTGTATTTAGTTGTTCATTATTAGCTGCACTCCTCGTTGTGTAGCTTCACTCTTCACTCTTCCGTTTTTAGTGGACTTTTAGTGCCTCCATAAATTTCTAGCTAACAAATTGTTTTGCGTTTCCATTTCGAATAAATGTCTTCGTGTGTGCAATCAAAACATCACCGCAAAGTAATAAATCGACACACAAAATCATTTTGCATGTTAGATGAACAAATGCATCGGCAGTCGCTGGTGTTGTTGTTGTTTTTGTTGTTGTTGCTGCCGGCGACTTTTGGTATTCTTCACGCCATCTGCATCTTCATTAAAAAGCGGCTGATTATTTCTTGTATTTGGTAAATATCAAGGCTGAATCTAAAAGTTTATCTCTTGGCGGACAGACGAAGAGACGAACAGACAAGCAGACGAACAAACTTTAGACGAAGAAGAGTGCGGATGTTTCTCCGAAGTCGGCGATGAAACAAGAGAAAACCCAACAATTTTCCAACAAATCAACGAGCAGCGCCAACAAAGCGACAGAAACGCAGTCGCAACGTTGGCAAGACAACCTGCAGTAACAGAAACGGCAAAAGCAACAACAAAAAAATAAATGAAGATCAGCAACTGCATCTTGGTTTTGTTGGTTTTGTTTTTGTTGTTTTTAATAAAATATTAAAAAGCTACTAAATGTCAAATGACAGAAAAAACCACTTCGCTGCTGGCTGGGCTGAGTTCAGTGTTGTTGTAGCTGTTTTTACGAAATGTTGTTTGCGAAATCAGAGGATTGAAAATAAAATTAATTGCGGATGGCTTCTTTTCTGCTGCACGATATCATGAAATTTTTCCAGAAAAGCACTAGAAAAGAAAAACAACGGAATTCATTATTATTTTCAACCTAAAACGAAAAACGTTCATTGAAACAGTTGCTTAGGTTTGCAATGTTGTTGTTGCCATTTTTTTCAATTTTCTCCTATTTCCCGTTGTTGTTTTTGTTATTGTTACTATTATTCAATTTCAAGTTTAACCTAATTTGCATTCGCATATATTCATCTAGGCTCACATTTATATTCATTTGCATTCACTTGTATTCATTTAGGCTCACTTTTATATTCATTTGGATTCACATTTATATTCTAACCTTCTTTTTTCTACTACAAACGAATAAAGGTGATTTTTGTTTTTTTCATTAGCTTTGTCGACATTTAAATGCTAACCTGAACTGAAAAAAGTCCCATTGACCCCGGCTACAATTCAATTTTAAGTGCAGCTCGAGGCTACAACAGTTCGCAAAGCAACAAACACATCGACGCACAGCGAGCATCTGCTGCTGGTGTCTGTGTGCAAAAATTGCTCGACCAAAACTTCGATGGCTGTGCGTCAGCGTGTCGCACGCCGCACGCTGCATGCTGCATTCAGTCGGCTTCAGCGTCTGCTGCTGTACGAGTTGCACGAGTGTCGTGAATGCGTGGTTGTTGCGTAATCCTTGCCAAGCGATGTCTGCCTCTCCGACTCCGACTCCGCTTTGTTCTCATGATTCTTCCACATGGCAACACTTGCATGTGGCACATCGCTCACATGTTGACGCTCGATCGCATCGCATGTTGCGTGCCTCGCAGCCAGAAGATTTGCGACGGACATTCGAAAGGCTGCAATTAATAAACGTCAATTAAAAATTTTGTCGCACTCTGATGACTGACGCTTCATTTTAATTGTCTGTGTTTTTTATACCCTCCACTCGAAGGTGAAACGGTGTCTTAAGCTGTGTCCCAGCCGAAGACAGCCCTCGCCTACTGCTTCCAGTCCGTTCTCATTACAAGCAACAACTCGACACGAATTCGTTTCGAAATGGAATCGCTTGGAATCTTCAACGAGAAGCGACAGCATCGTCTGCTGTTTGCAATCGCGTATCCGCTGTTTTTGGCTGCTAATCGCGAAGCTGCATATAAATAGTGTTTTTTTATAAATAAATACAACAACAATACGTACAACAGTGTTTTTGTTTATGAAAACAGTTCTCGCTGCAGTTGTTGTTATTGTTGTTGTTGTTGTTGTTGTTCCTCTTGTTGTAGTGTTTTGCAATTTATAATCTTTGGAAGTATTTTTTATGGTTTTGAACATTTTTTATTTAGAGGAATGAGTAAATGGTCAAAAGTTGACCTCACACACACACACAACATAACACACACATACATATACACATATTATAATGTATTCATAATTATTCTTTCTCTGTTCTGCTTCTAACAGTTTCGTAACCTTTTTTTAACCTTTTGCCTCAGGCAGAAGTTTCATTTTTCCGAATCGTCTAAACTATGTTCAGGTTTAAAAGTTGTTTGGCTTAAAAAATCAACGATTCTTTTAACATTTAATAAACGTTTATAGACGAGTATCGTAAAAATGGAAACTTCAACGTTTTTATAAGCAAAAACGAATGAATTCTTTCCTTCTGTTGCATTATTTTATGTTCTAGTAACTGTTTTGATTGCTAAAACTGATTGGATTTTTATTGGCGATGATTGAAGCAGATCCACGTTGTTCAGCCATGTTGTCAACTTCGTCAGCAATTAAAATGTTCCACTTGATGTGACTTCAGTTGACAAATTTAATCATTCACAAGCTTGTTCTGGTCTGCTGGAAGCGAAGTCTATTTAATGTGCGCTTATTAATGATCCACAAGCATGATAGCTCGAGTCACAGCAACAAAAGCAGCAGCAACACCTGCAGAATTTATTAAGAAGGAAAATGAAATTAAATCAACAACGATACATCGGAAGCTCATAAAATAATTAAATTACTTGTATTATTATGCAATGAACGACATTGAAATGCGCCGTTGAATGTTAATTAAAACACATTCAAAGAAGTCGAAGCATTCGAAGAAATGAAATCACACTTTTTCTACGCTCTGCTTAACTTTAAATGTTTGAAAATTGTATTTACACTAAAAGCGAAACTTTCTTTGATTTATGTTCATGTTCCATGATCCGTAGAAGGAAAGCAAACACAGAAACAAATAAAAGAAAACAGCCAAAAACATCAAAAGACTTAAGAAACGAACGCGTTCAATTTTATTCATTAATAATGATTGCCGCCGTCGACGCCCAAACAAAAGTGTTACAATTGCATTCAACAACAAAAACAACAACATTTACAATAAAAATTAAATTGCTAATCAAGCCAACAACCACAACAACCACAGAAATAATGTAAAAAGCTTCAACTACTAAAGCTGCATTTCTAATGCTTTTGTTATTGTTGTTGTTGTTTATTTTCCCCCCCTCCACCCATTCAACTAATAATTAATAATTTTTCAGATATTATTTTTATCTCTTGAGCACAGGTAACGGTGATTAAAATCGTATACTATGCAATTCATTTGACTCATTCAAAAATTTGTCGGTTTTAAGAAATGTTGTTGCTATTTTTGGTTTGGTTGTTGTGATTTAAGTTGTTGTTGTTAGCTATGTTGTTGTTGTTTTTTATAACTGTTACACTACAGATTGTGTTATCATTACAGCAGCAATTATTAGCTGTTGCTGTGGCTGTATTCATTGCGTTGACAACAAAATGCTTCACACCAATTTTTCTCATTTCTTATTTTTGCTGAGTGGATGAGTGAGTTTTCATTTCTTGTCTGAGAGTGTTTGTGGGAAGAAGAAGAAGCAGCATCAGTTGGAGTCGGTGAAGGGTGCCACTGCATCAGCTCATTAGTGGTCTTAGTTGTGGTTTAAAGATTCCCCACTCTGCTTAGTTTTTGCTTTTCTGAGCAGTTTTTCTGATCAAAAATTGCATTTCGGTACCTTATTTTGGCACGTTATTTTAGCGAACTGAAGTTTGTGCCAAAAGTTGTCTCGGAAACAGCATCGCAGCAGGGAAGGAGCATCCATTAAAAAGAGGAGTGGCAACGGCGATAAGCAAACCCACATGAATTTAAAATATAATCGAAGAAATAAAAAACATCCGCACAAAAAACATCCTCAACAACTTCAAAGAAAATCACGCGACAATCAGCAGTAATAATAACAGTATAACAATAAAAATAACAAATAGCAACAACATCAGCATCTTCATTAACGTAAATTAAATAAATAAATATATCCAAATAATCATTTACGTATATTTTTGTAATAATAAACCAGATCTGCAAAAAACACAGAAATACTTTATTAATTCACTGAAGACATTCGGTGTTGTTGTTGCTGCTATTCCTGTGGCCGTGGCTGTTGTTGTTTTGATTGATTTTGATTTCAACTCAATTTATCTCTTAATTTAGCTTGACGCTGATCAATTTCATTACGAGATAAAACGATTTTCAAATGTTTTAACATTGATTTTTGTTGCTGCTATCGATTGCTTGGTTGTTGTTGTTGCTGTTGTTGATTACATCTGAAGATCTGAGGGACATTGAACTGCTGAAGACTCTTTCGCCTCAAGCAGTTAATTATGTAAAATTTCTTCATTTTTCTTATTTGAGATTCGAAAACTTGAATCGAGTTCGTTGCTTGAGTCTTTGGTTTCATTATCGTAATCATCTTCGTTATCAAAGCTAATCAATGGATTTAGGAATAGAGGAATATTAATAAGAACCAAATTAACACAAATCGGGTCATTTAAAGTCGGAGTGCTTATAATACAGGGTGCTTGATTACTTAAGTTATGAAATTTGAACGCTGTCAAGTGAGATGGTGTGAATCAATCAGCTTATCTTTGCTAGGAACTTCATTTTTATTCATTATCGATATATAAATCGAATGTACGTATATGCAAATGCAAGCAAGTTTGCGACTGTCGATTGCTCTACATGATTATGTTTCTATTTTGGACGTTTTAATAAACTACTTCGCACAATCGAGATGCTCGTGTTTTTTGGCAACTCTGCGTGTTAAACACGCTTCGATAACATGGCGAAAAGCAAGAATTGGCCACTAAAGTTGTTGATGTTGTTGCTGTGGCTGCGATAACGGCTGCCATTTTTCCCAAAGTTCCTTCGCTCTGAAAATAAACAAAATCGATGAATGTCTCTTTTGCCAATGACAGTTTTTTTGCCATTTTCTTTACTTTTTCCCTAAAAAAGTTTTCCGAGAAGCTGTATAAACTACCATTCATCTAGCAGAGAAGAGTTCGTTACATTTTCTGAGAAAAAATACTGTCAGAAAAGCCTTTAAAGCGTGCTTTTTTACTACCAAAAACGAGTGCGAAATGATGGTTATCGTGAATACAAATAAAAAGCAACAACAACAAAAGCAACAGCAACGGCAACATTCTCCCGTTCAACTGCAGCAGTTGAGGCACCCAAAAATCAAGAAACCGGGGGAACCGTTTAAATCATGCTTCGTTTCTGCAGCTTTTTTATGCGGATAATTTTTTTCTATTTCCTTGATTTTATGTACCAAACACAGAAGCCAGATCAACAAATAAAAGAGTCACAACAGAGTAGATCAGTATAGCATAATAACAACAACAACAATCACACGAGAAGGTGTGATCGTTATGTAATGACTTTGGACCTAACCAGCAATAATGAACCACAAAAACAACAACTAGAGATCAAATTTTGCTCGAATTTTATTTGTATTTCTAAAGAACACGAACTAAATTCGATTTAATTGGGATAAACAATGAATTTGCCATTATATTAAGTTAATATATAAAAAATATTAATAAAAAATAGTAATAAAAAATGTTTCTGAAACAATTTAAGAAACTAAAACAATATTAAAATTAAACAAAAAGAAATTTTTAATAATTTTTTGGAATATCGTTCGTTATATCGTAGTGTCGTTATTACTACAATATTACTAAATTTTTTATTTGATTTAATTCAGTTCAATCTTATTTATATTTGTTATTTACTTTATTGTTTATTTATTTACTTAATTAATCTGCTTGATTCTAATTTCATTCATTTAAATGTATTGATTGTATTTTAGTATTGATTCTTTAAGAATATATTAATTATGTGTATTTAAATACTTGATTACTTTAACTCCTCCTTTTGTCAATATTTACACAAGAATTACTATCAATTCAATGATAGAAGTTCTTCAAAACTTCTGGGCGTGTAATTGAAAGAATCAAAAGCAGTCACTATTAAGTGGATTTTTTTCAGAATAGAAACAACAACCACAACAGCGACGTTGATTTACAATGAATGGATTGTTTAACTCCGGACATCATCTTTAAAATGAAACATTTTCAATCCCGAAGCGAAGATTTATTTGCTACTTCGATCGCATCGCAGCACGATTTTTACAAAAGACCCACCCGAAAGTTGACATTTGAAATGAATCAGAGACAAACACTGACTTGTAACTCGAAAGTTCATTGACTGTACGGCGAATTAGCCATTTTTTACCTCCAATTAACATCTTTCTGTAAAAGATTTCAAGAAAAGAAACCCTTGAATGTTGTTGGTTTCTTTGCAGTTCCACGCTTAATATTAGCATAACGTGTAACATGACGCCGCCAGCTGTTAACGCGTTCGACTTCCAGAGACGACTTCAGAGTAACGAAGCGCGTGGAGTCCAGGCACATTTTTTTGTTGATATTTATTACGATTATGATTTATTTTTAATCGAATCTTTTGAGTACGTTGATTGTTTGTTGAAAGAACACTTGTTTTATTGTTTGTTTTTTCCTAATTGTTTTTGTAATTTGAATTTATTTTTTAGTTGGGTTTAATCAGGTTTTATTTTAATAAAAATATAGCTGAGACTTAAGAATTCTTAGCAAGCAATCGCTTGAAAATTAATTTGCATGATTTTGGCACCGTTTTAAAACATGTTCAATGTCAAAACTAAGTGCTTCGATTTGAGCTCTTTTAATTATTTAATCACATTACGTCCCACATTTCGAGAACCCAGTCTGGGCCAGCTGCCAAAATTGCAGCCGAAATTAAGAACCAAAAGTTTCCATTGATTTGATTGCGGCGTCCAGCAGCGGCTCGCTGTCACAGTCACAGTCAGAGTCATTAATTCAGGCGTCCAGTAACAAGGCAGAGTGCAAGGATAACCGCCGGAGCCAAGTGAGACGACGGTCGCGACTTTGACAGAAAACCTGGCCGCTAAAGCAAGCGACTTACGATTCTGCATACGTCGCCAAGCAACAACTAAACTTCATCGAATGACAACAAGAACAACACTCCACCTCAAGAACAAGAACAACACTTCACCTCAAGAACAAGAACAGGCTGCTGCTCATAACTAGAAGTCCAAGAAAATGCGAAACACTGCAACGAATCAGTACCGAATCTCAGAAGCGATTCACATTGAACTTGTTTCAATGTGTGCTTAATTGCATTCGCCTGCCAACGCGATTAGAACCTAAAACGACTGACTAAATTTTGAATATTAGAAGAATTTGAATCTTAGAACCGATTAAGATAGCAGCCGCCGCGACCCGCGCGTGCGAAGTATTGCTCACTTCGAGAAGTAGTTCTAGGCCACATCTGCGTCTTTCGCATACTTCAGGCGCACTTTAGAAGTGGTTCTAAATCGCATTTAACGAAATTTAGATTAGTTTTTACGATGGTTTTGTTCAAAGACCAGATTCTAATTGAATATGTGACATAAGCTCAGAACGAAGCGACATCAGCAAATTATTCAGTAGAGTCATAAAAAAGACATGCGTGGCCTACTGTTCTGCCACGCCCACAGCGTACGCTTCTACAGCGTCGTTAAAGCTGCTGCTTGTGATTTTAGTTTGAAGCTTCTAGTTTAAAAATGAAAAGTAATCTCTAAAAAAGTATGCATTTTAATCATAGCACAATAAAAGTTGACTCAAGAAACGAATTTTCTATGATCTTTGATACAATCATCATCAAACATCAACTATTAACGTTCCACTCACTGATTTCGGTCACAGTTTCGAGTTCGTTGCTAGATTCTTTCGATCCTTGAGTCTTTCGTTTCGCTCAGTGATTTTCCTCGAATTCAAAATCAAATTAATTATTTATGCGAACTCAAAACGAAGATTTGTGTCTTTTGTTGTAATTTATCTATTTCATCTAACAGTAGTTTATTTTGTTTTGATTTTGTAATTTAATACCATAGTAATTCTATTATAAATAATAAATTAATACTCCAAATTAGCATAAAAGACAAAAATGAACTTGTCTTGTGTTATTTTATTATGTATTCTGAAAGTAATAAAAAATTAATGTGCTTTTGATGAGATTTATTGACCAATCAAGATTGTAAACGAAATCTTCTTCTAATTTTCCGAGAATTATTAAAAATTCCTCGTTCTAAATTCGCTAAAATTCAAATCGCTAGAGAAATTCTAAACGCGTGTGTAACACGATTTACAACATACGTCAACTCATCATTAAGAGAATGTTAATCAAGCGTTTCGACCTCAAGACACAAGCCATAAAAAGGAACCGCAACGAATGCGTGAGTGAAAAGTTTTTACAAAACTTTCGACGAAAAAAAAATATTAAAAATTGCTGCCTTAGCAAATATTTTTTATCTGTGCCTCGAATAACGGTATCATTAATAATTGATTACGAATTCTAACAAAAAAATTCATAAATATTGAAGCAATCATCTACAATTAACAGAAATCTGAATTCTTACGAAAAACTAGCTGCTAATTAAAGTAATTCGTCAAATACTCGGGCAAGTATTCGGACAAGAAACATTCGGACAGAATTAAATAAGCTAAATTAGAATTAATTACCTGATGAAGCAACGAAGCATGAACGATGAAGTATTTCAAGCATTTAAATTAAATTATAATTTGGCTTATCCAAAAAAGTATTAAAACAAAATTATATCATCTCAAATACAAGAACTCTTTTCTTTCTGTTCTGTTTAACCTAAGAATAATACACACTAATTTTATTAAAGAAGCATTAAAAACATTGCTTAAAGTATTAAAAATTAACTTGATAAAAAACCTTTAAATTATGTTAAATATAACAATATTTATAATAGTTTACTTAAGATATTTTAAATATAATAATATTTATAATAGAGAAATAAATAAACAAAAGTTATAAACAAGTAAATAATTAAAATAAATTACATATTATAATATAATCATAATTATAAACAAATTATATAATATTAATATATAAATTCTTAATTTACAATAATATAATATTAATATAAACAAACTAATATTCCTCTTTCTTAATAAATTAAAAAAATTTACAATAAATAAAATGGAAATAAATTGATAAAACATCAAATAAATATTTAAATATATTTTGAATATATTTATTATTTCATTTTTAGTTAATATTTCATCTTCTATTCAATAATTAGTCACCTTTAATCGAATATTTAATATCTTGTTATAACAAGTGAAAATAATAATTAAGTATTTGAAATATTGTATACTTAACCAAATTGTTTAATACAATATTTCAGCTTTTTTCAAGTATTTAATTTTTTAACATATGATATAATATTTCTCTGAATCTCTGAAAAAAAGGAATAAGTTTTATATAAAAACCCACACACCTCAATGATGATTTTCATTTAAAGATTTCTAAATTATTTTTTAATGATCTTATAAAATAGAAATAGAAATGTCAAACCATCTCTTCCGCAAAAATTCTCTTTTGCCATCCTTATCAAATACATGAAATACCATCATTAATCATTTTTAAAACATGAGAACTTAATTCATTTAATAACAGTGATCAAGAAACACTGCCTTTCTAACGACACTTTAATGATAGTTTAACGTATTTTAAGAATATCGCTAAAAAATATAATAAATATAAAAAGATCTTTCCTTTTAGTTATTGATGAATTAATTTTTTAAATATTAAAAAGAATCTTAAAAATGAAAAATTTAAATATTTGCATTATTCTTCAAAAGAAACACGCGGAAAAACAAGTGCCAGTTGTCAATATACACAGAATCTGACATTAGAAGACATAAATCATAAAAGAGTATTGTGATTACTCAATTCATTTCCGAATGGACACGCTTTGTGACATGCCACAATATAATGAAATATGTCACATGAACATTTTTGCAATAAGCAGCTTTGATGATTATCTCACGTTATTATCGAACTTATTAAAACGACATAATAACAATAATATATATGTAAATACAGTTATACACTATATTAAAATATCAGGTTCATTCTAATTTCAGAATTTAATTTAATGGCAGAATTAAATCACTAAATCACTAAAAATGAAAAATAAAATAAACTGTCTCTCCTTAAATACTGAAAATTATATGCTTAAATTGATTTCCTCATTTGTAAATGATTTTGAGGGAAATGAACTGAATAATTATGCAGTTTTTTTTTTAATTTCAAAACTCTTTTCAATTGCATTTCGAGCATAAAACAGAAAATGACGAAAGACTTAAGACACGAACTTGCTTGCAGACTCCACTGCAACTCAACGTTTTGGCCCTGTTATACAACGCAAACCTTCTCGTAACACGGGCTCCCGTCACAAAACTGTGACTTAGAAGGCCGCACAGTCTCGCAAATATCCCCCCCCCTCTCCTCCCCCTCTCCTCCCCCTCCCCTCCTACTTCTCGCCACCGTGCGACGCTCAACTCCACAAGTCGCAAAGCAAGTAAGTTTTATTTGCGGAAGAAAAGTTTTGAGATTTCGAATTCATGTCACTCTCGGGGCAACTCGACGGTGGCCCACATGATTTCGGCAACTGTTCGGGGTGTTAAAAAAGGCAACAAAAAGCGTTTTTCGTCTTGCTGCAAGACTACGTTACGTTTCGAAACATTTCAATTATTGTGTAAGCCGTGAGAGGGGATGAAATGAAGCAAAGACTTGTCGAAAGTCTTATGAAAAACGGTGGTTTATCCGTGCGAACTGTTAGCGAATCACATGAATTAAAGTGGTCACTCTTTTCTCACTTTTTTCACACTTCTTTGCACTTTCCTGAGGTTTGTGAGTTTTCGGTTATCTTTTACTTTTTTCACCACTTTTAAATTAACGCAAATTGAAGCAAGTAAGTTTTATCTATTTTAATTAAGCGTTTGAAGTTGATGCAACTGGTTTCAAGTCGATTACAACGCGTTGTGAAGTCTGTGATTGTCTTTCGTTTGCTTCGTTGCTCTATTTTTATGGTTGGCCTAAAAAATCAGAGTTGTGAGTCGGAAAGCAAGGGGAGTTTTATTAGTTTATCTGCTTCCAAATTGGCGCAGTTATTACGAATGAACAGGAATGTTTAACACCAAACAAGCATGTTTAATTAATACATTTTTTCCAAACATGAAGTTCATAAAAGCGACGACCTTTCAATTAAACAACTCGTTGAAGTTGAAGACATGTTGAATCGATTTAAACGGTTCGTCTGTCCGAAACCCGCAGTTCATTTGCCTCGATGGATCTGTGGAGCTCTCTTCGAGCCACTCAAACATTAGAGATACATACAAAGTAAACAACAAAAATAGGGTGTTAATAAAACATGCCATCAGTTGCAATAAACAGCTGTACATCAATTAAAAAACACGTCATCTTTCGATTTGGTGGAAGTCTAGAGTTCGGCTCTCCTCCCATTGATTTGCACAGAAAGTTTGTGTATATAGAAAAACCTGCTGATGAACGAAATCGTGTTTGCTTTAAATGAGGCTAAACCGAAGTTTGAAGCACCTCCGCTGCGGCCGCTCGAACTGAAACAGAACCAGTTCTCCTCTCTGTAGGTAATCGTCTCCTCTTCTCCCCTCTTCTCTTCTCTCCTCTTCTCTTCTCTCCTCCTTACTCCACACTCCTCAAACTTTCAGGGTTAACGAAAGCATTAACGTCTTCAGCACGCTTCAAACATGAAAACTTAAGGTCACTCGCTGCGAGCAGAGGTCGCTGGTCACTGTTGCTCGTTCCATTCAACGGTCCATTTAGAAACATTAGTTAAGGTTCGACTTCCACGTTGATTGCTTTGCGCAACCGGCAACCGTCGAATCGTTCGATGCGACCGACTCCGGCTTCTGGATGTTGTGCTTTCTTTATACGTAATGTTTAAGTTTCTTTAATTAACTTTAGTCATCCTCTGTCTCACTCTCTCTCTCTCTCTCTCTCTCTCTCTGTACTCTTTCAGGAAGGAAGCATCGGCCACGAGATGGTCATCAAGCCGCTGCCACATGAACTCAGTCCGCACAGAGACCGAACTCATCACATCGTCTACAAACGCGAGACCGCCTCCTCGGATCACTTGGGCGATTTCGGTAAGTTTTGCTTTTCTATCGTAGCGTCAACAAATGTTGACCCTCAAAATAGTTTAAAATTAACCGGGCGACCTGCGTTCAAGCAACCCACTTCATGTGGGAAACCGCAACATCTTCAAAGTCAACTCCGGTGATTGTTTTTTCTCATTATCCGCAAAGTATATCAAGTGTCTTATTTAGTAGACGTTTCTAGGGTCCAGTGAAACAGTCACGAAGAACATCTTTTGGAATGCAACACTTCACCTTATCCGTTGATCCGCCAGCTTTGATCTTAGCGCGGCGCCTTCACGTTGTTCAAGTGAGCTCCAGCTGCTCAAAGGGGGGGTGGGGGGGGGGGGGGGGGGGGGTGGTGGAGGGGGGCAGGCGGGGGACTGCAGTAGCTAAAATAAATAACTGTAGATTTACGTGCCTTACAGAAGCTTCCTGCGAGGTTGTCTGAGTGATTGCATCGTCTTCAGACGGAGCAAAGAATCGCAACGACTCTCAACTTTGAGTCAGTCGCCGCCGTGAATTTGAAGAGTATTTTTATATCAATTTACCATTTTTTTACTTATTCTTTGCAAGTACTGAGAATGAACGCCGCTTCAACCTTGACTGGTGTCGTTCATCCGCTGGTGTTGTTGCGAAAAAAGTTCGCGATGAACTTCCGACGAATTTCGTCTCATTCACGAAAAAAGCCGCAATTGTTTGCTGTTTTACGCCTTTAAAACACGCGGTTAATAAAAGTGCTTGCTTTAAAAGCCTCGGGAGATGCTAAATTCCGTTAAGAGCTGTAAAATAATTCGGTTTTATTGTTTCGCGTTGAATAAATGCTGTAATTTAGTGCTACAAGCAACACAGCGTAGATCCAGGAGGGGGGAGAGGGGGCAATTCAAGAGACCTTTTATTCAGAAGCACTGCTTGAAAGTGTCTCAGGTGTTTCCTTATTTCTGTAACTGTAATTATTGTACTTTAACCACTTGGGGAGTTTTTACAAAAGCAAGTACTAAAGTAGGTCCCTAAATAAGGGACTAAATAAGGGACTAATTAAATTCCAAATTAAATCGAAGTAATTGCAATTTTAACCTATTTAAAAGAACCTTGAACATTCAATTGTTTGCTTAAAGTAAATGTTTGGTTAGTGTTGAATCTTCTAAATAGAATTTAAGAAGAATTATAATTAATATATTTAATGGTACCGCTTCTTGTTCTTCTTCTCCTTTGTTCGTAGCTTTTATGGAGCCCGATGATTTGGTGGCAAGTGAACAACTGCAGAGACTACAGAAACGTAGCAGGCGCTCGTTGACGCTGGCTGAACAGACGGACGAACTTCAGTATGCGGCAGAGTTGAAAGAAGCTGCTGACAGCGGAGCGACACGTAAGCGCTCAAAGCGCACAGCGCCGTACATCATCTACCCCGAAGTTCTGGTTATCGTGGACTACGATGGCTACAGATTGCATGGCGGAGATAATCTGCAAGTAAGTAATCAAGTGCAAGAAGGAAACAAAACAAAGAAGAAGCAACAGAAACAATTTTGAAAGAGCGTCAGTGTGAAATCATCAACTGATATATAAGAGTTGTTAGTAAGCTACTCAGGTACCACTTACCACACCCACAAATGGGAGTGTTTTAAGAAAATCCTTTAAACACGCTTGCTTCATTCTTAGGAAATAAATAAAAAAAAAAACAATACTGTCAAATGTCACATAATTCTGATAAATCTTGTCCATTATCATTGTCAAAGCGATCTTGAAAGCGAGCCTCATCGATTATTTTATTTGTTTTCCTTCCCGCAGGTAAAACGTTACTTTATCTCGTTCTGGAATGGAGTCGACTTGCGTTACCGACTTCTGAAGGGGCCCCGAATACGCATCAGTATTGCAGGCATCATTATCTCGAGGGTGAGTTCCTTAATTTTTGGTTTATTTAAACTTCGATATCATTTTGAATTCGAAAACAGTCACGAAATTAGTTTGTTCTCGTTCTTTTCAATTATATTTCATTTCAATTGCATTAAAATTCTAATAAACAGTGAACATTTTTAACAAATAACTTAAGTACATTATATTGTATAAAGAATAATATTCATTTATACAAAATTAATAAATGAACGAGTTCAGCAGATATACAAAGAATACTTTTGTAATTGAAAAACGAAAAACAAAATAAAAAGTATGAAAGTCACAACATTTTTAACACTTGAAGCCATTAATAAATTCCACCAAAATTTCAAAATTCGACTCTTATCAATTAAAATTTTAATTCTCTTCAATTTATGAACTAAATTTCGAGGCTCTTCCTGTTGATTCTTTCCTGGTTATTTTATATCGCGTGATGCATACTAACCGTCAAACTTAAGCCGCAAATTTACACAAAAACCAGAAAAAAAATAATAAAATGAAAGACAATAAAATAAAAGGCAATAAAATATTTCTGTGTGCCTACAAATATTAAAAAACAAAAAGAAAAACCAGACTTGTTTGACTTACGACGATTCGAATTGTAAATGGAACAAAAGACTTAAGTCATGAACTTGATTTAAATGATTTGATTCTACTCTTCACATCAGTTAAATTAATAAATAATTAAAGTGATTTAAATTACTAAATAATTAAATAGTTAAAATTATTGAAATTAATAAATCGAAAGTTTTTCCGTTATGAAAAATGAATGTATGCATGAAAGTCGAAGTAAAGAAAAGTGACTGCAAAAAATCCATTCAACGCGGAAAAAGTCAAAAGGGGGAAAAACTTTGTTTGTCACGCTTTTCTAATGGCTAATAAATTGATCACTTCGATCACAACTTCGATATAAGAAACACTTTTCACAGTGGCAATCTTTTCACGCAGCATCCTTGTGTTGAAAAAAGACGTGGCACAAGTTGGTCGTTGTCGGTATTAAATGAACAACTAATGGCTTTTAAAGTAATAATCATCTTTAACGCCATCGTCATCATCGTCATCGTCGCTATCAACAAAAAACGCGTTGTCATAACTTGTCGCTTAGAAGCTAATTGCGGCCACAGTCAACCTTTCTTAGATGTTGTTATTCTTCTTCTGTGTGTTTGTCCAAAACGAATTTTAGCTTGTGATGGCCAGAAAATTATTAGATGATCGTTGTTGCTGTTGTTGTTGTTGTATTACGCAAGGCAACATTTTTAGCTCCACACAAATAATTGATGTTCGAAGCAGGAAGTCTTTTCGACTGCATTCGTGATGTGGCCCAAAATTGCAGCAGCAGAGTTCAATTAAAGCCAACTCTGCATGCGGCACCTGTTGTGCGCATGAGCGGCAGCCAGGAGAACCCAGCGATCATCCGTGCAGACGCAGCAGAAGCTGTCGTTAAGTTCAAACCAGTTGGCAGTCGCGTTGCCGTCGCGTCAGTGCGGCTCCTGATGTTTCGCGCCAAGCTACTGTTGCAGATGTTGCTGTTGCTCGATGTTGCCGATGCTATACTGTCGGCGATGCCTGCTTTGATATCTGACGTGGATGCTGGTGCTTTGATAGACGCAGGCACCGTGGCTCGGTTCGGGAAGAAAGTGACTCCGATTCGACGCTTTCCACCGCCGATGAGTGGCAGCATGTTTTGGTCCATTTTTCTGTTTCGATTGCATAATCTTCGTTTCTTCTTGCTGCGGAATGAAATAAAAACCAAACAAAAACCAAGACAACTGGCAACAAATTTAGGTTATTCAGAGACTGACATGCAGTTTCGGGTTTTCGTTTTGGGCAACAGCTGTGGAGGATGTGGATCGTGCGTGGTTCACACACACCGATGATGGATGGTGTGCTTAATTGACACCATTGAAATGTGTGCCAAACACTTGTTATTGTTGTTGCTCTCGATCTCCGGCTTCGTTTGTAGACCATCGAAGTTTCGTGAACACTCTGCACTATTGTACTCTTTTCTGGTGTCCATTAATTTGCAAATGTTATGAGATTTTGACGTGTCTAATTTCACTCAAAGGCAATAAAAAAATGTGTTTCTTCCTTTTCACTGTCATTGATTTCAATTCACGGTATTCAATTCGATGACAAACGCTTGATAATTAGAAACATTTTGAGGTCGCTGCCATCTTTTGAAGCCTTAATTTTTGCTTATTGTTATATTTTATCCTCTTTTTAGCGAACTTTTATTGCTTCTCTTTGACCTTGCAATCCTTTTATGTGGAACAATTGAACGCCGTCACTTAAATTTCCGTAAGATTTTGTAATTTGCATCCGATAACAAAAAGAAGATTTCTCTAATAACTAAAGACTTGACTTCGTCATCTGTGGTTCCAAACAAACCTCATCGAAAACCACTCACAATAGATCACCGTATTGCAGCGGAGGGTTTTTGATCAACGATGGATTAATTAATCATTATAGCAGTTGATAAATTGTTTCAAAGATGTTTCAGAGTCGATTACGTGAAAATCCCACAGAAACACGACACAGATAAAATATCAGCGGTCAAATAGATAAGCTGACAAACCGATGGACCGTTGGGTCAACCTGTTGTTGATTAATTTGAATATCATTCCACACACTGAAGTGTGGAACTCTATTCTTTTTTCCCAGCAGAGGGAGAGGCGTGGGAAAAACCACGCGACTGCAACCACTTTCAACACTTCCGAGAGTAGATTTTATTGAAATGTCAAATAGACCAACATTTTGGACAAAGTTGCCACATTCGATAGATTTGGAAAATGTGTATAATTTTATTTCCATTTCATTTCCAATATTTAGCTTATGATTCGATGACTTCATAATATTTCATGCTTTTTATCGCAATCTTTCCAAATAAATTGAACCTCTGTTCTGTTGAAAAATTGCATTCCTTTATGTTTGAAATGTTAGCAGATTTAAAAGGAGGAGGAAAACTCAACAACAACAACAAAAAGTGCTTGATTAATTTTCTGTTTTTCGTTTTCTTCACATTTCTACACCGCAAAAAGGCGTTCACGCATGCGTTGTAATTTTATACAAGTCCAGTCCATGTCTTTGTTGCCAACGTTCTTTTGGAGCTTGTATAAAAATCACGACAAATCAGTAAATGTACGTTATCGTCAATGTTGTTGTTATTGTATACGTTGTAACAGTTTTTGTTGGACAAAACAGAGTATTACCAAGTTTATCAACCTCAAAACGGTGCTTGAAGCGTAAAATAAGCACGCAATTAGCGGATACCTGAAAATGTATTTTATACGCATGCGCAACGTCAAGAAACGAAAGAAAAAAATTAGAAAAATCTTTACAACAGCCGTGCTTATAGCAGTCAAAACGCTGTCTCAAAGTTTTTTGCGGTGGCTTTGAATTTTTATGGCTTAACCAAGGAATTGTTTCCAACAATTGTTGCATTTGTTTTTCTTTATTTATTATTGTGAAGTTCCTGAAGCAAGCTGCGTTCCTTTACTATTTCATATTAATTGATTTCAAGAAAGTGACCTGGGTCAATTTTAATGACACACTAGAAATACTTTCAGGATTTCATTTAAGTCATTTTGTATCAGTCCATCAGTCCATTTTAGTAAAATATGTAGGTATTATAAACTATTAAGAAATGGAAAATACTCGAATGAAAGATGAAAATGATTTTAGAAGTAGTTCAAATAAAGTTAGATTAGGTTAATACACAAAATATACAGAAATAGTTAATAATTCGAATACTAGAGTAAGAATTAGCTTATAGATCTAAACTAATTTCGAAACGTAAATCATAGAAAATGTAACCACGTGTTGTACTAAAAGGCTCTCCATAAGCTGTTCATATTTCGTGAAATGTAATTTTTAAAGTACAATAATTATCAAGCTAAAATTTACTACAAACACATAACATAATCTGGAATTTGTCATGGTTTTTTCGGAATCACATCATCATTTCCACATCTGTTAATTTCATATTACTTTCAAGTTGCCTTCAAAACCAAAATTTCTATAAACACAAAAACATGAATTATAACACTTGGTAGTGTTACAGATTCCGAAACTCTGCCTTGGCAATTAAAAAAACATGACTCGACGATTTAGTTTCCATGTGAGGCCGAGTTTCTTCTTTGTCGTTGTTGTTTATTTCCCCACATAATTAGTTATCCATCACTCGCTTCCCATTCAACAACTCAACGCATACTTTCCCCAAGTCGGTTCCACTGCTCTCCACTTCTACCTCCGCCGAGACATGTATATGCGGTTGCCAAGCATATGGTACATAGTACATAATCTATGACACCTTCCGACTTCGATATCGACTGACTTCGACTTAAATGCAGCGTCCGTGCCGCTTCGAGTGTTCCCCGGAGCAGGAAACTCACTCGATTTTGGTGGCTGCCAGTGAGGCATATAAATGAAGTCGCGACGTTAGAAAGGAAACCGGTTGCGAAGCGAAAGATAGGCGCTCCAACCAATAGGCCAATAAAATCATCGCTTGGCTTATCGTAGGGAGTCTCTCGCCGCTGGCCCGTTAAAATGCGTGGCACTAGCAAACTCTTGAAAGCAACAAATTAAATTTGTTTATCTTTGACAGCAACTCGGAAATTGCAACAAGCCACCAGACACGAGCCAAGCAAGTTTTCCTGTGCAAACGAACGGGGAGAGCAGGAGTGGAGGGCGAACGAATTATCGGTGTCTAAAGTGCAACTGATGGCAGTGAACATCAAGCAGAATGGTTAATAACATTCAGAGAACTTCTATGGATAAGATGGCCGTCTATAAATGTTGGCTTAAATATGGCATTAATGACCTTTATTTATACTTTGTGTCAAATGCCATGCCTGTTACGTAGGTTTAGCGGCTGAGGTAACAGTGTACCATGGACGAACCAACTTCCTGGCCCACCTCTCTTAACGAGATTTGCGCAATGGAAATACTTGTCTGCGTCTGGTTGTCCTGCTACGGCAACATGTCGTAATTTAAATTTTAATTTAATTCCATATTGCAAAAATGTCCAGATAAATTGAACCACTAAAACTCGATAAATCTTGCGACAAAAACCCCCAACATGAATTACCGTGGACACAAGTGAGTGTGTTTATCAGTCGCCGAATTCAGCCGACGCCCCACACACGAGTTTTTCCAACACGCGCCAAAATTATTTACAAATACAAAAAATGGCAAATGCTTCAACTGCGTTCTCGCAACGAGTGCCAGCGAGCAGTTATTTTTGCTGTGATTTTATTAAAATTCTATACATGATAAAAATAGACGTGGACGAAATCAAGCAACAGATGAAAAATGCGGAACCCAAAATATAGCGATCGATATCGTGTTGCATGTCTGCAACGATTGAGAATCGAACTAAAATAGTTGCGACGAAGCAAGCGAGTAGACAGACATCCAGGCAGTTAACCAGACAGACAGTAGATAGACAGCTAGTTAAGTGACCATGCTTCACCCACAAGAAACTTTTCCCTTCTACTTAAGCTGTCTTAAAATATATTAGGAAAATGTTCACAGTAAGGAAAGAGGTTAACAATCGCCAACCTACGCCACGAGAAACGCTCTGTATATCTTTGCCCCACTTCAGCTCTCCCAGTGACAGGCTGTCTACGCGATTCTACATCATCCGAGTTCAGAGTGTACTGGTTTATTTTGTATGTTGTTCTTTTGGCTTTTGAATTCATCCAGACGGGCAGACAGATATTTGAAACAAGATGTGTGACCCGTGCAAAGCTACAGACGGCTTCTTTGAGTTCTTTAAATAAAGTTAGGAATGGTTGTCAGTGGTTGAGATTTAATTGAACTCTTTATTAAAGGTTCTTTATTGAACTTTCCTAGAGATTAAGTGACTCAAAATTAATTAATTCAATATAACAAAAACACTTAAAATAAGTTTCGATTTCAAGATATGAGTATGTTAGAGGTATATAGATCAATATCTACATACATACATAAGTAAACAGAAGTGTGTCAACTAACATACAGATTGAGATTGCATACAATCCGTGTTAATATATCATTATTAATAAGGACAAAAATAAAATTCTAACATTAGTGTGAGGTTTCCAATATTGGAAGGGAAAAAAAATAACGTTTCTCAATAACAACGTTGAAACCAACCGCTTCATCGGTTTCCACACCGATATCTTCTATCAATTGTCTCTTTGGCTTTGGATATCCCTCGAGTATAGCGTCCAACATATCGCTGCAAATACGTTTACGCTTACGGTACGCAACCGTTGCGGTTTCATAAATTTTTTGAATTTTTTTAGCTTCATCGGGAGTTAGCTAGAAAAGTGTCAATACAAATTCGGAAATAAAATCGGAAACTAAGATATTCAAATAATTCTGAGGTGCTGCTTACCTTCGTCTCTGCCGCCATGATTTCATGGCGTCGCAGTTTCCCATTCATTTCAAATATTTCATCGCAGAGTTTGTCGCGTTCCTCCTTCAGGCTTTCAATAGTGCGCACTCTTCTCATGTTCCTGACTGTCGCCTCCAGCTGCCGGTGTTCGTTTTGTTTGGTCTTTAACAAGCTCTGTGCTTGCGCAAGTTTCTGCTTGATACCCTGAATTTCTCGTTTTAGCTGCGGTGGAGTAAAAAAGTACATCATTCATCTTTAAGAACGATTTCTGCGCTGACACTTTCGAACGAACCTCGAGTGTTTCTAATTTCTGCATGACGTAATATATTTTAAGCTTTCCTACTGATTTATCCATTATTCTGTTCGATTTTACCAGAGAATCGAGAGATCTAACAGAATAAAATTGATTCGGAACGAAATATACAAAAATTAATACTTACTTTTGCACCGATGCTTTTCCAAAAGATTTCCCAAATTTTTCAACGATGTCATTAGTGGAATATGGACGATTCTCCTCAACAAGAAAATCTAGGATAGCTTGTGAAGTTTCAGATTTCGCCATCATTTAATCTCAGTGCAACAAACGTATCTGTAGAAAAGTATAACCAAATACGAAATTTATAATTATTCAAGATGAATTTAAAAGCAAAGCATGTTTAAAATTTTTAAAATTTGATTTCCAATATGATTTGAACAGTTGAGTTTCTTCTAAGGAGAATTTCTTCAGTTAGGTAAAAACATAACAGAGAAATTTCTTTAAGAGATGAGCTTAAAAAAACAATTTCCAACATGACTGCGATCTACATTCGAAAATCATAACTTGAAGTTGACAGGAGATAATTCTAGGAAAGTGCATCGTAGTTAACTTGCTGCAAATTGCAACATTATCATCATTTACGAATATATTGCATATTGTATTATTTATTCAATATTTATTTGAATGTATGGTTCATAAATTCGCAATTCCATTGCATTTTGCAACAACTGGGATGAGAAATAAATTTGAACAAGAGTCGTGGACTTCGTTGAGTAACACAGAGTACAAGTTTCAAGCACAAGTCACAAGAGTACAAAAAATATATAAAGATTATGAAGATGATGATAATGACACTGCTGAATTTCATATTGGAGATGAAGATGAACCCCAGGATTTGATATTTAGCCGCCGAAATGCCAAACGTGATAAAAGCAATCGAAAGTTTCGGCACTGAAACGACTGGCAAACTCAGGAGACATACGAAAACATGAGCGTCAGTAGAGTAACCTTTAAGAATGTCAAAGTTTGCTGTTAATTTTATAATGCACAATGTTCTGTGTATTTTTATTCCACGTGATTACAAAACTATAAACTGTATATGACAATATATTCGTTAATGTGTTAATATCATTAAAACAACTCATTCATTTTATTACGCGAAATCTATGACGAGAATTGACGCATGTCTGTCTCATGGTCACATCCAATCATAATATTAACATATCGCAACACATACTTATAACATTCATATCAATCACATTGAAATCCGAACAAATTGCAAGTCAAATTTGCGAATTCCAAATTCCATCACTTCGCTGATAGGTTATCTACTTTTGTTAGAAGAAGTAATTATATCAGTTCTACGTTTTATCACGTTCCGAACTTATGCGATTGCTTTTTGTGCTGTATAGTCGTCAATTGCTAGTATAGTGGGTGTGGTTATGGATTTAGTGCATAGTGCATAGAATCCGAATTGCTATATACTCTTAAATCTTTTCAACACTATTCGCCGGAGCCGTCCGAATGCCATTTAAATGCGTTTTGTTCATGCAGACACTGAACGCGGACTTGGAGACCGGTCAATAGACACCGCTCTGTGGTGTGTTATTCTGAACACGTGTGGCCACAAAACGTGCGGCTTCGTACTCTGCGCTAGAATAAAAGCAACACAGCGTGGACACATGAAGTCTGTTTATTGTTTGCTAATGCTAGTCAATCAATACGGATCTAATGCGAAATTCACTATAAATTTTGCCACTTTTAACTGCATCGAAATGTGTTCGTCCACATGATGCATGAATGTTGAATACAGAGGCTTTGAATTTAATAGACATCTACATAAGTTGTTTTTACGTACGTGTCAAATTATTTTATTACAAATGAGAAGAAATGAACGACTTTAAAAATATTATTCAAAAGTTAAAATAAATTGAAATTGAAATTTATTGAGCCTTTTTTTCAACAACATTATAAGTTGACAAAATTCGAATTACAATTGTGGACAAAAATTAAAGACTATAATGTATTATCTTAAAAACATATATGTACAGCAGTATCATACTTATTAATAAGAAGAGAACATTGAAGAAAACAATAACGTGAACATTAAACGCTCTTGCTCCCGGAGCTGACATATATCAAAAGTTAAAATATTAAATCGTAGATCGTGACACGCAAGTACAACAGTTTCGGATAAAAACCTAAAGATAAAAACTATTTTTTATAGATCATAAAATTATAATTCAGACATAATTGAAGGAACATAAAAAATTGTATTTATATTATATAATTACTTAGTTTTTACTACTTATCATTTTATTTCTTTTAATTTTATTTCTTTTAATTTTTATTGCATGCTTATAGTTTTCATTACTACAAAGCTTTAATTATTTACTGGTTTTATATTTTCCTTTCTTTCATTTTTTCATACTTCAACAACAATAACAACAACAACATCATAATAATAGGGAAGGGATGCCACACCATATCTGGAAAGAAATCGTGTCGGTCGCGACGCCATCGATTCGGCGGCGGCTCTAACCGACATGGGTAAATATTTGTTTCGCGAAAGACGTCTGCCTGTCTACGACATCGCGGTGGCGATAACCAAGTGAGTAGAAGCCGCAAGAGGGGAAGGAATCCCTTCTTCCTTTCTTCGTCTTTCATCCCGACTGTTGTTCTATTTTTCATGAAAGTTAAAAAGACAAAGAAAAATGAAACCAACACAGAAACTTGAAAGTGTTGCAGACGAACTGTTTTCCTTCCTAACTTTCTTCAAATTTCTTACTTCTTTTTTTATTATCTACTATCTTATACACAATCAAAAAACCCTCGACAACAACAACAATTCTTCCTGTACGATTTCCTAACTTATTTATGCGCAGGTATGATATGTGTCGCAGGCGTAAAGGAGGGCGTTGCACCAAAGGCACAGCGGGTAAACTTTTAAACGAAATACTAAATTGTTAAGAGAATTACACACCCACATACACCCACACCAATTACACAACTACACGCACAAACACATGCATACTACACAGGAAATATGATGAAAATACACTCATATAGAGTTTAAGATTAGAAGCATAATATTTAAAGAAATGGTTAATAAAGTTGGTTAGTTGTTGTTCTATGGATGTATTTAGATATAGAAATGGTTATTTCATAAATAGATTAATCAATGCTTTACGTGATGCATAGAATAATTCACATACTTTAGCGTTCTGCTTGGCTTTGTTGGAGACACGATTTTAATGTTGGAGGTTAATAAATTAGTTATTTAATAGAATTACTCGCAAAGATGGAACTCTTGTAACCGCTTCTAACGATTTTAAACTTCATTAGGCGGGGTTTTTGCACCTTTAAGCATTTAACACTAATCGTGGATTTAAGTACACTAATTTTACTTGAAGTCATGTTATCCTGGTTTATAAAAACAAAAAAAAAAAACAATTAAAACCTATAGAACATAAAACTGGAGATAAGCAGATAAACTAATAAATTAAACTAATTAAATACTCATTAAAATTCAGAAGAATCTGAATAAATAAGACAGAAATGGATTAAAATATTAATTTTTAATATCTGATTGTTAAAGAGATGAACGATAGATAGGTTGGAGAGTTGTATAGACAGATATAGTGGGTTATAAAAGGTATTTAACTAAAAATACTCCTTTCTCTTCTTCTCTTCTCTGCTGTTATCTCTCACTCTGTTCAATTAATCTCTAAATTATAAGTTTCTTCTAAATAAAGACGTCAAACATATAATTTTTAAAAACAGAAAGAAAATATTTAAAATTAAATAAAATTTTGCTACTTTTCCAACAATTCCACAGACTTGATATGTGCAGGCGATCCACCGCATTCGGTGAATGTAACCGCGGCACCGCAGGTAATTCAAGTGTCATGCAAAATTGTATGCTGTATTAAATCCTTCATCAAAAGCACGTTTCACTCTGTGTTTCTCTGTCTGTCTCTGTCTCTCTCTCTCGCTACACCTCTTCTCCGATAAAAGAAACTCACTTTTTACAGAACCTTTTGTATATAACCATATATTCGTTAAAATGACATGTTCGTAGTGGATCTTGTATCTGACCCTCTTTTGAAAATATTTTCTCCTTTTCTTTTCTACAAGAATTATGTGTTCTGAACTCCTAAGATTCTTCTCTCTCTTCTTTGATTTTTCTAGAATATATACAATATTTATTTTCCATAAAAAATAAGCACAATCCACTTAAAAATTTCACATCATTAAAAATGTTTAGACGAAAAGTAATACAGAGTAAATCCATTAAGTATCACTTTTGAAATCAAAACGTTTAGTAATAATTTTCATATTATCCGTAGTATAATTTGTAAATAACTCACTTTAGTGAAGTGGTTACGTTGTAGAAGGAGTGTACCTCTTCGAAAAGCCGACACGTCCACCCAGAGACCCGATTGGCCCATTATGATTAAGTGAAGTTACTTGATCTAAGCTGCAATGTTAAACAGCGTTTAAAATGTCATTGCAACCATGAGAGCTTTAAAGGCGTTTATATTATTCTTAATACTAACATAGATTAGTTGAGATTGAAGAATGCAGCACTACTGAAGTGTTGTTCTAAATTGTGCAGGACTGACACTCAGTTCTACATATTTTCTTCTTAATCCTGCTAAAAAGGAATACTCTTCCGTATCTACATTGATTTGAAACTAAATACGCTACGTGAAGTTAGCGTTTGGTAGTTACTAAGCCTCCACTTCCACACCGAGGCTCATATGTGCCATTGTGACCGCTCTCATTAGAGGGAGTTCGTGGATTAAAGCATCCGGAGAACATAGCGTGAGCCATATCTAATGTATGCCTTACGTGGAGGATCTTAGCACCATTTTTAGCCTGAATAAATGACATAACTCATAAACTAAAACCGCTACAACCTTTGATCTATCCTGAAGAACCTTTCTCTCAGTAATTACGAGCGCTGTGCTTGCAGGGTATTCATACAGCCAAAAAGATTCACCATTCATTCCTGTTGTTGAATACTACATTTGGAGGAAATTACAGATTGTTTTATACATGTTAATATAACTGAAATATCTGGGAAAACGCCTCTAACTATACGGCTATTCATATTATTAGAATGCTAAGAAATTCCTATATAATAATTCTATATTATAATATAATTTCCTTTAAAATAACATAAAAAGAAATGAGAAAAACATTTATTTCAGGAGTATTTAAAACGGTTTTAGTTTCATACTAATGCACGGTGGTAACACTCTACCTACTCTCTCCCTCTCTCTCTCTCTCTCTCTCTCACACTCTCTGAATTTAATATTTTCCATGACAATTTTCATTGACATTACAACTATTACTATAGTCATATTTTTAACGTACATAATTTTAGCGCGTTTACTCTTCACTTGTTTTGATACCATACACTCGTAATTTGAGACTTTATATCAAACATATACAATAGATAATATGTATTATATTATATATTATATCCGGCACAACATGAAAAAGCCACAAACACGATTTCTTGTTTAAATTCAGTAAAGTCAATGAAAATTATTTGCTATATGTACCTAAAACATAGAAACTTAGTAAACTAACAATATACACATGTGTTTATAAACTTAAACTTAACCACTAAAACAATGTATTTAATTTTAATAATTTTGTGATTTACAAAGCCGCTTCGAAGCCGCTGTGTTGAAGGGATTAAAATAAAAAGTGATTAAAAAAGGATTTAAGGTGAGCTTCTGATTTGAGCTGTGTAATTAACATCTGCTAACTGAGGTTTATGGTTAAACAAAAATTCCTATTTTACTTGTTTAATTTATTTTACATATTTTTTATCTACATACATACACACACACATGTACTAATATACATACATACCTATGTACATATGAATACTCAAAAGTTGTCACTGCTAATCAACGCTAACACATTTAGTACAAAGTCCCACCCATTTACTCGGTTCCATCACACCACATGCACCACATTTAAGCCACATCGGCCAACAAGTTGTTATGCAAAACTCTAGGCTTGTTCAATTTTAACACAGTTCACTTTTTTAATGATAAACTGGTGCTTGCAATTTATCGCTAAATGCAAAAATTGTCCACTTCCGCGACTAATCGCTCAAACAATGTTTTTACATCACCACAAAAAACGTGTAATGAAAAGGTTTCGCTTACGTCGGTGGCGCATGCGTCGTGAACAAGCGTCTGGAAAAAGTTAACAGCGTTGCCATCATTGAGGACACCGGCGGATTCAGTGGCATCATCGTGGCCGCACACGAAGTGGGACATTTGTGAGTATAAACAAAATATAAACTCAATTAAATAGAATTGAAATCACAAGCAATTTAAAGAAATACAAATCAACAAAAATACTATAACTCAAATAACTCTTCCTCTGCATACAGACTGGGGGCCGTTCACGATGGCTCACCACCGCCGAGCTATCTTGGTGGACCCGGTGCACAGCGTTGTCGCTGGGAAGACGGTTACATCATGTCTGACTTGCGGCACACGGAGCGCGGCTTCAGATGGTCAGCGTGCACCGTGCAAAGTTTTCATCACTTCCTCAAGTAAGAGTAAAATCTGCAAATCGCGGTAGAGTCGCATGAACGCCTTCTGTCGTTTGTCTCTTTGCAGCGGCGACACTGCCACATGCTTGCACAACGCTCCCCACGAGGACGGGGCTTTGGGACGCTCGCTGCCGGGCTCGCTACTGTCACTGGACGCGCAGTGCAGGCGTGACCGTGGTACCTACGCGTGCTTCAAAGATCAGCGCGTGTGTGCGCAGCTTTTCTGCTTCGATGCGCAGACGGGTTACTGCGTGGCGTATCGGCCAGCTGCGGAGGGATCGCCGTGTGGCAATGGAATGGTAAGTCTTAAAGGGGGGGAAGAGCGAAAGGAGGCACAAGGAAGGAAGCAAGAAGGGTTTAGAGTATTGGTTACATAAATTAAACACATTCCCCGTGTGTTTACTGAAATTATTTTATCTTCTTGCAGCAATGTTTAGACGGACGATGTCAAACGTTGGCCTCGAATGTCATTCCCGACTATGAGAAGCAATACCGTGTAGTATACAAGTGAGTACTGTTTAGTATTAAAAGGGTAACACATTCCAAACGTAGCGAGTGATTTCTACGGGCACAAATTCTTCATTAGAAGAACAGCACCCGAAATTCTTTGGTTATTAAAATCGAATTGTATAATAATACTTTTCCATGAAGCACCTTTTTATCAGAATCCTACTGTTTTGATCACCCAAAGCACAAAAACAGTAGAGTATTTATTAGCGAATAAACAGAAACACACACAAAAACAAACAACACTATAAACGATCATGAAAACCAAACATAAAACTCAAAACAAAACGAAAACTAAAACATTTTTACACAAATCTACACAAATAGCAGAGCAGATGAAGCAGATGAAGCAGATGATAACGACGAAGAGGACGACGACGACAATGGTGATGCTGATGATGATGATGACGATGATGGCTATGATGGTAATGCCGATGATGATGATGATGGAAATGACAAGAGCGAGGACAAGCAGCCACATGAGGATGTTGAGGAAAATAGTATTAAGAGTAGTGATAAGGAGAAGCAGATTAGTGAGGAGGGGAAAAGCGTAAGCAAGCTTGACAATACTGTGGAGGAAACCTTGTTAGAAGTAACCCATAATGGGAAAGAAGGCCCAACTATTACACCAACAACAACAACTGCAAAGTCACCCACAAATAACACAGTAACCCCGCCCACAACAACACCAGCAACTCCACCATCAAACTTGTACACTTTTGAGTATTTAGCACGGTTTCTAGACAGCACAAAGATGTGGCCACACTTTATAATGGGTCTCTCTGCAGCAGCTAAACCAACACAAGCACCAGCTGCACTGGATGCGCTAATTCAACAAAAACGTCATTACATTATTACTAAAACCAGCACAACTAGTAGCATCAGCAGTCGAAGTAGTACTAAAAGTAGTAGTCGAAGTAGTAGTAGTAATAGCAGTAATGTTAGTAGTAACGGCTGTAGTGAAAATGAAAAACACAAACACATACAACAACCCACACCCACAGAACCACACATAACAGAACAAAAACAACAGCCACAACCAAAGCAACATAACACTGTGAGGCTCCATCCCATAGAGTTTCACAAGCAATTTCCAAAAATTAGTAGTAACTTTTATCTCAATCCCAATAACAATCAATCACAACAACGAACAAACCAACAACAATCATCACAAACGCAAACTTCAACTTATAGTTTAACCGACGACCAGGATGGCGACCACACAAACTACGCCGACGGTAGCGAGGATGATGAGAGCAACGAAGCGATCGAGAGGCAAAATCGCAACCCAGAGGTAACCATAACCACGTCAGTGCAACAAAACCCGAAACAGCAACAGCAACAACAACTGCCGACAGCAACAACACCCACCAAGAGCTACGGTTCCGGCGGCGGACGCTTGACGCCGCGCTACCACACATTCTTCGATGCTTATTTGAAAAAGTTGCAGGCTGTAAACGGCCCACTAAACCAAAAAGAACGTTCGACGCCCCTAACAACCATTACAACGTCCGTCTCGTCGACCACCTCGACCACATCGTCGACATCATCGATCTCAACAGCTCAAAGAAAGCCAGCTGCGGCGCCCAACAGTTATGAAAGCTTTGGAGCGCACTTTCTAAAACGTACGCTGAGTAGTAGTAAAAATAGTAATAGTAGCAATAGTAGTAGCGATAAAATAAGCAATAGTAGTGGTAACAACAGCACTAAGCCCCATAACTCAGCAACGACACCGGCCACATCAGCGCAACCAGCGTATGTAACGAATTATATCGGTGACAACTCGAACAATTTGCCAGCTGTGACGGTGAATGTTAAGCAGCAAGAAGAGGAGCGACAGCAGAAGCAACTGGAACAGGCACAACAGCCATCACAGCAACAACAACAACAACAATTGAAAATACACAAATTTACAAGAAGACAACTAATACGCACACAAATCAAATGAAAACATTTCCGAAGCACTTCTTTACAGAAAAACAACAGCCGCAACAACCAACACAATCTGTTCATTTAACCACCACCACCACCGCCACCACACTGTTGGAGCTACTAATCCGCCAGACCGTTCCGTATCCGTTCTGTATCCACTCGTACACATTCGTCTCAAGCGTTCGTTCGGTCACGTCCAAACCTTTTGCCATTTCGTGCGGTAAGCATTTTCTTACGAATCTCCCAGTACCAAACCTAGAAGTTGCTTTAGAAGTTCTGCAAGTACGCCAGATAGCGCACTGGCCAGATATGCTCGCTGCCCGCTACACACACACACTAAACCAAGGTTAATACAACAGCAGACAAATAATAACAAGCAAAGTAAATCCGGGAACGTAAAATTAATGCGCTTTCATACATCAAATACAGCTAACAAGCTATGCGGCAACTGCTATTAAAACTAAGCTAAGCTGTATTCAATATACTAGTAGATAAGAGTAACCTTTTTTAGGACCAATTGGTTTACCGGCGAATGGTAGGGTTGGTAGTAGAGTTGAGAACTCAGTAGAGAAAGCTTCTTGCGAAGTCCGGCTTAATTAGCTAATCCAATCTTTATTTGGTTATAAATAAGTCTCGTCCTCATCTATGCATCGACTGTCATCCATTCTCTTCATTGCTCTAAATATAACGAATTCCATTACTACTATCATTTAAAATAAAGTAAGGCATAAGTATAGAACGTAATAAATTAGGACTATACGTAGATTTCGTAATGTTTCTAGAAAAAATATCAGATCCGCGTTAGAACTCTATAGAAATTACTAAATATAATAAATAAATACATATGTATATAATGTAACAGCGTAAGCATCTGTGTCAATGTAGGCTTAACCTGCTGACTTGTCAATATTTCCAAAGTGATTAATGACCAATTAGTATCCCAAGGTCCCTTTCATACAGTGACGAGTCTTCCTTAGATGCTGTTTAATGAAAAGATTATTAAGGAAACCGATGTACAAGCCAGGCTTCTGGCCTCCTGGTATTAGCCGTCTTTAGTCAGACCAAGTAACAACTAAACAATAACAATTACTTGCTACTGCCAATTGTGTCCAAGAACTTAGGGATCGGTCGACCTCAATGACCCTTCTAGGATGTAGACATTTCATAAAAAACCCGCCGTGTTATTTTAATAATGTTATAGGTGTGTATACAGTACACTATACAGTGTACACTAGTGTATACCATACACACAATACAATATATTGTATATCTCGTGATATATTTGTATTCAATTTATAGTATACGAGTATCTGTCCAACCACAACGCAACGATGCGACGTCGCAAACGATAACGATTTCACTCTCTCGAAATCTTCGAATAAGTGACATATGTCGTCATAAATTATTTACATTTTATTTTAAATAAAAATAATTTGAATAATTTCCTTGTTTGACAATTCGTTTGTCAAATTTATTTACATTTTTTGGGGAATTTGAAGAATTTCATCGAAAAGTAGGGCATACTGTTTTTCAAAAAATGAGAAAATCGGAAGAAGTTGTCAGAAAATTAGAAAATTTTATGACGACGTGAGAGAGCTCAACGACGTGTTCCATTCCATTTTTCTATAGGAACATCGCAATCGATTGCGACGTCGTTGCGTTGTGGTTGGACAGTATATCAATGCTAGAAGACGAACCACTTGTGAACAGTTCAGGATGTTTGTGATGAGACTTGAGGGTTTGCTAAATAAAGTCTAATCAATGATTTTTGAGGGTTGAAGAGCAACATGTTATTTTCTGAGTAACCGTGGTGAAAACATAGTTGAATATTTCAACAGACAGCGGGAGAGTGTAGGTTGTATCACATGGAAGAAAATGTAAAGCATTTTTAGGATAAATTGTGTTCTCCTTTTTTTTACCTTAGGTAAAATGTTATATAATCAATTGCCCAAAGCTAGGACTCACCCGTGAGAACTTAGAACGAGAAACTGATAAAGTACTCAGAGGTTTGATAGTACAATTAAAAAAATTTGCATTAGGTTTCCTTTTTCGGTTTAGAAACTTTTTAATGGATTTCATTTTCATCTCATTCTTGCTTGTCATAATCTCTTGAGACAATTCTACATCTACTCTAAAATCTGTTTTCCTTTCTTTATGTATGTCTTTCTATTCTTTCCTCTTATTAAGTTATGCTCCATGCATGTCAATCCTTTTCATAATCTATACTCTCATCAAACGCATCGACATCCAGAAACAGCATGGAATGAAACACAGAAAAATATGTCTTGACACTAAAACAGCATAAAATTAAACACACATACATACACAAATACTCACATACCCGACAACCAACATATCAATATAAATCATTAAAATAAAACACTTGGCTTTTCTTAGAAACTCATAACTGAAAACGCAGAACAAAAATAAAGTGCATTTCATTTTTAAACTAAGTAGAAAACATGGAGTATGGAATGATTTGGAATCAAATACGCTACGGTTTTACAAGTGGAATGCGGAATAGAAAATAATGCATACCCGGTTTGAATCAGCACAAAAACTAAAAATAATTACAATGAGAAATCATCATAACAATATTTACGGTATTTGTTTTGGTAGAAAATTAAGAAATCCGGCGCGTTTCAAAATGAATCGCAGAACGACAAACTAATTGCATTTATTGACATTGCAAGAATTAAATAAACCACATGCAACAACTAAATATCATCATAATTTATTTTTTCGAATTTATTAATTTCATCAAATAATTTCTTATATTCGAAGACTCGAAAACTAATCCACTTGTTTCTCTCTTTTCGATTTCTTCGCAGTGGTTAACTGGAAAGCATTTCCTTTTTAGAACATTTCTGTCCTAGTTTCACACGTTTTTGACAAAATTTAAGCATCAAATTAAAGCAGCAGCAACCGAAACCACAAAAGTACAACATGTCTGAACAATTAACAGTCGTCGTCGTCAAATGTCAAAAATGTTAGGAACACTCAAACAAACGCACCTGCGCAATGTTTCCGCAAACGGATGCGAAGCAGCGGAACAACAGCAGTGGAAAAGGAAATGATTGATTGCCATTAATTTTAATTAAATATTAGCTAGAATTTATTTGTATTTGTAGTAATTTTATTTGGTATTTATATCGTGTATGTTCACTTAAGACAGAACACCTTCTTCACACACTTTATAAAACTTTACGTATTTAAATTTTAAAATCATTAGATAAGGGAGTTAAGTGGAAAGGGTACAAGTGACAAAAGAGATTCACACAGATTGAAACGAGAGACACTACGTAGTATATATAATAACTCAAGAGTAGACAAAATTCTCGATAAAAGCAGTTCAATTAGATTCGAAAGGATTTCCGCCACTGTTAACAAAACAAAAAACCATTTCAAATTATAATAAAATAATAATTCTGCCTAAACTCTGAGGTTAATTTATTTGAACAGCTTCCGCCACATGCAAATGGATGAAACAAATAATAAAAGCACAAAAATCATCAACATTCCTGATTTAGATATAATAAATTGCAGTTTACTAACTTCTTACACTAATGTTTAAGCAAAATGCCCAAATCGAGCAGATTCCATATGTACATATATAAATTGTTCATGATATATGTATAGTGATCATTTATAGAAATTCAAATATTAAGGAAAAAGCGTTGTCCATGAGTTGCTATCACTATTTGCCTTACTTCACAAAAGCTTTAAGCTTTAAGATACCCTTTAAACAATACTGCATACATATCGAATTACTAAATAAATATGAATTTTAATAAAGTACTCATCCAAAATTAAACATCTTATTGCAAATTTTAAAGTATAGTAGTCTCACAGAGACCGATATTGCTTCGTATACACACAACATTTTCAATCCAGAAACACTACTGACTAGAAAAATTTATTAATATTTATTACTGCCTTATAATAAATATAAGTTCCAGCAACAAAATTACTATAATGTTCTATACTCTAATGCTGCACTCTGTAGAGATCAACCTGTTTTGATTTTGCCGCTTAGTTTTGTGTAAAAGTAATCAAAGAGCCCTAAATTCTCTGCATATGTGATAAATTCATTGCAAATTTTATAGAATTGTTTTATTATCTAACATTCAAATGACTTAAAATAAACAAAAACTAAAGTAACTTTAGTAGAAGTGTAATTTATGTAAAAAATGCTTAATGTATAAAAATAGGAATAAAGCTATTAAAATACATTATACAAGATATATAATAACCTTATATTTAAAAAACAATCGCCAATTGTTGCTCTGTAAAACAAGCCGTCCACAAAAATTGTTCAAAAAATTGTATCGCTCTGTAATGTATAATTTACCATTCTTTACTTTTTGTTTTCTTTTTACATTATGATCAAATTTGAAACCCACATTTTTTAAAAATTGTTAGTAGCTCAAATGAATTTTTCATTTAAGGCTCTAATAGTTTTATTTTAAATTTATATCTTATTGTAGACTAAAGTGTCTTGATTGCAAAAAAAAAAAAAGAAAGCGGATCGCGTAGAAATAACGCTGTTTCCGTTCTTGTACAGTCTCGTACATCATTTCTCACAAACAAATCAACAATAAATACATATACTGTTTAGTTTATATTTGTTAAGTTTAAAATTACATTTCATAATCACTATGTAGTGTGTATTAACTAATAAGTATCATAAAACACAATGTGAACAGATTATTTCAAATATTGTTTTGCTTCTAATTAAAATTAAACGATTATTTCAAGTTATAATTAGAATCAACTATTTAAAAGAGTCAATAAACATGATATAATTGAAAATAAGCAAAGAATTTTTAATTTGACTTTGAATAAAAGGAACAATTTGTTGTTTCTGTTGATTTTGTCAGTATTAAATCGTAGTACCAAAATTATCGGAAAATTCAATTAAGGTTTTACGATAATTTAACTGTAAAACAACCACCTTTTAATTAAACCAGGATAAACCTGAAGGAGCTATATTCGGCCTAGAATAGGTTGATATACTCTATTCTAGGGACGGACCAAACCCATCTTTGGATGAGTATTTAATGTGATTCAAGATGTAACGATAATCTATTGTTCTGTGTAAGTTACTGCCAAAGAAAATCTATGCACGTAAACCTGTGATAAAGTGTATTACATAAAAGTGGGCGAATTACACCCATTTATAGGATTTGTTATACTAAAGGTCAATATTAGTTTTTCGCCCAATCGTGATTTCAGCGGACAGACTGGCGGATCTGTCTAAATCACTGTGATCAACGTATATGTATAAACTAATCTACACCTGCCACGCCCTCACAATCGGAAGGAAAATCCTAATACATCCTTTCACCTTCGGGTGTAGGGTATATAAAGAATCCAGTCCCAATCCAAGAAATAAGACAAACTCGGCGAGTTTTATGATTTATCGTATTAAAGGAACAAAAAAACCGTTTAGAGAATTGCAACTTTCACCACTTTATTATATGCTTACATGCAATACAGATTTGTTAAAAGCAATGGAATCAGATATAAAAAATTAAAAAATCCCTCCAAACAGCAGTCCAACTGCGTCTAATTCGTTGTTCCAAACAACTTCTAATCTACGCCTTGCTTCGAGTAAACTTGTTACTGCTTAATTCCTGCCCGGCATTGGCAGGTAGCGATTGTAGGTGACTAAATTGCGCACTATTGCGGCAATAGAAATTATACATATCATGCCCGCAGGCATCATTTTGCCTGAACGTGACCAACGAGCGCCCATCATTCCTGCTAGCACTAGTGAGGCACCCAACTGTAAAAGAGGCCTCGGTGGATCCTGAGAGTTCATTCGGGCACCCAAACCGAGTATGACACCGAAGGTCAGACCCGCGCCAAGTGAGGGCAATGAACCTGCAAGTGATGAACATAAATGAAATGATTGCCACAACTCAACTTTGCAGACTCTCCTCAATGTAGCCTAGACTCACCTGCCTTCGCATAGCCCATTATTCCACCAGCAGCAACGGTGGCTGCGTAAATATATCCAATTACATCGGTCGGCATTTTTATTATGATCTTTATTATTATTTTAGTAACCTCAAAACTCAAAAAGTACCAATGACGAAGACGAAGCGGAAAATAAATCAAGCCGTCATAACAAAACACAAAGCAAAATACAGATGTCAAATGTATTCCGGCAAAGGGGAAATTATTACAAAACGTCTTGTGAAATTTGTCAAATTCAACATTCTCCTCTAATGTGCGTTATTAAATTAAATAATTACGAGTATAAGTTTAAATACGGATAGCTTTTAGCATTATTTTTGTATTACTTACCTTACTTTTCAATTAAAATATTATTCCGCCGATGGTTCAAATTAAGTAAGAGATTATACAAAATATTGCTAGTGTTGCCAACTGCTGTCAATACCTAAGAAAAGCTGCGTTGTTTGAAGTGAACTGGTGATGTAGTTCATGAAAAACGAGAAGGGAAATTTTACTCAATTCGAAAGCGCATCCAACTTCACTGCATTCATAATCTTTCAAACGTAGCGTAATATTAATTGTGTTTTTTAATGAACTATACAGGTATTCATAAAAAATTGCGTCTTAATTTTACCGTTTTGGAAGTACATACTCTAATTTCGTTGCTGGTGTTTTTATGCTGATTACAACAACTGCTGATTGCTTTTGTATAGAAGTTCGAGTTGAAAATTGAAATTCTTATCACTATATCTCCTAAACTATTGAAGATATCCGTATAAGATTGATACCGTTATACCGATCGTTAGCTACAAATGGGAAATTTTATTTTTCTGCATCGCATAAGAGCCCATGTAATTTTGACAGTTGAGAGTTATAGCTATCGCTTATAGCTATCATTGTGCCTGTTTATGATAGAACTAAGAATTACGTCTTGCGCAGATCCATTTCCTTTTTGCGTTTTGGCCTGAATATAATGTCCAGAGGTCACATGACCTCTCTGTGAATGAACAGTTATTGATCACTTTTTCTTTTTACGCATTTCGCAGTCACACGACCACTCTTTTTCGGCTGTGAAAAGTGATTTCGAAAGCCATGAAAATTTAGAATTTTACTACGCAAAAAACATTTATTGTAGCACTAAAACTACTAATACTATAAATAAATATAAATATTATATAATAAATATTGTATAAATAATAAATAAATAAATATTGTGTTTATATAATAATAAATATTGTATAAACACATAAATATTAAAAACGCACTATCACATCTTCCATACACTTTGTCAAGCACCGTAAATAAAGTAGTACATTTTATATACATATATATATATGCGACCTTATTTACACCTAAAGCAAATACTGCTTGTGTAGAGTGGAAAGGTGGAATGTAAGCTGATATGTTTGTGAAAATGCTTTTTTAATATTTATGTTTTTATTCTTAATAAGTTTATTAGTATTCTTACTACTCAAGCAGCATTTCTGCGTATATCTTACACTTTCAGTGCTTGTAAGCACTTTTTACAGAGGCAAAAAGAGTGGTAGTGTGACTGCGAAATGCGCAAAAAGAAAAAGGGAACAATGATAGTGTGACCTCGGCCCAACGAAGAAAAAATTAATTTCTTCATCGTGTTTGCCAGTTCGTTTTGGTCTTATTTCACTTCCTCGACGGTACAATACTCAGAAATCGCAGCGAAGTAGTTGAAGTGTTGAAGCAGCGAGCAAAGTAAATCGAGACAAGTGCTGGACAAAAATACAAGAAAAGATATATTTTTCTACAAGCATGTCGGCCGACGGTGAAAAAGATAAAACCATTGAAAATATGGTATGTAAAACTTAAACTTATTGTACAAGTTCCGCCAAGTGACGCTGTAGCGTAGTAGTATGCATTTTTGTAACTTTCGGGTGTTTTCGGTGAAAATTGAACATAAAAAATTCGAGCGCGTCACAGATTTTGTAAATTTTTCGCTTTTTCTGCTCTGCTGTACTGTGTATAAACATGGCGTCGGTTCATTTTCACAATTTCCATTCGAAATTCTTTTCGTTCGGTTTCCTCGTTCGCGCTGTGCTTGCACGAGCGAATTCATTCATTTGCAATTATTTCTTGCCTTCCTTGTTTTCATTTTTTCTTCTTCAAAAAACAGCGACGAACACATGTGTAGAGAGAAAAATAAGAAAAACAATAGCGCGGCGAAAACCTCTACTTAATATGTCTGATCAGAGTTGCCACTGTGTTAAGGAATGAGTAGATCGACTCTTTCGTGAAGTATAACTTGTTGAATAGTGTTTGAAACTATGATACTAATATTGAAATAGTGTTAAAAAACTGAAATTAATCGCTTTTGAAATTCAATCTACAAATTATACTTGATATATGAATTCATATCATATAAAGAAAACTACTTTTGAGACAATATTTTGCATTAATTAGCACACAATATGCACTCTTTAAAAAATTTAAGGCTTAAATTGGGATCCGTCGAGTAACTCCAATCGTGTTGTTGTTTTTTCGCTTCAAAGAGTCTAAACTCTAATTACGCTTCAAAGCGTGTTTCCTCCTAAAATACTGGACCGATTACGATAAAAAAAAACAGCTATAGAAAGCTAATACCATCTAGTTTCATGTTTTTCACACAATTATGTGGGTTAATTATAGAAAAAAATTAATGGGGGGAAAAAGTACTAAAAATATTAAAATCGTGTTTTCTCCAAAAATATGCGTTTTTCGGCAAAATCTTGCTTCATATAAATGAAAGATATTTAAGTTTTTTACGATATACACATATATCGGATATATCCTATAATTAAGGAGATATTAGGCAAATAAGTTCAAATTTTAAAGCGCTATAACTCCGAAACCAGGGGGGAGCAAAAGATGAATTTGCTGTTGTTGGGGTCTGCTCCGCAAGCTACAACAACAGCAAAAACAATAACACTATTGGAGTTACCCGAAGGATACCGATCTGCTCCAAAAAAACACTTAACTTAAAATGGCTTTGAAATATATTTTTTAATATATTGACTTGAAAACATTTGTATCTATAGTTGAGTAGTATCTATAAAAAGGAAAACGTTATTGAAAACAAAATTGAAACATCTTATAATGGAAATATCGGTAATTTCCTTCTTAATTAACTTATATTACAATGTCTATAGATGAAAATAGGTAACAATGGATTCCATTAATAATTCCTCTCTGATGCCAAATTAACCGCATTGCTTTATATATAATGTTCGCTCTATTGTGGATACTTTTTTCTAAAACTACAACAAAACACTTTCCGAAATACTGTATGCGCGGGCGGCGAATTGCATTTTTGTTGCTTGTTTGGATTAATTTATATGCGTATGTATTTTGATAATTTAATTGAAACAGGAGACTGATAAGAAGGCAGAAGAAAGCGGCGCCGACGCCGCCGACCTAAATGCCGCCGTGGACAAATCAACAGATAATGAAAAAAGCCCTGTCAGCACAGCAGTTGATGCTGCCACCGGCAGCGATAACGGCAGCGACAAGGCAGGAGCCAACGCCACACTTATTGGAAAAGATAAAACAGAAGAAGCAGGCGATGTCGACAAAAATTCAAAAGCAGAAGAAGATGAAGGTAAAGAGCAACATGCGATGAATAAACATGAATTTGTTATTCGCCGCGTTTTCTCGCATTGATAACGTTCTAGAGAATTGAAGAAAGTAAAATATGGAGGACACGAATATGTGAGTAATGACGCGCGCAATGAAGAGAGATCTAGCCGGCTAACAACAAAGTGTGTCAATGGCGCATCGTGCTAAGCTGTGCGCTATGTTGCCGGCTCCTCTTTACATTCTTGTGTACGTGGGTTCGAATACAGATTCAAAACAAGAATAAAAAAAATTTCTGTGTGACAATTTTCTTCTAAATATAATTAAATAACTAATAGTTGTGTAAAAAAAAAAATGTATGTATAGATTTATAATTTGACGTAAACTTATAAAGATTTAAAGCAATCAAAAGATTACCCTTAGATTTGTTCATGCTGAACCCTGAATCTATATGGTTTAGTATTGTAATATCCAAGGAATAAAAAGTTTGCTCATATTTCATAGTTTATCTTGTCTTGTCCTCGGATAATAGACGTTAAACCTTCCCAAGCGTGAGAACAATATTTTTTAATAATGAGTTAAACATTAATTTTAAAATGTGATAAAAAGTATCACACTTTAAAACGAATTGGAAGAAATGAGTTTTATTTTTCTTCAAAATTTTGAGATGAGAAGGCGGTATGAATAAAATTGGGATTCTTTGAATTATTGCTCAATAAATAATACATCGATTCCAAATTTACAGATTCCAAATCAAACGACAAGAAAGATGAACCGGATGTTGTCGAAAAGTCTAAGAAAGTGAAGAAATCGGAAGAAGATGTCGAAAATAAGCAAGACCATGATGAGGACAAAAAACTGGAGGGTGACACAAAAACGGACTCCATCGATGGTGATGACAAGAAGACTGAAAAGAAAGAAAAAAATGGTACTGTGGCCGAGAAAAACAAGAAAATAAAAAGCGATGCTGCTGAAGCGGCGGCTGATGAAGACAAGGATGAAGATGTCGAGGACAAAGAGGAGGACGACGAAAATGTCGTTGCGTTGGCAGAAATTGACAAAATAAATGAAAATATCAATAAAACACGGGTGGATGGCCTACAGACACTGCATGCAGTAAGCAAAACCATTTTCCTGGAGCTGGACGCTTTTTTTATTTTCCAAATTTTTTTTTCACAGATTTGCTTTGGCTCACAAGGCAAGAACAATGTGGTTAAACGCAACTTACGTTCGTTTGCAGGCTTCGAATTCGCAAAGGATTCATCCGAATATAAAAAGAAGCTTGATGCAATAAAGAAAACTGACACAAAATCTTTGAAGAGTATTTGCGATATACTATCATTGGACCGCAAAGGTTTTTAATAGATGCCTTTATTTATTATAATATTTTTTTTATAAACTAATATAATTCCAGGCACAAAAGATGAAATTTCCAATCGTGTGCTCAAATTCTTATTGGAACCTGATGAGTCGATGTGTGTCGAACCTGCAGAAGACGAGGATGAAGAAGCGGAGGATGAGGAGGCCGAAGAAGAACAGGAGGAAGAGGAGGAGGAGGAGCCAAGTGAAGATGACAGGCGCAAACGAAAAGCGCCATCGGGACGTGCAGCAGCGCGTAATTCGAGTGGACGTCCGCGGCGCTCAACAGCAGGGAAAAGTAAGCTAAACTCAAGGCGACATAATTTTTCTAGATTTATAATTGTCATTAAATGATGTCTACCAATTTCAGAAATGTCGGCATACGTTGATTTCTCCAGCTCGGAAGAGAGTGAGCGCAAAGTGGTGCCGGCAAAGCGAAGGCGCAACGACGATTCTGAATCAGGCTCGGATGTAAGTTGAAACATTATAAAATTGAAATATTTCCACATATAGTTCATATTTTACACACGCGTCACAGTATAATCCATCTGGTGGCAACTCGGATTCGGATGCTGGACGGGCACGCAAAACGGCAGCGAGAAGTGTGGGCGGACGGGGCAGGCCGACACGCAAAAGTCGAAGAAGAAATTCGGATTCAGAAGAAGAGGAATCGGAATTGTCTGAAGCTGATAGTGATGTAGGAATTTGTATTTGTTGTTTGTTATACAAAAATCATGTCTAAGAATTTGTTTTCTTCTGATAGGTTCCAAAGCGTAATAAACGGGCTGCAGCAGCTGGCAAGCGTGGACGTCCAGCAGCTGCTGCTGCAGTTGCTGCTGCGGCAAAACGTGGCCGTGGTCGCGCTGCCTCAGCAGCCAAAAAAGGCAAGCGCAAGGATTCAGACAGCGAAGAGGAATTATCTGAGGATGACGAAGAAGAGGAAATGACCGACCTGGGAAGTGAACAAAGTGATGTACGTATACCAAGATAATAAGATTCATATAAGTCCAACCATATAACCTGAATGTTGGTCAGTTTTTATAACAATACCACCATCTGCATTCTAATATCAGATTCGTTAACATGCTCTTAATAACGTTAGAGGTTTTATAGCGACAGTAAAAGGTTCTTGGCGAAAAATCAAATCGTCAAGAGTACAGAAATATTTTAGTCGAAGACATAAAAATCATATACACACCCATCAGCACAAAAACCGCACTAGTATCATTCACAATATGCATAAAAAATTTAATAAATTAAAGATACGTTTTTATGTATTTTTATTTTTATACCTGTAAAAACTTTTAGAAAAAGTGTGAGGAAATAAAATGTATTAAAAAAACGTTTAAAATAAATAACTTTTATAAATAAAATTCACTAAAAAGTATGAAATTATATGTTCTTTCTCAATATCATAAGAAAAGTTTAAGTATTCATTCTAACAATTCTTATTTTGCAATGAAACTTTTCTTGTGATATCACTGAGAGATACAAAATTTTTATATTTTTTAGTACATTTTATTTATATAAAAGTTATTTACATATTTAAAAGTTTTGTTAATATTTTTTAGTCATGAAAATGTGTATCTTCCATGTAAAAAAAATATTTCAATATTTCCATTAAAATTCTTCTATAAATGAATTTGAATAAAAAACCAGAGAGTGCTACGTTTGGCCTTAAAAAATATTAAATACCCTACACCTTAAAGGTAGCGGATTTTTTTCACTATAAAATGCTATACAGTTTTGTTCAGAACATTTGTATGGTTATCATTATAGCCCATGGTAAAATTTTTGAGTCCTATCTAAACTTAAGTATCACGCCCATATTCGGCACATTAACGGGTAATGTTACTCTATACCCAGAATTGTAATTTTGTTGCCATATTTCAAAAACTAGCCCTGATATACCATTTTTAATAAAAAGTGGGTGTGGTTGTTGACCGATTTTGCCCATTTTCAATACCAACCTGCACACCACAAGAAACAATATTTCTGAAAAATGTAATTTCGATATCTTCACGGGTTCTCCTGTGGTCGTGATTTCCATAGACAGGCAGACAGACGGACATGGCTAAATCAACTCAGAAGGTGACGCTGATCAAGAATTTGTATACTGTCCTATATCTATCTTCTCTATTTCTATGCGTTAACCTTGAGTTGCAGGGTAGGGAAATTAAATCTGATGGGAATGGAACCCGGGCCCTTCAAATGCAACACCAATCGCTGAGGTATATCCTATATATGAAAATATGGGTTTAAATACTGTATACTTTCGTCCGTACGTCACTAGGGGGAGACAAACCTTTTTGGCTAGTTTCTGTGAGAACATAAATAATATTTAAAAAGGATAATAACATAAAATGGGTTGGATCTCTTTGGTTTCTGTTAGATAGATAGTTTTTAGATATTCTTAGAATTTAAAAATGTCGTGTCCTTTCTTCTTATCTTTTAGTTTTTTTCAGTCTTTCGTTTTTGTATTTGTATTTTTCTGCATTCACGGAACCCTCCAGCAACAAAATCTGACCAACTCCATGATATGCATGTCGATACCATAACATATGGTATGCTTGACTGACGAAGAATGCATTAAAAGAAATATTGTTCTTTCGCCCTTCTTCGAAACGTCGCCTTTACATCGGCTCAAATTATATTGAATTTGAATTAATCAGAAAATATGACATTCTGCCAATCCGAAACTCTCCATCCTTGATGGTCCTTGGCCATTTTTACAATTTTTTCTTCATAGCCGTTATTAAGAGCGTCTTTCTGGCTTCGACGAGCTTCAATACCCATATTTTTAAGGCGTCTTTGGGCATTTCTTCCGCTGATATCTATTGCCAACTTGTCTTGAAGGTCTTTCCTTATTTCACTTTCAGCTTGGAACCGATTGCGACTGCACATTCCTTCGAAAATTTACGAATTTTCGAGGGGCGACTTTTTTTTACCATGACTATACAATACAATAAAAATGTGACGTAAAGAATATATATTTTATAGAAACAGCTTCATATTTCTTCTTACAATAAAATTAAATTAAACGATCATTAATTTTATTATTGCAGGATGATGAAAAACGCAAAAAGAACAAGAAACCCACAACACCTGCGAAAAATAGTAAATCCAATAACAAAGCTAAGGCAGCGCCTGCAAAAGGTATTTTCTGCGCTGCTTTTCCTATATTTTCTTTAATAAAATCCTTTCTATAGCTGCGGGTCGACCTAAGAAATCAAAAAAGGAATCATCCGAAGACGATGATGATGCCGATGAGAAAAATGAATCTGAAGATGAACCTTTAAATAAAAAAGGAAAGAGCTCTTTTCCTACGGTAGTGTTTAATCTCGTTTTTCTTTTAGAAGAATTAAAATTGATATTGAACTTTTCGTTATTTTCTGCACTTCTCAAGGATGAACAAATCCGCAGTTATGTTAAGGAAATTTTAGATAAAGCTAATCTCGAAGAGATAACAATGAAAACTGTGTGCAAACAAGTCTATGCAAAGTACCCCGATTTTGATTTAACCGATAAAAAGGATTTCATTAAAGCAACAGTTAAAGCTGTAAGTAGAATTGTAAATAAACAAGAGAAGTAGTAGTGCTCTTAATCTTACTAAACTACAATATTTGCCAATCTTTCTTAGCTGAGATCTGAATTGCTTGTTTTCCTTGTGTTCTTTCAGCTGATTGCCGCATAAATCGAACTAAAATTGAACCAACTGCAGATTTGGCCGATCCAATCCAGCAGCACCAGTAGCCAACTATAAACCTACAACTACAAAGTAAATTAAATGATCGTGTTTGTCGTCGTAATATTAAATTTCTGCTAATCTTCCCTCATTGATTTTTTGTTTATATAAGTTCTCCGAAGTTGTTTATTTCCTTTGTTTTCTACTTTCTCTTTGCGAACGCACGTTTACATATATGCACGAGTTATTGGCATGTGTTTTACAAGTTTGTACATTTTCTAAACTCTTATTAGAAAATAAATATAAATAGATATTTAAAACTGCGTCAGTACAAAAACGAAAAACAAAAATCTATTTTTAATATTTGGACAAAAGATTAAGAAGCAAACGACAAAATTATTGAGACGCATTAAACCATTAAAGATAAACCATTAACTTTTATTATAATTTGCATTATATAAGATTACTTATTAAAGTATAACTTAATTATATGTATATGAAGGTTATAATAAAACAATTTATAAAATTAACATGGAATTTACGAAAAAGAAAAACACTGTTCTACGATTTGTTTCTATTTTCTTTGTAAAAGAAGCTTTCGATTATCTAAAGTAATTTTAAAAAAGCGACTTGGCAGTTCATTTTTGTAGGGTTTTAAGTTTGGGTTTATCTTATTAAGATAACACATCATTAGTAGTGAAGTATTTTTCAACAATTTCTTGAGTTTACAGAGTCAATAAAGAAGAGCTTCTTCAGTTTAGGGAGCTATAAATTGGGATTTTACGGATATGAAGAATTGCTGCTTCAGACACTTGAACGCTATATTGTGGAATGTTGTATATATCTCGAATATATACAAATGTTATACTAAGTATTTAAGGATTTTCCTTTTTTAAAAGAATATTGAATAGTTTCATTTAAACCAGATGATCAGCGAATCATTTATAGTTTCAATAGAAGCTGACAGAACAAGGTATATATTTCGAATGGTTTCCGAAAATGTTTTGAGAGAACCTCTTCTGAAAAGAGCAACAAACCAAACGTCTTCATATCATCACCAATTATAACTACGCGTACCAAATCACTGACTTACAATCACAAAAAGGTACATAAATTTAAATATACTCGTAGGTGAATAAATGTGATGTTTCACTCTTAAGCACTCAAAATATTCAGTATAAACGATTTGCCATAACTAGGTACATATAATAAAGAAAATAAATAACAACTACAAATAATAGTGTAACAGCTTTTGTTTTAGTTATTTTTTAAGATTAATGCTGCATTAAAAAAATAAAGTAGCAATTGAGAAGTAAGCATAAAACGTTTTTTATTGACGTTGATTACCTACAAAAATTGCATTTTTTTAACCGTTCTATAAAAACACTCACTTTACATCATTATTACACCGATTTACTTTACCCCAACCCGATTTACTTTTCCAACCAAATTGTAAAACTTTTCCAGAGCTTTTCCACGTTTTCAAACCAACACAGACCTCCATTTCTGCGCAAACAATAAAATTTAAAAAATACGGACTTGAAAAACAAAATTTAAACAAACTATTCACAAAATATATCAACATTTTTCTATAAAAATTTCAAGTTTTCTCATTCGTTCTATTAAAAAATTTAATCACTTTACATCAATCTTATATTATTAGTCAATGTCTAAAACCATACAAAAAACTATTAATTAAATTTAAGTATATATATATATTTGTAATTTTATATAATCTCTTTTAATTTTCTACATAAATTCAATAAATGAAGAACATTTTTATAAAAGGTAGCGCCAAAAACTAAAAAACGTGTTGACGTGTTAAGATTTATTACAGATGTTTGAATATTTTAAATTAACGTCAATTTAATTTTGAATTTAACAATTTAGTTTAATTTAATAATATAGTTTTAATATAATTATAATTTATATCGACATGTTGTTAACAATAATTGTATATATAAACATATATAAGTATAATATATATATATAATAATTTTTGAATCAATTCTAGAGGAAGTACACTCAATTCTGTTTTTACACGGTCGTGTTTTACACAGTTTTGATTTAACACGGCTTGAAAATAAACAAATTTAAAATTTTTTTACACGGTTTTATTCCATTTAGCACGATTCAAAATCTTTTGGGCTTAAATTTTTTTTGGTTAAATTTAATTTTTGCGAAATATGTTCATATCACAAATTAGGGGAATTCCCTTTTTGTGGATACAATCAAATTTATTTGTGACAGCAACTACAATCAATGTGTTAATATTTTCTGAATTATGTTTTTTTCTTTAATAACTATGCTTGTGTAAAAACACATTTTATATGTGATTTAATAAAATAAACCTGAATAGTTGTTCTTAAAACATCCTTGTTCTTCACTTATTTCAATAGGTTTTAGAGATAAGAAACCAATCATCTATTTTGCATACGAACAATGTCGTTTTTTACACGTTTTTTTTTTACACGGGTTTTCCTGGAACCAATTTCCGTGTAAAAACAGAATTGAGTGTACTTCAAACCCGAAGGATCTATGTTTTGTAGTTTCCGAGAAAAGTGAAAATTATGAACTAAAGTTTAGTTACTAAACTCCTTCCTTTTTCCATATTTTTGCAACAGTAATAAAACACAAGTAGCCAAAAAATTGGTGTTTGAAAGGAAAGTATGCTTCGTCATTTTCACTTTTCTCGGAAACTACAAAACACAGATCCTTCCGGTTGAAGCATTCTCTCTAGAATTGATTAGAGAATTTTATGGTCGCAAAAATTTTTTATACTTAATACCGTAATTTTTTTAAAAATAAAATGGCGATCAAAACTGTTTTTCGGAATTTTTATTCCAAATTTTAACTTCGGCATTAATTTTCTCAAAAACTATTTGACATTGGAACCTAATTTAAAAAGGATATGAAGAAGCGGATATTTGGTATTGAAAATCAGTGAGCAAAAGTTATCTAGATCTAACCGTTATTTTTTAATATTTTTTTGTCCGATGTTGAGTCGGGTTTTTAGAAAATGGCCCCTCTCGCCTAAACGGGGAAAATGCACGGGGATTCCCGGAAAATAAACGGGGGAAATGCATTTAGTATGTACTCAATGCGTTGTGTTTAGTTATCTCTCTGTTGAAAAATTTTTAAAGTTATGTCGAAAACAATGCATATTATCATTACGCATAATTTTGTTCAACATATTCTTAAACATTTATAATGTAGAAAATTAATAAAGAGCGCGTTTATGCTGTTCCCACACCACCAATCCAGGACCGTTACCGATTTTTTGGTGTTCTGTTCCCTAATAGGCCTATGTGCACCCATGCACATGCATCTACAACTAAAGGCAAACTTTGTATTGTATTAAATAGATAGCATTATATTTAAGCCAATTGTATTTACATCCTTATAAAGGATAAACGCATTTACGTTTTTCAAGCGTTGTTTTATTGTTTTCGTATTTTGTTTGTAACGTCAAATATATAAAAAACAACGAAAAACAAAAAAAAAACGGGTGTAAAACGGAAAAACAGTTTATCGTTTATAAGGGCATTGTGAATGGCTAGACGTGGAATCTTTTGAAAGTTCAATACTGTTATGTTGATATAATCGGTGGTTTTCTTGTTTGGTTTCAAAAGTCGTAAGCGAGTGATGCCTAAATGTGTGTGTGAAATTTGCTGAATATTCAAATGCTAGCCAGAGTGAGAGAAAATATGAACACGCATTCGGCAAACTACGTTGCTCTTCTTTAGTTTAATAAATGCTTACTTGTGTGCGTGAAAAGAAACTCAGAAACCGTTTCGATTCTTGTTTCACAAATTCTCCACACTTGATACCAGAGTGTAGACTTTTTCTTTTCTTCATCATCTCTCTCTCCAAAAAACTGAGTGAAGCCGTTTCAAAAGATACCACGTCCAGCCTGGTTGCTAGAAAGAATGAGCCTGGTGGCTCATTAATAAAAAGCAGACGCGACCCACTCGATCAGCTGATCGATGCTAGAAATTACAAACCCTGGTTTATATTTTAATATAAACATAAGTTTATATGTGTGAAAACGATTTTAATTCGAGCTACTTTTTCGATAAAGTGGATTGTTATTGAAAGCTTAGACACATTATTTCAGTCTAAACAATTTCTGGAGAATACGATAAATTAGTGAAGGACATCAAAGACTCCTAAATGAGAAAAATGGAAGTTGGAGGTGGTAAGCTCGACAGTTAATCTTGAGTTAAAAATATTTAACAAACCAATGAATTTCAGACAAAAATTACAACTTTAAAAACGGATTGGCATACACGGAGGACGATATTTTGATATACAATATTTTTGTTTGTAATTTACCAAAGAAGGTAGGAAAGCCCTTGATCTCAAAAATGTAAGAAATACACTGAAAGACGACCTAACGAATGTAAACGGATGTTACAGAAAAAAATGCACCGTATTTTGAAGGAACAGTATTACTTTTAACATAAACTGATAGTATATTCATAATTTTTTGCCGATTACTGTCGTTTTAGACAACTGAAGAGGAAGTTCTTATATATTTCTCCAGTTTTGGCGAAGTAAAATCGGTGCATTTGGTTGCAGATAAACGTAAGGCACGGAAATCTAAAAAAATCGGTTTCATTCATTACACAGATGCAACAAGTGCAGCAAGGTAAGATGCCATCACAAAATAGCAAACAAATTTACAGAAATCAAAATGGTTTAACACCATAATTAAAGTAACTGCACATAACGTAAAGTTTTGTTTATAGAATCAAGAATGACGAGACTACGCATTACGCAGGTCCGTTATCTTTTTTGTTTTAGAATGACTTTATCTTTAAGGTGCATACACATAACTTTTATCTATCAGTTGTAAAAGAAATCTTGGGTTTAGGAGGTGAGAAGCGAGTTTGATTTCCTTTTTTATCGTTATTCTCGGAAGTATCCGCCCCTTTTTTGGGGCGCGGTTGAAGGTAAATGTGGAGTTTTTCCCTTGAAAATGGATTGTTTTACTCGGAAATTGGATCATGAAGATACTCCAAAAAGTATATCTGGTAGAAGCCCAGTGTTTTACGTTTAAAATGGTATATAAAATGATATACCTCTTGTATTCGTAAATTATAAAGCGAATGAAAGTAAAAATCGGCAGTGTGAGATTTCATTGATTTTCATAATTTACATCATTTCATCACTACAAATCAAATTTTTAACTGGTATTTTCCTAGAATAAGCAACAATAACTTTTTGAAATATACCCAGCAACATATTTAGCGAAAACATTATTTGTGCCTTTGCCACCAGGTATATTTTGAATAACGGTAACGCAGCAGAATACCACTTCGAGCTTCATTTTAGAGGGCGTGTGCGGCCTGCGGCCTTGCCTTTTGATTATAACCCTTAGTATGTCTAACGCCGGCTACGCAGTAAAATCGTATTTTTTTCCTCCACCATTTTTTTCGTTTCAACTAAATTATATTCATAATTATGTAAAAAATCAAAAACACTTTTATTTTAGTGTTCTGAAGAATTCAACACTGCATAAACTTAAATCGCAACCTGTTCTTGTCTTAGCGTGTAATAGCTGGCTGCAACCATTCGTTTCATCACCTGATGATAGCGAATCAAATGCTGATGATGAAAGCATTCAGGAAAGGAAATCATTTAAGCTAACGATGCTAAATGATGATTGTCTGGAACATATTTTTAAAAAACTAGTACTCAAAGATCAAGTACGGTTTGCTATGACCTGTCAACGCTTTAAGAATATTTTTGAAATGGTTTGTAAATCAGAGTATAAAAACCATCAACTAGAGGACCTGAAGTCTTTAACGCTTTGGGAAATTCGAGAATTTTTCATATTATTTGGAACCCATATAGTGACACTTCTTGGTGTTGCCCCTTACAAATATCGCGACCGGATCATTGAGTTTATTGGAAAATTTTGTCCAAACATAAAAAGCATGAAATTCAATTTAAACAGGTTTGAGTCTTCGAGTTTCTCTAAACTCTTAAGGAAGCTGCGAACGTGCACAGTGTTGGAATTACACAATTGCTATCTTGACGACCACGCCATTCATGCATTGAAAAAATTGCCAAATTTACAGTCTTTGTCAGTGGCCGGCAATTATGAATTAACAGGTGAGCTCGAATGACTAAACGCAGAACCAACGAATGTTTTAGTCTTTCTTCTTCCTAGGTAAATATATGAATCGTTTGATTACAGTAACAGATCTCGTGCTATATGGGTGTGGAAACATACAGCGTAATCATTTTGCTAGAGTTATTAGGTCACTCAAAGATCTAAAATCCCTTGATATCCGACTTTGCGGATGCTTAAAAGCGTCCCTACGTAAAATGCTTAACCATAGCCACAGACTTGAATCTCTTAAAATCTCCTGTTCATTCGAGTCGTACGAATGCATTGCTTGTTTGCCGAGCCTAAAAAAAATTGAGCTTCTCGCCTCTGCGACAACAATATCACTTCGCCAGCAACTCTTTGAAGAACTGGTCGAGCATAAAGCCAATCAACTAGAATCCCTTGAGATCGCCACTAAAAACTGTGTTAGCATTGAGCAAGTACGTCAAATCGCGTTACTCACGAACCTTAAGCACTTAAGATGTGGCAACAATAAATATCTTACAGATGAGTGTCTGCAAAAGTTTACGAATTTGAAAAATCTTGAAGAAATAGAACTCAAGAACTGTGTTTCCATTACTAACGAAGGTCTATTGCAGCTGGTTCAGAGCTGCACCAATCTGAAAGAAGTTAACATACAACTTTGCACTCGTATTACGGATCCGTTCGTATCGAAAGTAATTCAAGTACTGAAATCCACGCAAAACCAACGTGGAAAGGAGGCGTGCTTGTTCTATGTTGCTAGTTCGGGGATCAGTAGTTATATGATAAACGTAGGTATTATCGGCGAGTTTGAGTTAATGAATATGTAGTTTATTTGAATGTCATTGGTGGCATGGGTGTGTTTGTATTTCACTATACATATATATTGTATATATTTTATGAAATTTAAAACTTAACTTTTTATATGTATAAAACTATTAGAATGATGAATACATTGCTGCAATCGGATTGTTAAAATTATCTTTCCACGTTCCTGCCACGCTGGAGCTTGAAGGAGGAGAGTACCTAGATGATTCAGATGATGACGTTTGTAATGAAGAAAGTTATGATACTGATTACGATGAGTACGTTGATTACTATGATAACTATTACGGTCATTACTATGACTACTCTGATTACGATGATTAAGATGATCCATTAGACCTACCTTCGCAGATGGTTTTAATGATGCTGAAACTAACGATACATACGGTATTAAGTTTTATATTGTACAATATACATATAAATAACTTTTTTGTGAGAGTTTGAACATAACATTTGATGTTATATTGAGTTTGTTCATCCAATTTTTCCGAATATGAATTGTCTACTAATTAAGTTTTTATAGATAGGGATATCTTATTTTATATCGATCGCAGTATATATGTTTAACATGGCAGTACAAAAAGAAAAACTTTGTGTTGATACGTTAATATTTATTGTTTCATTTTCGGCGTTCTAGCAAAGGAAATAGTTTTTGTCGCTCTTGTCTTGTTTCCGAGTTATGACCTTCCGTTATTTGAACATATTGACAAAATAACTCTAGCAGATAACTACATGCTGATGGTGTGGTGAAAAGATACTTCAATTATCTTTCATTTATGTAAACATATTATCAGAAAAAGTTTACTTTTCAAGAGAAATTGAATATTAGGCTTTGTAATAAAATTTTATTCCACTCATTTTTTTCTAAGTAAACCGTATAATTATATTACATACCTATCTCAGTATTATGAAAATACTTTCTTATGTTGGTATACATATTTTCCATGGAAAGACCCACAGTGACCGATGAATAATCATTTCTATCAATAATAAATGTTTTTATCCTCAACAATTCACAGCTTAACTCAACTGCATTTATGAAAAAAACTGACTTCAAAGTTGAACTCGCTCTTAGTTATTTTTTATAGCATTGATTTTTCAATATTTACTTGTTTATAAGAGGGATATTACAATTGAACTCATACCATAAAAACTGACTCACAACAACAACGTACAAAAAATGCAAAGAGATCAAACAAAGATCAGTTAATGGTAATTTTTCTTTCATTGATACTCTAATGTCACGTTCGTTGCTCAAAAGCATCACTTCTTATCAACGTCTGCGTTGTTAGTTGCAATTGATTGAAAATTGAAATTTAAATGCGTAGAATTTAAAAAAATAATTGCAGGGGGCAGTTTTAATAAAAATAAAATTTTATTAAGTTTCAAAGGTTGTCCGCCAGGGCACTGATGCCTAATGGTAAGTAAAACTCAACAGCAATTTTTAGAATTTCATATTTTTATTTATGTTTTTTATTAGCTCTCATGCATCCTTTATACATATATCCATAATAATGTCCTTATTCAAAAGTTACGTTGTTTTTTATTTAATTATTTAAATTTTCAAAACTTTTAGGTGTAGGATATCTTTACAAACCAAACACCAAACAAAATTATGCCAGAGAGCAGAAATGCTTCATCGAGGGCAAACAATGTTCGTAGTGTAATATCGGCAAAAGCGAAGTACATTTCGTACATATTACAAAAATTCAACTTTCACACAACTTCACATTAGTGAACTACCTACGATCTGCCACGATCACGGAGGTATTGATGGCTCGCGCTATTAGTTTGGCAAAACCAATCACGGTAAATAGGTTTCAGAAATATAAGTTCTTCTGACACTGTTGGCCTCAAGAAATTCAATTATTTTCAGCGGATCATTGTCAACTACCAAAAGGATCCATTAACAAAGAAGACGTCTCTGACTTATTATTATTATTATTATATGAGGACGGGCGAGCTTATGCAGTACTGCGGCTCATTTGGCCTATTGTACCATCCCTCTGTTGTTAGAGTGGTTGTTCCACCCCAGTTTTCCTTATGAATGCCATAAGTTTTGAATGACTTAACTTAGCCAGCTCCGAGTGCTCCACTATCTCTTTCCCGAAGACTAACCTTCTAGTACTATGAAAAGCCGGGCACTCAGAGACTAAGTGTAGGGACGACTCAATAGACTCCATGCAGAATCTGCACTGAGTCTCACTCGACAACATCATCTTATTCAGATGATGTCTCAAGTTGCAGTGTCCCGTGATAAATCCCACCAAGGTCTTTATACACTTCTTGTCCATATTCCAGAGGGATTTAGAGCTTAGTAGAGAGTATTGTGGTAGGAACAGTTTTGTGCATTTCTGTACTATGGTTTGGGCCCAGTATTTGTTTGCCTCCGCCAGTGCCCATTTTTGCATTATTTGTTTAAATAGGGATCTGCTTATTCCGAATCAAGGCTCTGGTCCAACAAAGGCCTCAGCCGACCCAGACTTGGCCAGTCTGTCAGCCTCTTCATTTCCGTCAAAACCCCTGTGCGCCGGTATCCAATGTAAGGTCACCCGGTTCCTCTTGGCTAGTTCGGAAAGGATACTCGCCGTTTCCAGTACCAGCTTTGATGTTATCACATAGGAATCCAGAGCTTTTAGTGCAGCCTGGCTATCTGTGTAAATTACTATGTTTTTGTTTTGTGTGTGTTTGCGGGTCATAAGCCTAGCACACTCATTAATAGCCAGGATTTCAGCTTGAAAGACAGACGTTAACTTGGACAGACTCACAGTGTTTCCCGTATTGCTCGATGCGTCAAAGACACCTGATCCTGTGCCCTCGTCTGTTTTTGAGCCATCTGTGTACCATACATAGTTATATGATGATATATGATGACTATCTGTTTCCAAACTCTTCAGTCTGCTCCAGAGTTTTAAGGATTGATAAGTGGCCTTTAGAATGCCTTGGCCCAACTAACAATCCATGGTGATACAGGCGATGCATGCTCAGCTTTGCCGCCATCTGTACGTGTATGTGTAATGGGATCAGGCCTAGTATGACGTTTAAACTGGCCGTTGGTGTTGATCGAATGCAACCCGTCATACAGACAGCTACTAGTCTTTGCACTCTTTCCAATCTTCGTATTGTGGACAGTTCCCTTGTTTTTGTCCACCATACTAATGCCGCATACGTCACCACCGGTGCCACTATCATGTGGTAAAGCGTTAGAATTGAGTTGGGTTTAATCCCCCAATTCATTCCGCATATCCTCCTACAGATCCACAAGGCCTGAGTAGCCTTATTTATTATGCGATCCATATGGGGATTCCATGATAGTTTACTGTCAAGGATCACACCTAGGTATTTCGCACTCTTGGATGATGGTATTGTTTCTCCATATAGATGAGGTTCTTTTAGACCGACTAATTTCCGCCTATAGGTAAAATGCACAATAACTGTCTTTTTCGGGTTTACAGAGAGTTGAGCTTTATTACACCATCTCTGTACTTCAATTAGTGCCATCTGAATTATTTCCGACACGGTTTCCTCGTATTTCCGTCTGACGATGACTGCTATGTCGTCTGCGTACCCAATGGCGTGAATTCCCAACGACTTTAACGTCTTGAGGAGTTCGTCCACTACCATTGACCATAGGAGGGGGGAGAGCACTCCACCCTGTGGGCACCCCACCGTGGTGGTCGCTGACAGGGTCACATCGTCGATTTCCGACTTTATGATCCTGCCGCGGAGCATGTTTTCTACCCATCTCACCACAGTGTGCGGTACCCCAAAGTTAGAGAGAGCGGTGCTTATGGATTTAAATGACGTGTTATTGAAGGCCCCTTCAATATCCAGGAAAGCAATCACACAGATTTCCTTGGAGGATATTGCTCCTTCAATTTTCGTCACCACTTCATTTAGCGCCGTCTCAGTAGATTTCCCTTTGGCATACGCATGTTGCTCATTAGATAGGGAATTAAATCGTAGTATATCAATTCTAATAAACTTGTCGATTAGTTTTTCTAGTCCTTTTAGAACGAATGACATTAGGCTTATTGGGCGGAAAGATTTCGGGTTGTGCCCGTCATTTCTGCCTGGATTGGGTAAGTACCTAACTAATACTGTTCTCCAAGCTGATGGGATATGGCCATAAGCGAGACTACAGCTATAAATTTTTGTAATATTGGTGCCAAAGAATCAGCTCCATATTGCAGCAGTGCTGGGAAGATGCCATCTTCCCCAGGCGATTTAAAGGGCTTGAATGAAGAGACGGCCCACTTAACTGCATGTCTGCTACAGATTCGATTCCCTACTCTCCAATCCTCCCTGGATGGTTGACTAAACCGCCCTCCATCAGAGTGATTGGGCTGATTCAGAATCACTGAATTCGGGAAACGTGTGCTGAGCAGAGTTTCAAGGCTCTCTCTCTTGTCGAGAGTAAAGCCGCCACCATTCCTGGTCAATGTGCCAATCGGGGTGGTTTTATCATTAGCCAGAATTTTCCTGATTTCCTTATTGTATTCAGTTAGGGCTGCTGAGTAAGTATGCCATTCGTTGTTCCGTTTGGCTCTATTAAACAGCTTCCTAACTTTCTTCCTAAGGCTAGCTAAATGCCCATTCCACCATGGTGTCTTTCTGTTTACACTCTTAGTCTTGAGCGGGCAATTGTCCTCATATGCTGCAATAATGGAGCGACCAACGAAATTCGTTGCAAGCTCCAATTTGTTTACAGTGTCTACTCTTGAGGGTATGATATCGACGACTAGATTACTTAACTGCTCGCTATATGCTTCCCAGTTCGTATTCTTTTTCTGTCGATATGGGGTTACTCTTACTCCACTGCCATGGCTCAGCTCAAACCGAATTTGTCTATGATCAGACATAGACGGCTCGTCCGAGACCAGCCAGTTGTATACGAGATTAGAATGAGTGTTGGAGGTAAGTGTCAAATCAAGCACTTCTCTCCTATTTATTGTTATAAAGGTCGGTCTGTTTCCTATATTACAAATACTTAAACTATAACAGTTTATAAATTCTAAAAGTGACTCACCCCTGCTATTGACGTCGGTGCTATCTCAGATGGTGTGGTGGGCGTTGACATCACAGCGAAGAACGACGTCCGTCTTGGTTCTCTTGCCATAATCCAACAGCTTCGCCACTTCGTCAGGGGGGCAATCAGGACTGTCACCAGCGAAGTACGCTGATGCCACGATTACCTCCCTGGGTCCGAACCTCACCTTTGCCGCAGTCAGATCCATTGTCAGGAACTCTATCAAAGGGAAGAAATTAGTGTTATTATTAAAGATAATGCAAGTTCTTGGTCTGCTTGTTGCCGCATACAAACACTTACCTGTGGGCAGCGAGAGACCGAGGATTTTCCCCTTAGTGCAGGTCCATGGCTCCTGCACCAGTGCCACATCCAGCTGGCTGCTGGACATGTTGTGTACCAAGACAGCGGTTGCTGCCTTGGCATGATGAAGGTTGATTTGGTGGCGAAGTGTGCCCCCCTATTTCCACCCCGTCCCCTTCCACGCTCCGAACGTCTCTGGATTGAGAGATTCAGAGGCAAGTCTCGGGTCTTTAAGGAATTTTAGAATTGTTGTTGCCAACGTTAGTTGGCGTTAATAGTATTTTGTACTTACGTGTTTGTGAGTTCTAAAATTAATTTTCTCCTAAAATCCTGCACCAATTCTGATGATAAATATATATAACGAAAGGTAAGAGACTCTACTCTTATAATATTGAGATAAGTATATAGGTTAATAACACCTTTTATTTAGTAAAAAATTAATAAATGAAAACAAAGTATAAAAAAAATCTAAAATTTCAATTTTCTTGAAAAGTAATAGTTTTTCGATAACATATTACCTTACATAACTGAAAGATAATTTGAATACCTTTCAACCATGCCCATAATATGTAGGTATCTCTAATCGTTTCGGAGATATAGGTCCGAAATATTCTTACTTTAAAGGACAATAAGCGTTTATGACTGCGCCTTATATAGCTTTCTAAGGCGCAGTCATAAACGCTATACCGAAATAACAGCGATGCGTCACCATATGTTTTGACAACAAGTTTTTAAACATTCATACGCACATGAACATGAACATAAACGCAACGCAAGACGCACTTATTTAGGTACCACAGCACACGAGCACGAGAATTGTTTACACACAAAACAAAAAAAAAAGTCTTAGGCCGTGGTTATGCTATCGAGTTTTGCTTTGCAAGTAGGACTTTTTTTTGTTGTTTTGTGTGTATACAATTCTCTCTTTTACATACAAAACAACAAAAAAAAAGTCCTACTTGCCAAGCAAAACTCGATAGCATAACCACGGCCTTACTTGCCAAGCAAAACTCGATAGCATAACCACGGCCTAACTGTGCATTCACACCACGCAATTGAGTGTTCGTATGATCTCGTGGATGTGAAAAGCATTAAATTCGAAAATTTCCGGTACTTTGTTGGATTATGGGAATTTTTATTGAAAGCGTTGAGAACTAAGTTGAGTCTGAATATTTTGGAGAACACGAAAATTAATTATCAAAGCGATTCCTAAATACAAAAGAAATGGAGTTTGACTATTTTAGTAAGCTAACCAGTTAATCTTGAGTTAAACATTTTTTACAATCCAATAAATTGCAGGGAACAATCACCACTTTAAAAACGATTTAGCATATACCGAGGACCGCATTTTAATATATAATATTTTTGTGTATAATGTACCAGGGAAGGTAGGAAAGGATGTTACAGATGAAGGTTCGAATATTAGAAAAAATGCAAATGAAAGAATAGGGCGTCAATAGGGTCTTTATTGACGAAGCTCCTATTTTTTACTGCTGTTTGTTGTCACTAACATCAGTTACCACCCCCTTCGCCAGGGTTCTGGGTAGGCCATTGAAGTGGTAATCAAATTTACTTTTATTTATTTAAACAAAATTAAATTGGAAAACTTTTATTTTTGGAAAAAAATTAAACTTTAAAATTTAGGTTAAACCTAATAACCTAATTTAAAAATAACTTTAGTATTCATGATTTGTTTGCCTGTTTATTTTCGTTCTAGACAACTGAAGAGGAACTTCTTCTATATTTCTCCAGGTTTGGCAAAGTAAAATCGGTTCGCTTGGTTGCAAATAAGCGAAAGACACGGATTTGTTTTCCAAAAGTCGGTTTCATTTACTACATGGATGCAACCAGTGCAGCAAGGTAAGTGAATGAAAGGATACCATCGTAAGGTGGCCGACGTCTTATGCGATAACATTTCTTTTATTTTAGTGTTCTCAAGCATTCAACATCGCATAAACTTAAATCGGAACCGTTTGTTTAAGTTGTTTTTGCTTTCCGACAGGGTAGATATATGATGTATTGTGGAACGATTTTCCGTCATCCCATGTCAAATTTGGTTTGGAGACAAACCGGTTTCGGCGTTGTGCCATCTTCAGTGTCTTTTTTCGTTCTGTCTGTTTCATTGTTGTTCTGTCGTATTTATTAAGGTTTTGTTCCTTGTAATTGTCCGGTAATTAGTTTTCAGGTATGTATACGTCAGGTAGCAATCGGTTGTCCTGTGTGGCAGGTGACTCAGGTAGCTGGGTTCAATTAGTTTTTGTATTTTTTTGATTTCTGCTAATTGGGTTTTCCGTATTTCCGGTATCTGTGTTTATTGCATTGTCTTTATGGTGTCTGGGTAGGTAGAAGTCAGTAATTCTTTGTTTATGGGTTTTTGTAGTTTGATCTTGTGTATTGGGTTTTATGATTCCGTCGTTGTGCTTGTTTCGTTTTTTATAAAGTAGTTTTAGGGGTTCGAATATTACGTCTGAGATAGTGTTTGTTTGTTCATTTATTATGCGCCCGTCAAATGTTTTTTGTTTATATATTTCCATGTTTTCTAGTATGTTCAGTCGTCGTCCTTTGTGCTGTACATGTAGTAATTTTACTGTCTTCTTTATGTGCTGTGGTGTGCATTTGTTGTCGAACATGTGGTTTGCGAAATTGGATTCTGGTGTCGCGCTCGGTTTTCGTGTCTTCTTGTTGTAGTCCCGTATGTGTTCTCGGAATCTCGTTCTTCAATCGGAACCCATTTCCATCATAGCTTGTTATAGCTGGTTGCAACCATTCGTTTCACCACCTGAAGGTAGGGAATCAAATTCTGATGATGAAAGACTTCTGGAGAGGAAATCATTTAAGCTAACGATGCTAAATGATGATTGTCTGGAACATATTTTTAAAAAACTAGGACTCAAAGATCAAGTGCGGTTTGCTATGACCTGTCAACGCTTTAAGAATATTTTTGAAATGGTTTGTAAATCAGAGTATAAAAACCATCGACTGGAGAACCTGAAACCGTTAACGCTGTGGGAAATTCGAGAATTTTTCTTAATATTGGGACCTCATATAGTGACACTTCATGGTATTGCTCCGGATAAATATCATGACCGCATTTCCGAGTTTATTGGAAAATTCTGCCCAAACATAAAAAAAATCAATTTCAACACAACCATCTTTGAATTTTCGAACTTCTTCGAAGTTTTGGGGAAGCTGCAAAACTGCACGGTGTTGGAATTATGCTGTTGTAGACTTAAAGACCACGCCATTAATTCATTGAACAAATTGCCAAATTTGCAGTCTTTGGCGGTGGCAGATAATTATGAATTAACAGGTGAGGTCGAATGACTAAACTCCGAACTAACGAATATTTTAAACCTTCTTCCTAGGTGAATATATGAATCGTTTGACTACAGTAACAGAGCTCGTGCTATTTGGGTGTCGAAATATACAGACTTCTCATTTTGCTGGAGTCATTAAGTCATTAAAACAGCTGAAATCCCTTGATATCCGCCTTTGCGGACGCTTAGACACGTTTTCACTAAGTATAATGCTTGACCATAGCCACAAACTTGAATCCCTTTCAATCTCATGTTCTATCGAGTCGTACGAATGCATTGCTCGTTTGCCGAGCCTAAAAAAACTGGAGCTTCTCGCCTTCGCGAAAACAACAGCACTTCGTCATCAACTCTTTGAAGAATTGGTCAAGCATAAAGCCAATCAGCTAGAATCGCTTAGAATCGCTGCTAAAAACTGTGTTAGCATTGAGCAAGCACGTCAAATCGCTTTACTCACGAACCTCAAGGAGTTAATATGTGGCAACAATGAATATCTTACAGATGAGTGTCTGCAGAAGTTTACGAATTTGAAAAATCTTGAAAAAATAGTGCTCAAGAACTGTGAATCCATTACTAACGAAGGTCTATTACAGCTGGTTCAGAGCTGCACCAATCTGAAAGAAGTTAACATAGAACTTTGCACTCGTATTACGGATTCGTTCATATCGAAAGTAATTCAAGTACTGAAATCCACGCAAAATCAACGTGGAAAGGAGGCGTGTTTGTTCTATGTTGCTAGTTCGGGGATCAGCAGGCATATGATAAACGTAGGTATTATCGCTAAACAAATAGTGCGAGTTTGAGTTAATAAATTTGTAGTTTATTTGAGGGTCATTGGTGGGATGAGACGAGATGTCTTTTATTTGACTATATATTGTATATATTTTATGAAATTTAAAACATAACTTTTTATAAAACTATTAGAATATTGCGGCAAACGGATTGCTAAAAATAAAGTCTGTCTACTTTCCTGTCACGTTTTTTGAAGATGAATATATACGTGATGACTATTACAATGAGGACAGTTATGATACTGATTACGGTGATTACTCTGATGAACGTGGGAGTCATGATTCCTCTGATTATGAGGATTAAGATGATTATGATGATCCATTAGACATACGTAGATCATGCTTTCGCAGATGGTTTTAATGATGATGGAATTCATGATACATATTTAATTAATTATTAATTTAATTATATTAATTTTTATACAATATATGTACATACATACATATAAATTTCGCACATAGTGTCTAACATATAATTTTCCCTACTGAATATCAATTGTCTATTATTTAGGTTTTAATGGAAAGATATTTTATTTTATATTAATCGCAGTATGTGTTTAACATGTCAGTATAAAAAGAAAAACTTTATATTGATACGTTAATATCTATTGTTTTTTTTTTGGCGCATATTACCGGCGTGTTTTACCGTTGCTGATACGCTCTGAGTTTTTTGTTTTGCTGCTTTTTATGCTGACTCTGACTTCAACTAAACTTTTTGTCGCTGTCGTCTTGTTTCCGAGTTATTTCCTTCTGGCATTTCACATTGTTGGTGCAGTATCTCCTCTAGGAGATAACTACATGTTGAGAATGTGGTGAAAAGATACTTGAATTATCTTTAATTTATGTGAACATATCGAAAAAAGTTTACTTTTAAGAAAAATTCAATTTTAAGATTGGTTTTAATAAAAGGTTTTAATTTAAAGTTTTAATAAAATTTTCCACTCTTTATACCATACACCAGTCTTTCTCAAAGTGGGCGATAACGCCCCCTTGTGGGTGATAGAGACCTACGCGGGGGCGGTGAAAGACAAACAAAAACTAGGATTTGGAGCAACTAAATCGCCGGTAATATGCGCCGAAAAAAAACAGATATTAATCAGGCATCAACAATAAAAAAAATCGCTTGATTTTTCATAAAATTTTTTTACCTTCGGCGCTCTAACTTAACAAAAATATTTCACCCGATTTTTCATACAAATTTTGGCATATATAATGATCGGTAGGGAAACGCCAATCGTGTTGTTGTTTTTTCAAGTTGCTGTAGTATGTGGAGCAGACCCCAAAAACAAAAAAATCTTCGCCGAAAAAAAACAGATATTAATCAGGCATCAACAATAAAAAAAATCGCTTGATTTTTCATAAAATTTTTTTACCTTCGGCGCTCTAACTTAACAAAAATATTTCACCCGATTTTTCATACAAATTTTGGCATATATAATGATCGGTAGGGAAACGCCAATCGTGTTGTTGTTTTTTCAAGTTGCTGTAGTATGTGGAGCAGACCCCAAAAACAAAAAAATCTTCAAAAGTGCTATAACTCCAAAACTGAAAAATTTTTATGAAAAATCGCGCGAAAATAGGTATAGAAAGCTAATAAAACTTAGTTTCTTGTTCCCCGCAAATTATGTGGGTTAATTACACATTTCACTTAATTAATGGAGGAAAAAGAGTACTGAAAATATTAAAATCGCGTTTTCTGGCAAAACCTTACTTTACATAAATGAAAGGTACTTAAGTTACCTTTCGAACGATATACATCTATACCGGATATCTTCTATAGTTAAAGAGATATTAGGCAAATAAGTTCAAATTTCAAAGTGCTATAACACCGAAACCAGAGGGGGGCAGAAGAAGATTTTTTTGTTTTTGGGGTCTGCTCCACATGCTACAACAACAGAAAAAAACAAAAACACGGTTAGCGTTTCCCTACCGATCACTATATGCTCCCAAATTTTTTAATTTCAAATGAGTACAGCTAAAATAATGTAATACAAAAGTAAGTATAACATATTATATACCATTTTAAAGGTAAAGGAACAAGCTTTTCATAACTGTAATTTGTTTTATACCTTAATGTGTCCGTTTGGAAGAAAAATATTGTTGTTTCAAGATCAACTTGTCACATTTTTCTAAAAATCAATATAACTCCTTAACTGCCATCTTATGGGAAAAACTGTATATTACATAAATAAAAGGCATTAAAAATACCTTTCCAACAGTACGTCGTTTGTTACGCTAGCTCACTTTATGTCTATGACATAAGTGCCTTTCATTAGTACCATTTATTTGACTTTCAAACGTTCATAAATCCAAGATGGCTGACCAGCCCCCGAGAAAACATGACCACTTCCGGTTTTAACGGTCTCAAATAACGCTAAAAAAAAAGATTAAAAAAATCTGATCTTGGCAGCTGTTCTGCATTTCTTCCTTTATACGTTTCTATACTTATTTATAGCATTAGTAGTCTTACTACTAAAAACAATAAGTGCGTTTTGCGTAGAAATATTCTACATTTTTATAGCTCAGGAAAAAACTTTTCACAGCCACAAAAACAGTCTGACCACAAACAGTGCACACAGCAAAAGAGAATAATAACTGTGCATTCACACCACGCAATTGAGTGTTCGTGTGATCTCGCGGATGTGACAACCATTTAATTCGAAAATTTGCGGTACTTTTTTGGATAAAGAGGTTTTTTATTGAAAGCATTGGGTCTGCATAAATTGGAAAACACGAAAATTAATTACCAAAGCGATTCCTACATACGAAAAAATGGAATTTGAGGATTTTAGTAAGCTAGCCAATTAAACTTGAGTTAAACATTTTTTATCCAATAATCCAATCCAATAAATTGCAGAGCGAAATCACCATTTAAAAAACGATTTTGCATACACCGAGGACGACATTTTAATATATAATATTCTTGTGTATAATGTTCCAGAGGAGGTAGAAGTGATGTTACAGATGAAGATTGGAAGACGAAAAAATACAATCGGAAGAAGAGTGCATAAATTTACTTTATTGAGGAAGTATTTTGCTGTTGTTTGTTGTGGGAACTCTAACAACAACATCAGTTGTTGCTCCCCCCCCCTCCCTTTGCTTTGGTTCAGAGTTGGTTATTGAAGTGGTAATCAAATTGACTTTCATTAATTTTTATCGACGAGAGCGACGGCAACTGATGTTGGAGTAGTCCCCAGAACAAACAACAGCAACAACAAAAAAATCAAAGATCAGGTTCAATAAAGTAAATTTATTCCAAGAACAAGATTACTTTTAACTAACTTCCAATCTACAAATACATATAAATACGCCAGGAGAAACGGGTTCCATCCCTCTAGTATTCATAATTTGTTTGCTCGTTTATTTTCGTTTCAGACAACTGAAGAGGAAGTTCTTCTATATGTCTCCAGTTTTGGCAAAGTAAAATCGGTGCGCTTGGTTGCAGATAAACGTAAGACATGGAAACCTGCTCGAAAAGTCGGTTTCATTCACTACACGGATGCAACCAGTGCAGCAAGGTAAGACACCATCGTAAGGTGACAAATCAGATCAGAAATTCAAATGCCGAAATAGATCTGTCCGACGTCTTTTGAAATGAGATTTCCTTTATTTTAGTGTTCTGAAGCATTCAACACCGCATAAACTTAAATCCGGACCCATTTCTGTCTTAGCTTGTAATAGCTGGCTGCAACCATTTGTTTCACCAACCGATGATAGCGAATCAAATGCTGGTGGTGAAAGCATTGAGGAGAGTAAATTGTTTAAGCTAACGATGCTAAATGATGATTGTCTGGAACATATTTTAAAAAAACTGGGATTCAAAGATCAAGTGCGGTTTGCTATGACCTGTCAACGCCTGCAGAATATTTATGAAATGGTTTGTAAATCGCAGTATAAAAACCAACGACTGGAGGCCTTTGATTCGTTTACGATGGGGGAAACTCGAGAGTTTTTCTTTATATTTGGATACAATATAGAGGCAATTTCTGGTTATTGCGCTTGTAATTTACGCGACCGCATCTTTGAGTTTATTGGAAAATTCTGCCCAAACATACAAAGAATCAACTTCAATTCAACTTACTTCGAATCTTCGAACTTCTTCGAAGTTTTGGGAAAGCTTCAAAACTGCACGGTGTTGGAATTATGCTATTGTAATCTTAAAGACCACGACATTCGTGTATTGAACAAATTGCCAAATTTGCAGTCTTTGACGTTGGCCGATAATTTTCAATTAACAGGTGAGCTCGAATGACTAAACGCCGAACTAACGAATGTTTTAAACCTTTTTCCTAGGTGAATATATGAATCGTTTGACTACAGTAACAGATCTCATGCTATTTGGGTGTCGAAATATACAGCCTCCTCATTTTGCTGAAGTCATTAAGTCACTAAAAGAGCTCAAATCCCTTGATATCCGACTTTGCGAACGCTTAGACTCGTTTTCACTAAGTATAATGCTTGACCATAGCCACAAACTTGAATCTCTTAAAATCTCATGTTCAATCATGTCGTACGAATGCATTGCTCGCTTGCCGAGCCTAAAAAAACTGGAGCTTCTCGCCTTCGAGTATATAAGAGAACTTCGTCAGCAACTGTTTGCAGAATTAGTCAAGCATAAAGCCAATCAGCTAGAATCGCTTAGAATCGCCGCTATAAACTGTGTTAGCATTGAGCAAGCACGTCAAATCGCTTTACTCACGAACCTCAAGGAATTAAAATGTGGCAACAATGTAGATCTTACAGATGAGTGTCTGCAGAAGTTTACGAATTTGAAAAATCTTGAAAAAATAGTACTCAAGAACTGTGAATCCATTACTAACGAAGGTCTACTACAGCTTGTTCAGAGCTGCACCAATCTGAAAGAAGTTCACATACAACTTTGCACTCGTATTACGGATTCGTTCGTATCGAAAGTAATTCAAGTATTGAAATCCCCGCAAAACCAACGTGGAAAGGAGGCGTGTTGGTTCTATGTTGCTGGGTCGAGGATCAGTGGAGATATGATAAACGTAGGTATTATCGCCAAAGCAATAGTGCGAGTTTGAGTTAATGAATATGTAGTTTATTTGAGGGTCATTGGTGGGATGAGACGAGATATCTTTTATTTGACTATATATTGTATATATTTTAATGAAATTTAAAACATAACTTTTTATAAAACTATTAGAATATTGCGGCAAACGGATTGCTAAAAATAAGGTATTTCTACGTTCCTGCCACAGTTTTTGAAGATGAATATATACGTGATGACTATTACAAAGAGTACAGTTATGATACTGATTACGGTCATTACTCTGATGAACGTGGGAGTCATGATTCCTCTGATTATGAGGATTAAGATGATTACGATGATCCATTAGACATACGTAGATCATGCTTTCGCAGATGGTTTTAATGATGATGGAACTAACGATACATATTTAATTAATTATTAATTTAATTATATTAATTTTTATACAATGTATGTATATATAAATTTCGCACATAGTGTCTAACATATAATTTTCCCTACTGAATATCAATTGTCTATTATTTCAGTTTTAATGGAAAGATATTTTATTTTATATCAATCGCAGTATATGTGTTTAACATGTCAGTATAAAAAGAAAAACTGTATTGATACGTTAATATCTATTGTTTTTTTCGGCGCATATTATCGGCGTGTTTTACCGTTGGTGATACGCTCTGAGTTTTTTGTTTTGCTGCTTCTTATGCTGACTCTGATTACAAACTTTTTGTCGCTGTTTTCTTGTTTCCGAGTTATAACCTTCCGGCATTTCACATTGTTGGTGCAGTATCTCTAGGAGATAACTACATGTTAGGAATGTGGTGAAAAGATACTTGAATTATCTTTAATTTATGTAAACATATCGCAAAAAGTTTACTTTTAAGAAAAATTTAATTTTAAGGTTTTAATAAAATTTTCCACTCTATACCCTACACCAGTCTTTTTCATAGTGGGCGATAACGCCCCCTTGTCGGCGATAGAGACCTACAGGGGGGCGGTGAAAGACAAACAAAAACTAGGATTTGGAGCAACTAAATTTTTTTTATATGAAAACTAGTACATATATAAGCCTGACTTCGCCAGGAAGTTATTATTTTTTATTTATTTCGTAACAAAAATTGCGAAGTCTTTTGGACTTTCTCACCTTACACTTTTTTGGTTTAATTATTTTGTAGCATGAAAAGTTAAAAATTAATCGCAATTAATATCGATTGCTTGAATTTGATTCAAATATTGTTTGAGAATATTTCTTTAAAAGCAACATATTTTGCGATAACCGTCGTCTCCACCAGCGGTACTGGCAGTTTTCATTGGGAATGGTATGTGCGACCTCCTTTTAAAAAGTTGACCGCGATTCCCGTGGAGGCCACAGGTAACGCTATATCGCCTTTCCTCGCACCACGCTCAAGAGGGTTTTGTATAGGTAGGTTTTTCCACTTCCCCAGGTCCATCTAGGAAAAAGCATTTTGATGATCTGCTAGATGTGTATATTGCATCTATAACTCTATTAAAGCAACACCCTGTTCATCGTTTAAACATTCGACCATATTTTGACCTGTTGCTTTTTGGTTCTTTATATCAAGTGCTGCTCCGGCATCATGAGGCAAGTCTTGAGGTGGAAGTCTGTACAATTTTTACCATGTAAAATAAGAATTTCTTGGACATCGCGTAGGTCTATATTTTCACAGTCTGCGTTTGATCTACAATGATCCGTGTGTTTTCCAGGTAGATCTTCTGCGGCTCAAGTGGGCACCCAAAAACACAGGCACAAAGCAAACAATTCTCTGGCTTCCCAAACAGAATCGTCTTCTAAGATACCCAACTCCTTGCATGCCTCTTTGAATGTTTTGAATGTGACCCCGTGCCCAGTTCTTAAAACTGATATCTCCTGTCACATGTAATAGAAGTAGTCTTAGATGATATCGCTCACCTTCCGATATACTAATGTTCATTTTCTAAGCAACTATACACAACACCGCCAAAAATAGTCACAATCAAAACAAATTCAATGAAATTAAATTATTATGAAAAATTATTAAATTTTTAAATTAATAAATTTCAAAATTTTTTTTAATTTTTAAATTTTTCATAATAAAATCTGACAAATTAATCAGCACAATCTAGGAAAAAAAGTACAAATTTCCTCCCAATCCGATTTTTTGCAAAAAAATGGCGAAGCCGTTTGGATTTTTGAAATTTGCGATTTTTCTCATCAACATTAGATGCCCAGAAACATATGTGAAAAATTTCAGGTTTCTAAGAGATGTGGAAGTCCAAAGTTGTGTAAACAAACTCATTTAAAATACCTATTACTTTTTAGGGGGCGCTAGAAAATAATTGATTCTCAAAGTGGGTTGTAGATGAAATAAGTTTGAAAACCTGTGCCATACACCTTAAGGTTAAGGGTATATCATTTTGTCACGAAATGTGTAAAATAGAAATAGAGAAGAAAGATATAGAAAAGATATAGATATATATATATTCTTGATCAGCCTCACATGGGTCGATTCAGCCATGTCCATCCGACTGTCTGTCCGTTGAAATCACGATCAAAGGAGAAGATATAATGAAATTTGGCAGAAATATTCCTTGTTATGGTGTGCAGGTTGGTATTGAAAATGGGAAAAATCACTGAACGACCAGGCCTATTTTTTATTAAAAATGTAATATAAGCGTTCGTTTTTGAGTTATAACAAGAACACATAGAAAATCGCACGACGAATATTTCGGTGCGAACTGTCAGAAATCTTCTGCCGCAGCGAAATTTGGCTTGTCAAAGTCCATGTAAACACACACAAATAAGAAGAACAAGAGCGATGACTGCGAACAAATCGTATCCAGTTCGATCGCAGCTGCGATTTATTCACAGCCGCAAGCAGAGGCAGCGACGTAATTTTATTTTTTTCTCGTTTCCCATAAGAGGCTGTGTAATTTTGACAGTTCGCACCGAAATTTTCGTCGTGCGATTTTCTATGTGTTCAAGGTACGATCCAGTTCGTTCTCAGTGCGATTTATTCGCAGCCGTCGTTGTTCTCTTCTTGTTCTTCTTATTTTTGTGTGTTTATATCGACTTTGACAAGCCAAAATTATTATTATGCAGTGCATTATCCGTTAATATACCAAATATGTGCGTGATCCGCCCACAGTTTGGGTTACACAGGCGAAATAGGGTGTTAATAGGTTATATTTACAAGGGTTAAGGGGTTACAAATTAAAACTGAAACAGAAATGAAAGGTATATATAACTAGATTACAGTGAACGCTCTGCTACTCTCGACACAACTACTCGCAATGCTTTCGTTGAAATTAAAGCGTTCAAAAAAATAATCTTAACCGCTTGAAGGTGAGGACGCGCACAATTGTTTGTAGTGACAGCGAGCAATTTTTAAAGCTTTTTTCGAGGCGGCCTCAAGAGGCTTGGTGTAACATGGGCCATTAGATATCAGCTGTGTAGCAACATTTGTTTTTGTTTGAATACAATTACACAATATTTGAATGTGCAGTTTCGCCAACATAAAAAACGTTAAAAAGTACTGTGGTACCATCTACTAGTCAAGATATGCGTCGTCGGTATCTGAAATTTAGAATTACTGATCGGATTAAATATTAGCCTGAAAACTTAATCGGATTAAAATGTAAAAAGGCAGAGGAATAAGATGAAATTTGATTTCAGTGGTTATTTTTACGCGTGGTAAAACTTTGATTAAAACAGCAAATGAGGTAGGCAATAAGGCCCACTTGGTTAAATTTACCCCGCCTTGTTGTTTTCCTAACAAAAAGCTAGAAAACAGCAACAACGCGGGGTAAATTTAACCAAGTGTGAGCACAGGCATTACCGATATTTTCGGGTGTTCGGTTCACCAATAGGTCTATTAATAAAAAACCAATAAAAAGCAAAAGTGTAGCAAAATTTAGTACTTTTTGTATGGTGGTTGACGAAGTGTATGGAAAAATTAATTGGATCTGGTCTGTTTGTGAAAGCGGTTATTAATATTTATACTTATTTATAACATTAGTTTCTATACTTATTTATAACTTTAGTTGTTTTTTTATTACAATAAGTACGTTTTGCGTAGAAATACTCCACATTTTCATGGCTCTCGAAAACACTTTTCATAGCCGCAAAAACAGTGATCGTCTGACCACAAACTGCAATAAGGCCCATATTACATTGCAAACAGTTGTTCGATCGAACAGTCCAAAGAAATGAACTATTTTACTCTCCCGTCAAATCTGTTCGCTTGCTATGTTACATTGCAAACACAACAGTCAAACACTTTCCGTAGTATATATACATATTTGGAGTTGCTTTGTGCAATTATTTTCACGCAATCCTCCTTTTTCCGATATAAGTGGAGCTTTTTCACTCCAAAACATGCATACTTCTTTATTACACCACACAACAACCCTGTTCTGTTTGTAGTTTGCACTCATCGCCTGCGAACAGAGTATTTGCTATGCCAACAGTTCATCCGTTTCAATTCTCTCACGGATGAACTGAGAGTTGACAGCTTTATACAGAAGACAAAAACAATGTGACTGTTCGATAAGCAAAAGCGAACAATAACCGTGCATTCACACCACGCAATTGTTGCACGCACACCACGAGTGTTCGTGTGACCACGCGCTTTGATAAGTATTTAATTCGAAAATTTGTGGTACTTTGGTGGATTATGGGGTGTTTTATTGAAAGCATTGAGAAATAAGTTGAGTCTGAATGAATTGGAGAACTCGAAATTAATGACCAAAGCGATTCCTAAATACGAAAAAAATGGAATTTGAGGAATTTAGTAAGCTGGCCAGTTAATCTTGAGTTAATAATCCAATCCAATAATCCAATCCAAAAAATTGTAGAGCGAAATCACCACTTTAAAACCGATTCGGCATTCACCGATGATGACATTTTGATATACAATATTTTTGTTTACAATGTACCAGGGTTTGAAATGATGTTACAGATGAAGACAGGAAGATTTGAATAAATGCAAATGAAAGAACACGGCATAAATTTACTTTATTGATGAAGCTCCTATTTTTGTGCTGTTATTTGTTGTGAGAACTCTAACAACAACATCAGTTCCGCGTCTGGTTTCAGAGTAAGATCCTTGAAGTATGAAAATATCAGGCATATATCTCCCAAAATGTATAAGATACCAACATGGCTTTGTTATCGTTGGAAAGGTCTACAAATTGACTTTAATTTATGTAAACTAGATTGTATTGAACAACTTTTACTTTGTAATTTTAATAGAAAAATTAAATTTTAGAATTTAATGTAATTTTTTTCAACAATAGCGACAGCAACTGATGTTGCAGTAGTCCCCAGAACAAACAACAGCAACAACAAAAAGTCGGAGCTGTTCAATAAAGTAAATTTATTCCAAGAACAAGATTACTTTTAACTAACTTACATTCTACATATACATATATAAATACGCAGGAGAAAAGGGTTCCATCCCTCTAGTATTCATAATTTGTTTGCCCGTTTATTTTCGTTTCAGACAACTGAAGAGGAAATTCTTCTATATTTCTCCAGTTTTGTTAAAGGAAAATCGGTGCGCTTGGTTGCAGATAAACGTAAGTCATGGAAACCTGCTCGAAAAGTCGGTTGCATTTACTACACGGTTGCCAACAGTGCAGCATGGAAGTGCGTGGAGTTAAATTCGTAAATCCGACGCGAATTTAGCAAAGACACAAAGTAAAATACGAATTTGAATTCCTGCATAATTAGCAGTACCAAGGTGTCATTAAGGTAAGGTGTCATTAATTAAGGTAAGGTGTCATTCAGATTTACTTATTCGTTTAGTAAAACATATAATCTGAAAACTGTTTGTATATTGTTGGAAAGGTCAATATATCAGCTACCTAATCCTGAAAAATTCATCCGTGCACAGGCAAGGATGTGGCGTCAGTGGCCAATGTTACCCAGTGTACCTCCAGAAGCACTTCTCATACACATTTTGTTCAACAAAAAACATAACTTGGAGAAACGTTGTATACAGTTCGAAAGGTCACTATAACACCTACCTATTCCTGAAAAGGTAGCTGATATAGTGACCGAAGTGTATGAGAAGGTGCACTGGGTAACCAAACATTGGCCACTGACGCCACATCCTTGCCTGTGCACGGCTAGACTTTTCAGGAATAGTTAGGTGTTATAGTGACCTTTCGATCTGTATACAACGTTTGTCCAAGTTATGTTTTTTGTTGAACAAAGTGTTTGTTGAAGTGTATGAGAAGGTGCACTGGGTAACCAAACGTTGGCCACTGACGCCACATCCTTGCCTGTGCACGGATGAATTTTTCAGGATTAGGTAGCTGATATATTGACCTTTCCAACAATATACAAACCGTTTTCAGATTATATGTTTTACTAAACGAATAAGTAAATTTGAATGATACTGCTAATTATGCACGAATTTAAATTCGTATTTTGGCTTGTGTCTTTGCTAAATTCGCGTCGGATTTACGAATTTAACTTCACGCACTTGCAGCATGGTAAGATACCATTGTACGGTGCCAAATCAGATCAGAAATTCAAATAGCGAAATAGATCTGTCCGACGTGTTTTGAAAGGAGATTTCTTTTATTTTAGTGTTCTGAAGCAATCAACACCGCATAAACTTAAATTTAGATCCATTTCTGTCATAGCTTGTAATAGCTGGCTGCAACCATTCCTTTTACCACCTGATGATAGTGAATTAAATGCTGGTGGTGAAAGCATGCAGGAGAGTAAATTGTTTAAGCTAACGATGCTAAATGATGATTGTCTGGAACATATTTTAAAAAAGCTAGGACTCAAGGATCAAGTGCGGTTCGCTATGACCTGTCAACGCTTGAAGAATATGTTTGAAATGGTTTGTAAATCGGAGTATAAAAACCATCGACTGGGAGACCTGAAGTCGTTAACGCTGTGGGAAATTCGAGAATTTTTCTTAATATTGGGACCTCATATAGTGACACTTCAAGGTGTTGCTCCTTATAAAGATCGCGACCGCATCTTTGAGTTTATTGGAAAATTCTGCCCAAACATAAAAAGAATCAATTTCAATTCAACCAATTTTGAATCTTCGAACTTCTTCGATGTTTTGCGGAAGCTTCAAAACTGCACGGTGTTGGAATTATGCTATTGTAATCTTAAAGACCACGCTATTCGTGTATTGAACAAATTGCCAAATTTGCAGTCTTTGACGGTGGCCAACAATTATGAATTAACAGGTGATCTCGAATGACTAAACGCAAAACTTACGAATGTTTTAAACCTTCTTCCTAGGCGAATATATGAATCGTTTGACTACAGTAACAGATCTCGTGCTATTTGCGTGTCGAAATATACAGCCTACTCATTTTGCTGAAGTCATTAAGTCACTAAAAGAACTTAAATCCCTTGATATCCGACTTTGCGAGCGCTTAGACACGTTTTCTCTAAGTATAATGGTTGACCATAGCCACAAACTTGAATCCCTTAAAATCTCATGTTCTATCGAGTCGTACGAATGCATTGCTCGATTTCCGAGCCTAAAAAAACTGGAACTTCTCTCCGTTGCGACAATAGAACTTCGTCAGCAACTCTTTGAAGAACTGGTACAGCATAAAGCCAATCAGCTAGAATCGCTTAGAATCATCGCTAGGGACTGTGTTAGCATGGAGCAAGCACGTCAAATCGCTTTACTAACGAACCTGAAGCAGTTAATATGCGACAACAATGAATATCTTACAGATGAGTGTTTGCAGGAGTTTACGAATTTGAAAAATCTTCAAAAAATAGTGCTTAAGAACTGTGTATCCATTACTAACGAAGGTTTACTACACCTGGTTCAGAGCTGCACCAATCTGAAAGAAGTCAACGTAGAACTTTGCACTCGTATTACGGATTCGTTCGTATTGGAAGTAATTCAAGTACTGAAATCCACGAAAAACCAACGTGGAAAGGAGGCGTGCATGTTCTATGTTGCTAGGTCGGGGATTAGCAGTCATATGATAAACGTAGGTATTATCGCTAAACCAATAATGCGAGTTTGAGTTAATGAATATGTTTATTTATTTGTCCTTGTTGGGTTTTTATTTGACTGTATATATTGTATATATTTGATGCAATTTAAAACTTAACTTTGCATGAAACTCTTTTAGCATGATGTATACATTGCTGCAATAGGATTGCTTAAATTATCTTTCCAAGATCCTGCCACTCCGGGGATTCAAGAGCAATTCCTAGATAATATTTTTTACGGAAACTTGTATTACAAAAAGGATCGTCATGATAGGGATTACCGTGATTACTATTTTGATTACGATGCTTATGGTGATCCATTAGGCATAAATAGATCATACTTTCGCAGATGGGTTTAATGATGATGGAACTAACGATAGATATGATATGTGGCAATACAAAATTGACGATGGTAATTTTTATAAAATACATACATACATTAATTACGTTTTCTTGAGTTTTCAGAACTAGTGCTATATGTCTAACCTGGGTTCTAACGTAACATCTGATGTTATATTGAGTTTATATTTCTAATTTTCTATACTGAATATGAATTGTCTAATTAAGTTTTTACAGACCGAGATATTTAATTTTCTATTCATCAGAGTATATTTGTTAAACATGGAAATATAAAATTAACTACATAGATTGAATACAATCTTGTTCTGTTTTTTAACCACACACAGCTGGAACAGTAGTTTAGCAGATGCATGAACCTTTATTATTTTTTTTCTTTTTTAGTTTTCGAAATAGTCGATAAGTGAGTTTCTTATCGGTTTTCGCAAGATATCGAAATGTTTTGACAGTTTTTAGATTTTGCAAATTGGTGGCCGCGCAAAATTCAATATAAAATATAGTTTGATTTATCGTAGATCGTTAAGGATTTGTTTATAATTTATTTATATCTGTTAAATGTTGTGTTGTGTTCAAATAGAGAAGTGATAATGACTGAGAGTACGTTTGAAAAACAATTGCTTTTCTTTGGCGAGAAGAATAACAGCCAGCAACTACATCAACTAATTAACAAAACAAATGCGTATACTGTAAGTAAAATCCTAATTTTTGATTTCAGTACGTAAGAAGATGTTTATAATTTCTTTTTGCATTAGTTAAAAGCTTCTTTAACGGCGAAGCTGGGACGTAGTGATTGCACCATCTTCTGGAATTACTTGTTACAGGGTTTCGGCGACAGCTACGACGCCAAAGAGAAGCGTTTCGCTTGCGTGAAATGCTTTCTCGATGGATTGCTTAAGGTCGAACTGAGCTACAAACAGACCTACGATTTAATTACGCGCCTCTGTCAGGATCTGCCCACGTTTCCCCAAGAACAATTAGTCGAAATTCTGGAACACTGTATTGATGGGTTGCGCGCAGGTGATCCCAAATGTGTAGGGTACGTAATGTTCACGAGTGATGTAACTAAATAGTGTAATTAATTACAATGATTTATCTCGCTTTCAGATGGAAGGACTTGTTGCCGGAAACTCTCAATGTGTTGGCTCAGATAAAGAATCTAAACGTTAATTCTATTACGATGACTGGCTCTGAATATCGTAATTTGACATTTCGTAATCTCTGCACAATGCGTTGGCCAACAGAAGTGCTCACACCCATTGCCGATATGTTTAAGTATTATTAAGTTCTTCAATTGTTCTACGCAAATTGGGAAAAAGTTTATGTTCTAATTATTTTACAGAGAATTAAATTTGAGTGCAACTGAAACTATGACTGTTTTGAATAAATACTCTGGTAGTCTACAAGCCTTGGCTCCTTCAGAACTTCCCGCTCTGGCATATCAACTCTTCTCCATGTGCTCCAAGGCTGGTCAAATCATTGTTCCTATTCTCGCATTGGAAAAGTACTTTTATCGTTTTTACTATAAGAAGTTATTTGCTGATATGTATAGCAATACGACAGATTTCGATAGTATAGGTATGTAGAGTAGCTTTTTATATTTATAAATGATTATCATTATGATTCATATATAGAAAGGATTCAGTATTTAAGAAAACTAATTTCTTGTGGAATATAATTATCTAAAAATTTTTTGTAGACGAATTTTCAGACAAAGAACTGCGTGAAGCGGAGGAAACTGTTCTGCATCATTTAAATTACTGCACCCAGTATAAAATAAACGAGATACAGATGTGTATAGCTATAAGAGTAAAAGATATAAATATTTTAATTCACTTGCATTATTTTCGTTATTGTTAGAACTTTCTTTCCATGCCGGACGTTCTTCTGACGCCTTTTGTTATCAGCGCTATACTTTCGATGACTGCTGCTAATCGTAATCCAGATTCACGTCTTTCTACGTCCATTCTATTGCCCTTTCTACGAACTGTTATCAGAAACAACGAGGTTGAACGTGGGCTAGCCGACTCTTCAGTGTGGTGTCGTGATAGTTTACACCGCAAACAAGTCGACTTGGATGTCATTTTTACGGTACTCGTCGATCAAAATAAAGAAGGAAAAGATGTCATCACACCTGGACTGGTGAACCTTGTCTTTGTGTTACTTAAAACAAAGAACAACAAATCACTCAATTCTTTAGCTATTGGATTTTTAACGAAATTCATTCGTAAACGTTTTGTTTTTGGACAAGGAATCATTAAAAAGCTGGCCGAATGGATGATTGCTGAGCAGGAGCAGTATCAATACTCGGGTGAGTGAGCGTGTGCAAACCTCGCAAAGAATTTTTATGAAGAAATATATAAGTGAATGAATATATGTACAAATATGTATACAGAATGCTTGACATGTTTAAGTGTAGCAGATACTTACACCGTCTCCGAATGTGTTAAAACAGTTAACTACGTGTTGGATTTCTTCTTGTGGGTGAGATAAATTTTAAACTTGTTCAAATTTCGATTGCTTTAATTGAGCTTTTATACTTTCTGCACAGATTTGTCCGGAACAAGCGATGCGGATGATGTCCTTTATACTTCCACTTTTGAAAATTTCATCCATAGTGCGTGATGCGCTTATAGAAGTTCTACGCAAAGCAACGAACTCTAGGTAATGGTATTGAAGCTTCGAATAATTCTGAAATCAAATTTCTGTTGTATTTTTTTCTCGCAATTTTATTTCAGAGATGTAAATATCTGTCGTATGGGCGTATATGGATTTTGTATGATACTCAAGCAGTTGAATAACTCGAACGCAAAACGTTCACAGCTGGGAACATCTGGCTTTTGTACCCAACAAAGTATTTCTGGGTTTTCACTGATGTCGCAGGCGACGTTAGGCAGTCATAACAATCCGCAGCGTCACTTTGATATGCTTACCTTGGAAATTATTGGCTTATTTCGTATTTGCTTTCGACACAAGTTGGAAGTTAAAAGAACGCTCTACGAAAGTATGTATACGAATCATTGTCAAATGTTAGCTTTGCTAAATAGAGGTGTGGAAAGGTGTGTGGTTGTATCACATTGTTAAGAAATGTGAAGTCTTGTTTTCCACACATCTTTATTCTCAAAAGATTACAAGCGATCAAAAGTTAAAGAATGCTGTTTTGTATTTAAATTTTTATTTGTGTTCGATGGTATTTCCACTTCCAGATCTCCAGCGTGCCGTTGAGTTGAATCCAAAATTAGTGCCGCATGTTTTACAATTTATCGATTGGCATTTTAGATCCTTTTTTGTTGCACCCGGAGCAGATGACGATAGCGATGATTTTAATGTGGAATTTAGTGTAAAATTCGATGAAATAGTGCACACTGTCGATGACAATGATAATGAGCTTGAGGTCGATGATAATCTTGGAAGGTTAATACAATTCGTTAGCTGCTGCCTGGTTTCTTTTGAAAAATGTGATGGTGAATATGATGTCAGAGAAATTAAACGTTTGTTGCATTTGTCAATAAAAAAAATCGTTGGAAAGGAATTTAAATTTCCGGAAATGGTAATAAAAATTGTTTGGATGTTGAGATGAAATGCAACTAAATTGAAAACTAAGTTTATCCCTTTGATTTCATTAAGAGTGGTACATTAACTCATCGTAAGAATGAACTTGTTGCTCAACAACTAAATTTCATCGAAGGTCTGATGTCTTTTAGCATTTTGACGTCGACTGACGCAAATGATAATGTTAAGAATTTGTTGCCATTATTTAAAGCACATCAAAAACTCCATGAAGCTTTAAAGGTAATAATTTATGATTATTATTATAATATATGATTGTTATTATATATTATTTTAATAATTTATGATTAATTAATAATTACTTTGTTTATATATTCTTTGATCGTTTCTTTTTTAGTCTCTGCGTGTTGCAAACTCGAAGAGAGGTGGCAAAAAAGCTAAGAACCCTAATGAAACAGAAGATTCCACGACGATGAATATAACCATTAATGGTATCGTGGTAAAACGTATAAATTCAAATGCTGAGAATATTTGGGATTTACAGATAGTTGAAAAGTTGCTGCGACTCATCCACGAGTAAGTTTTTTAATTTAAGATTCAATTAAAGTTGATTTCGTTCGATTTATTGTATCCAATGTATATCTTTTAGTTGAAGAATAATTTCTACTCATTGATATATTTTCCATCTCTTAGAGATATCGTTCCCTTTGCCTCAGCCCAAAATACGGCTGTTTTGCGTTCGAATTGTGAACTCGTACGTTATGTGTTGCAAGTGGCTGGTCAAAAAATTGAAGCCATCCGATTGGAACCCGAATATAAGCAACTGGCACACAGCCGTCGTATCCTGAAATATCTGACAGATATAACAAAAGTCGTCTACGAGCGTTGCATCAAACGTTTGCCAATGTTGTGGCGAGATTTCGATTTAAGAGCTGCTTCCTTGGCAGCAGAGTGTTTTCAGCAGTGTCTGCTTACAGCCAATCAGGTCTATAAAAAAAAGTTCGAGGATATCTTTTTGCGAGGATTTGGTAATTTGATTAAATTGAATACGATTTGAGTTACGATATATTTAAATATGTTTTATTAGATTTTTATAACATCAATAATTGTAAGGAAGCGCCTGCAATACTTCAAGACGTAATGGATGAGTTTATTACGGAAGATTCTTCAGCTATAGCAGATGAGGCCATGATGAAAGATCCCGATGGTCGCAAGATACCGCAGGCATTGCTTCAGTGTTTGGAGATTTTGTACGATAATATATCGTATAGCAATCGCTTGACAACCGAATCGTATACATGGCTATTAAAATTCTGCAAGCAGAACGAGGTCAATACAAAGGAGCTCAGTTTAATACATAAGCTACTCTTTGTACAGCGTCAGAAGACACATTCTGGGGCATTTTTCAATACGATCGCTATGCATTTGGGTGAGGTGCTGGGTGTCATGGAAGATGGTAATCAAACAGATACTCGTAAAGAGGTAAAACTAATAAAGTTTTATCATTCGAAAAGATAAATAAACAAGATTTAAGAAACGTAGCTATTTTTGTAGAGACTATATGCAAGAAATGCATTAATTTTTATTTAGTGCAGTGATTGCTTGGATAACGTTTGGTATATTTCATTAAAATCTGTTTTTGAATTTTAGAAGACTTCTACGACAGAGAAAAGTTTCCAGTTAAAATCGATTACGTTGGGCAGCGTAGACTCCTGTCTGACCCACCTCTATGCAACTTTGCGCAAACAGATCGAAGATGTAGAATATTTCATCGGCAAAGCAAACAGTTTTATTTATAAATATCGCATTATTCCGGAAGATGATCGTGATTTGTGTCTAACATCGTTGCGATCTCTTCAACGTTCGATTTGCTCTCAACTGGTGCACATCTCCAACACGCTTTTGATTCTGACCAACGTCTGTATACCGCTGGGCACCTGCATGGACAGTTTGCTGCGAATACTTATGCTGCATTATGTTTGCTTAAAAAATCTGTCCAGACATTTTCTTAATCGTTGTGCCATCTCAGAGCTCTCCATACAAAACACAAAGTATATTTTGAATTTTTTTAGTATACTTATTTTCTGGTATTTTCTGCAACTTTTTCTTGTAGATTTGATTTACTGTTGCATGTTGTTGGTAAACCTCTGCCTAACAACATTTACGCCTTGATTACTTACATTGAAGCAAACATTTTCGAGGATCAGCGAAAGAAAAAGAAGTCAGATCCACAAGCCGAGAAAGCAAAGGTTCTGCGTGAAACCAAGTTGATTCCGAAACTAATACTCTGCGTAGAGAATTTCAATAAACACGTCATTCTGCTGGCCAAGAAGACCAACGATCGCTTAGCAAATTTCTTGCATATTGGTACAGTGCGTGATTTTCGCATAAGGACTTCCGCTCTCAAGGCGGCAATCGATCGTACGCTCTCTCATAGCAGTCAAATAGTGGTCGATCCAAGTGATCCCATGGCAGAGCAGACGGAAGAGGAGGATACGCTGTTGGCGCGAATGGAAGCGGAATCTGCTGCTATGGATGGAAACACAAAAAGCCGTGATGAAGAGGAAGAACCATCTGACATGAGTAGTTGTAGCAAGACTCCAGCTCCAGCTCCAGCTACTGCACGTCCCATTATAATTGATGATGATGACGATGTGTCCACCACTCCTGAGGATATACTTGAAAATGAAAGCAATGAAGCAACGATAAGTCAGTTGTTTAAAAATGTAGCAATAATTAATAAAAAATCTAGAGCTAAGAAGCGTGCATTGAAAGAAGTAACAGATCCCGATGTGATTTCAGCGGCACCATTGCCAAAAAAGCGCAGAGGTCGATCTGGAAAAAAATAATTAACATATGTAAACATTTGTGAAATGTCAAGTGTAAAAACTATTTTTTAACAACTAATTTATTTTTCGTTTGACCATTTTTTTTTACTTAAGTGAATTAGTGATTTAGATGCTCGGCTAATTGAAAATCTGTATCATTAATTAACATTATTTGTAGCAACAGTATTTCCAATTTTATGTTATTCATTATGTTTTCTTTTAGTTTTATTGTAAAGAATACTTTATTTAAAGCAGGCTTTTTTATAAGAATTCCTTTTGTTTTCAAGTAAAGGCAATGAAATATCTAATAAAAATGCTCCTATTTAAGTAACTAGTTTAAAATATTTTGTAGCACCGTAAAATAGGATTCTCTGTTTATGTACCTTCAAGCAAGACCTAGTTTATTTACACCATTTTACGACTCTGTGAACAATTTCATTAAAATTTTTAGTAATTTAAAAGTTGTATTGACGAGCTTCCCAAAACTTCATTTCCTTCACTTCAATTGCAAGTACGACGCTGTGCTGAGTAATGAATGAAAAAAGTTATCAGAGGGTTGGTTGGTTTGGGGTTTTGGACTTGGCGTTTGGCCAACGTTCTTTGAATTTCATTTCTTACCTGGTGAAGTTCGTCAAAATAATCATTTTCACTAGATGCAGGGCACGCGTTGAAATTTTATTGCTCTTCAAAACCTAATTAAATGAATTCATGTTTTATTGCCAGCCGGACGAGTTTCTTCATTTCAACGCTCAGCATCACCCAGTGACTGGTTGGTTGGTTAGGATTCTAAAGAGATTTGCTCCAAACTTGATGTGCCTTGTATTTTTAGAAAAGTTATTACAGGAATTTTAGTGTTGTTGTTGCTTGAAGTTTTCAAAGTTTTAATTTATTTGCGGCTTATATTCGCGCGTGTTGTTTCCTTTTATTGCCTCATTGAAAGCTCTCATTTCTTCTATTCTCTGTGTATATATTCTATGCTGTGTTCCTGGATCTGATCCAAGCTTATTGCTCATACACACAATCACACTCACATATCCTCTGCATTTAATTCATGATAAATTCGTAATCAGGATTTTTAATGGCTGGCATCACTAAAAGAGTGTGCAAGTTGCAAAAGCTAATCAAAGTGATTATAATTCGCAAATTGTGTTTGTCTGCCAACGTCAAAGACAGATTATACAGTTTCTTGATTGTTTCTCTTTTCTTTATATTTTAAAATTTAAATATAATTGTGCAAGATTTTAATTGTGAGTAGAATTTAAAGTGATGTAAAATTGAATTATTTAAGGGTGGTGTCTGTGGAAGGATGAAGAATAATAATAATAAGATGTTGAAGTTAGTATTTATTTTTAAGGGTTGTTTTTAGAAACATAAAATGTAGGTGCGGTCAGCAAATGGTGGCTGAATTATTTAACCCTTTCTTTGCCTGAATTACTAGCCATGATGTGCTTTAGAAGTATAACTTTAGTGATGAAAAAATTACATACTTAAATGATACGAAATGGTTTCCAAATAAATAAATAATTACATATACATATTTTGAAATGGTGTTTGAATGGTTATGATAATATAATTACAAATGAGCTATGATTATTAACATTACTTTAGAACTTTATAAAAGTATATATATATAGAAATAATTGAAATAAATAGATATTGTTTTTATGTATGTACACATGTACTCCTATGTACAGTGTCGGAAAAAGTAGAACTGCAGAGAAAGATGGTGTAGAAAGATGGAGCAGGAAGGCTAAGAATTGGTTTAAGGATCCTTCAATTCATGGAAGGGCCAGCATAGTCCCCAGATCTTCATCCGATTGAGAATTTCTGGTCTGATGTGCAAAAGGCAGTTTCAAAATTAAAACCAACCAAAAACGAAGTCCTTTCGAATGCAGTTCAGGATTCCTGGAATAAAATTCCACTCGATAGGTGTCAAAATTTGATTAACACAATGACAAGAAGTTGTGCTGCTGTTATTTCCCATAAAGGACATGAAACCAAATATTAATAAATCCAATTTTTATCGCCAATTTTTGTAGTTTTCAGTTGCAATATGAATAATAGCTCTATTCTTATTACCGCCTCATTTTGTAAGTTTACCCTGAAAAACTGAACATTTTCCTAAAAGAACAACGCGAACAACTTATAAAACGTTATTAATGTTTTGTAATATATTTAAGAATTATTAAAATTTATAAATTAAGTTTTCTTCTTCCGTGATGATATACATTTTACATTAGTGTTGTGTTCTTTTCCGAAGCTGTGTACGAGTATCTGTTTGTATGTAAGAACCGAATAGTAATTATAACTTTTAAGAGGACTTTTCAAGGAAATATTTTGTAGATCTTATTAACGAACTTTTAAGTAGACTTTTCAAGGAAATATTTTGTAGATCTTATTAACGAATCCAGCACAAAAGCCAACTTACAAGTAACATTCAGGAAGTTCAACTGACTAACTGAAGTTCTAACTGAAAAAAAGGTTCTAGTTTTTCGTTGAAAATAAAATACGTTTCCATACTTGAAATTTGAGACACAACCACTTTCTGCGCATTTTTGGGCATCATTTTTGACAATAAACGTTTTTGGTGTTGTCAAATTATATCATGTAATGATGTGGAAGTAGGTGTCAAAGGTCATCTGCATACAGCTCCCTCGAGCTGCCGTGCAACACACACAAACGTCGCTCGTCAAGCCTCCTGCGGCGCTCGAACAGCTACAAATTTAATAGTAATTGTTGCTGTAATCGGGGTAGAAAATTGGGCAGCACGACGGATGGACTGACATCGGGAAGCACCTCTGGTGAATGTGGTCGTTCAATGGATTATTTTAATCAGCGAAAATGTTGCATTGTTGAGCCACAAAGAGGCTTTGTTCGAAAGCCATTTAAGCGTAAACATGCGAGTGGCTTCGGCGGCAAGATTTCAATGACGTTGAGAAAGCATTTAAAGTAAAACGTGTGTTGAAATGCGGTCTGTCGGTCGGTTGGTGGGTTGGTGGGTTTGGTCAACGAAACTTCTCTTTGGTTTGTATTTGATTTTGGTTTGATTTTGGTTTTGTTTTGTTTCCAATTTAGAACAACAGCGGCGGTGAATTGACGTCGATCAGCGAGTGAGCTGTGTTTCAGGGGAAGCTGTGGTGAGGGGAGAGCTTGGAAAACACGTTAATAATGGTGGATGTTCTGCTGGCGTCTCGTTGAGTATCACTGGTTCATTAGTGATGCGGTGAAATTTGAATTTTCAATGAATGTTTTTATAAAAATACCCAATTTTTAGTAAAAAATTGTTCTGTCCCTGATTTGTTGATGTTTGATTTGAGTTCTTAAATTGTTGCTGTTGTGTTTGTTGTTGTTGTTGCTTTGTTTTATCATAAATCATAACGGTTGTTGCGGTACATACTTCTTCTTCTTCTGCTTCACCCGGCCCATTTTGACGGCTGTCACCGTGATGGTTGCTGCATCAACATTTCTTGGAATAATTGGCTCGAATTTAATATTAAAATTTCGTTGATTGTTTCTAAAAACTTCGGCCAAGTTGTTTTCTTTTTTGTATTTACATTTAACAAGATTATTATAATGAGAATCATATGAAATGACAAGTTTTAATTTTTCCAATTTTTATCATAAACACTTTTTATCGCCAACAATTTTTAAATAACAATAAAATATCTAAGAGACTCAGTTTAGCGGCTAACGTTTATTGTCAATTGTAAACCGGAAATCATGTTGTAGAAATGTATATCGTACCTTGTATGTGTATGCGATCGACAAAATACTGTACACACACACTTCAAACACTTCGATCAGATTCAGAAGTTTAAATAAGCTCTTCCTTTTCTTCGCTCTCTTCCTCTCACTCTCTCTCTGGTTACTTAATAATAAACGCAGACGCAAACGCTTTAAGAGCATTAATCGTGTAGTAATTTTTGAGTCTTGCTCAAGAAGAATGACGCCAAAAGACGGTGAAGAAGCAGCAAATCTGTTTTAGTACTTAAATAATATCATAGTTACGTACACTCAAAGCTGTGAACTAATATAATAAGAGTGCTAAAAGTGGATTCATAGTTAGTAGTTGCTTTGATCTGCTTCCAAACTGATTAGCTTCGAAGAAGTACTTATTAACTATACTAAATGCGAGAAATAACTGTATAGAAAGTGTAAATAAATAAATAAATCAAATAAATTAATAAATTCTTACTAGTTTTTGTAAATAGATAATAAAAACCAAAAAAACAAGGTCGAAGAAGGCTAACTAATCCAAATTAAAATAGTGATATTTTTAAATATTTATTATATAAACCAAATATTAATACCGTTATAATAAAAAGCAACTCATAAATAAAGCACAATAGTACAAATAAAATATAAATAATTTAATTTAATAGTTTAAATATTTTTAAATCAGGATTAACACAAAGATTAACAAAGGATTAAATAAATAAAATATAAAAAATATATACAAATTATAACAAATAGAAAAGCGAAATGCTTTGCTTAAAATTTGAAAGTGCTTAAAATTTTAATAAACTTTTATCGTAATATAGTTCTATTTTTTATCTTCTTTACACTCGTACTTTTATTTATAAATACTTAAAAAATGTCAAATTATCTGTTGTGTTGTCTGTTGATCGGGTGTAGTGTGAGTTTTTCTGCTGCCAAACTGCGTAAGTAGAGTGAATTAGTTTCAGTTTTCAGTTTTAGTTTTAACACAATTTTAAACGAACACGATTGCGATTTTATATTCAAATGTTATTAATTAGAATATGCAAGATATTTAGTTTTATTTTGTATAAAAAACCGTATTGCAGATTTAATGTTCGCTGAGATATCATTTAAAATGAACATATTTTGGAACGAGTTTCCCCTCATTTAGATCTATTATTTTATACCCTGAAAAGGTAATTAATTAGATCCATACGATATTAATTACGATCCATCTCTGACTGTAAAGTTTACGAGATTGACTTTTATTTAATTGTAGAAATTTATTAGTTATTTTTCAAAATTAATGATATTTTGTATGTGCAACTAAAATATTACTCGTATAATGAAAAGTATTTTAGTAAAGGTTTTTAAAAACATACCGAAAAAGATGATAATTTTATTTAATTATTTGTATTTACTTTTTTGTACGTATTACGCAACTACTCATATATTATGTATGGAAAAACGTAGCTTCGAACTGAATTTCTTTCCTTTTTCGTTGTTATTTTTTTATAATATTGAACATTATAAATTCTTTGAACTGACGGGTTCTGACGTCAAACGTGCTTGAAATTTGAAACCGCAGAATTCTTCATTAAATATTATTAAGTTTTTAAAGTAAAGAATTTATACATTTCGCAATACTGAAGAGAATAAAAAAACCATCTATTTTTGAACTCAGTTTTGTAGAAAAACATCAACAAGAATGACCACAACATAAACTGCAAGCAACCGCTGTCAAAGTACATAAATTAATACATACAAACATACAATATTAAGAAACATATTAACATATATAGAATTTTAGTTTCTTGTTTTTTGTTTATTTTTATGTGTTATTAACACATTTTCAATATTTGGCTCTGACTTGATGCCGATGTGACTGACCTTGAATTGAATCATGATTGAAATGTTAATTGAATGTAAATTTAACTAGAGTTGGCCACATAGTTTTTTTCAAAGAGAGAGAAGAGAGAGAGAGAGAGCGAAATGAGAGAGGGAGACAGCATTCAATTACTAACAATCATACGTACATAACGACATACATCATGTGAACGTGCGTTTATTTGCACATACCTATGAATGTATGGTTGTCATTTTATTCAAGTTAATATTTATTAAAATGCAGCAAAATTTGTGTTTTTTAAAAGATACTGAAAACTGGAAATCAAGAGTTTGACTACTCAGTTAAATAAGTATTAGCCGAAGCACAGTTTTTGCGGCCAGATAAAACATAATTTCTCAGCTGTCAAAATTACATGGGCTCTTATGAAGAACGAGAAAAAGTTTTCTCCTTTCGCCGCCACGTTTGGTCGCTTAGATGCGCCTCTTGCATTTTGCTCTTTTCTAATCCAGCGGCGGCTGGATAGCCGATTTTATATTTCTTCTTCTTCCTACTTTGTGTTTTTTGCTCACAATGTTTGGACGCTGCAGTTTTTGGTCGCCAGACGAAGTAGCTATCATTGTGTTCCAACGCTAGAGTTGACAGCTCTCATCATTTGACGTTGTATCTAACCGTTATAATTGTGTTTAGTCTTTATGAGTTTTGAGTTGCTACAAATAAATTGTTGTTGTTGTTTTTACATTATCTAGTTCTTCACTTACCATTTTAATCATTCCTCTTCTGTCAAAAGTCAACAATCAAAACTAATATTATGCGGAAGAATTATTTTATTAATGAGTGTGACGGTGGTTTTTAAAGTTTCAACAACAACAACAAATACTATTTAACAAAATAAAAGGTTATCAAAGAGTAGCTTCAGGATGTTGAATAAGAATATTAGTTTCCTTAATTTATTTTATTTATTAATTTACGAAAATATTTATTTGTTATCTTTTTTCTCCACATTTCCTCACCTCCTGCCCCCTAAATCACCCAATGGCAACATATGGCATACAGCATCCAGGATCACTCCGTGTCTACGCAACGATCCACAACTCGATCGCTGCATCATCGAAGCCGTCTATAAGTTGCGCCCTCTTCTGGCAACTGGCGACCTCGGCGATGGCTACCAAACACCGCCGCTGGAGCCACTGCTGCTAGACAACATTGAGATGAGTCGCGGCCAACAGTTTGTAGCGGTTTTTAGCGATGTTAAAGCTCGCGGAGGGAGTAATTTCACCATCGACAAACTGAGGTGAGTAAAAGTAACGGGGGGAAAAAAGAAGGAGGGGGGGGGGGGGGTGGGGAAATGAAATAATAGTTGGCTTAAATGGTTGCCGCAGTTGGTGGAGTTGGCAGACTCGATTTAATTGTATTTCGTCTATCTTTTTCGGTTTTTATACAGAGCCAATGCTTCTGCGATTTCTTATGACATCTCTTTAACGCTGCCAAGAATCGAATTTGTGGGAAAATATTTCCTGAAGCTCAATATATTGGTGTTGAATCTACAGGGCAAAGGCGACATGAGGGGCATGTTCGGTAATAATTTAATTACAATTTTAATTCCAATTTCATTCCGATTTCAATGTGGATTTCTTTTTTAGAGAATGCAAAAGCTTTGGTTAAGATGCGCGGTACGCGTTACCTTAAAAATGGCGTCGAATACGTAAAATTCACCAAGATGCCGATCATGTTGAGTGTCAGCAACATGAAGCTCAATCTGGACAACCTCTTCAACCGCAACGACACGCTGAGCGAAGTGGGCAACAGCATCATCAACGATCACCAGGATCTGTATTTGCAGGAAATCGTGCCGGGTCTGGAGAAGGGGCTGTCCACGAAGTTCCTCGCTGTGGCCAATCAGATTCTGGAAACGGCCACATTTGATGAAATGTTTCCGCCAAATTAAGTGAGATGAATGAACAATGATTTTAAGGATGTGGATATATTGTATGTTATGTTTAATAAAGTGTTTTTATAAGGAAATAGAAAAAAAATACTAAATAAATGAATTCATACTTTATTCTTATATCCATTATATAGATTGGGTCATATTGTGGTTTGGCCCATATTACGGCTTCTTTTTTAATTACTGTTATATGTAATAATGTATGAATATTGAATAATTATTGAATTTGAATTGAATTTAATTACTGAAAAAGAAACCAGACGATGGCACACACTGTACTTGTATTAACTGAAGTTTCTTTATTCTTTTTTTATTTATATACCGTTGATGTTATTTTTTCTCTTCCTCGTCTTCTTTTAACATTGTTTCCATAGCAATTCTATAGAAAAAAGGCACCCATTCAAAGTTTTTTACATTTTTTATTTTTTCTTAGCTTCAAATGAATAATTAATACCTATAAAAAACGTGGACCACGTGATGCACTTCAAACATTAATTCTTTTAAGAAAAATGAAACCTCTCAGAGAAAACAAAATCTAAACAACAAGAAAAGAAAAGAAAAGGCAGGAAAAACTTAAGAAAAACACCCTCGCTTTGCTTTAATGGAGGGACCCATTCAAAATCCGTGAACACAAAAACAACAACGACTATAAAAACAACAAAAAGTGAGAAAAATGTAACAACATAAAAAAGTGCGCGGTACTTAAAAATGCGCGAGGATTCATTCACATTCACAACGAAAGGGAGAAGAACAGAAAAAAAGCACCCAGCGAAGAAAAGTGCTCCACATTCTGTTCATCCTTTGGGTCCGTTTCGCTCGTTTCACTGCTGACCAACCACCCCAGAAATCAACAGCCTCTCAGCGGCCTCTCTGCATCACGTGCCTCTTTTTTCATGATTCTTTACACGACGACGACGCAGCAGAACGAGACGAAGCTTAGTGAAATTATTTTAATGGTCACTTCGTTCCCTCTTCTGTTCTTCATCTTCTTTTTGTGATATTGTTGTTGTTGTGATAGAAGGTTTTCTTCAGACTCTTCTTCTTCTTCCCGCGAATACGCACAATTTTTTAATGGGCATTTTTTTATATCGTTACGCATTCGCCATTACGTTGGTTGCTTTATATTAAAATGAATTTCCTCTTGACATTTCCATTCTTTTCTCCTTCTTTCTTTCTTACTTCTTTTTTTTATATTATTAAATCAAATTGAAAAAAAAAACTGAGGAATACAACAAACTATAGTATAAGCTATATAGTTATATATAAATATATAATGGAATGAGTGAAAGACCGCGGGGGACATGAAGACGAGTTACTCTAGAGTCTAGATTATTGTGCCATAGATTAAGTTTAATTTACGAGAACTCTGCTACAAACAGTTAATTAACTTTAAGTTTTACTTCACTCAATCAAATAAGGAGTTTGTTTAAAAGATATCAGGTTTACATACACTTCACCGTTTACTAATCAAGGAAAAATTTCAAAAGAAACTGTATTCAATACAAAAAGATTGAAGTTCGGCTGTGAAGTACATATAATGAACAATAATGAGCAATAAGTATACTCCAATAATATAAGTACAATAGAAGTATAAACAATTTAAATAACTGTAATAAATAATAATGAAGAAACGACATAAATACAATATCTTAATTTTAATGCGCTTAAGTTCAAAATTAAATTGAAAAATAGTAACAAAAGTATTAACACTTGATTGATAACATGAATTATTGCAGCCAGATTTAGAACCATAAACTTATTGTTTACTCTTCGCTTTTATGTTTCTTATTATAAATATTAATATAATTATTATTGTTTACTCTACATCGACATAAAATATTAATGTGGTTATTGTATTGTTACTACGGTTGTTATTGTTATTATTATTGCTACTGTTTCTATTATTGTTAATTTTTTGTAACTTTTAAGAGTATTTCTACCTCTGAAAGTACAAAAGAAAATTTCTACCTCTATTAAATTCATAAACGAAATAATTAACATTAAGGAAAGAACAAAAAAAATATGCCTTCTTTATCGCAATTCTTTTATTTAAAAATAATATTCACATCATACAACTTGAAACGTTTCCAAGACTACGTTCTTAAAAGAAAGTTCCAAGAAAGAATTTAGTTTCCAGCAGCTTCAAATTCTCAGCCTTTATTAATTATGAAGCCGAAACATGCCTCACCTCATCACCGCACCCTCAACCTCATCGTCACCCTCACTCTCACCCTCACCCTTAACCTTTAGAATAACGAGAGATTCCTGTTTTTACATAACCTAATATAATAAACAATAACAAAGTATATTTTATGGAACAAAAAAACAGAACAAAAAAATAAGTTTTTCTTCACCAGGGTAACCAGAAAGTCTTAAGCTGGCTTAAAGGTTTTTTCTTCAATTAGTTGACAGTTTTAACAGTTGAAATAAATAAAAAATTGTTCCTTTAGAGAGAACTTAAGAGTATAGAAAAGTTCTGACTAAGTAAACAAAGATCGGGTCTAAAAATACTCGTAAGTTTTTAGAATTGATCTCAATAGAAAACCCGTCTTTTAGATTGATTTAGAAAAATTATTCCTCAAGATTCCTTTACGATTATCTTCAAGAATACCTTCAAAAATGTGGTGAAATATATCGTCATTTGATTTCAAAAGATAATCATTTATGAGGTCATTAAAATCATTGATTATCGATTGAGTTTAAGCTGAGTATATTCTGTGTTTATCTCAGTTTACCTCCTTTTCGCCTTCTATCATCTACAAGTTTCTGAAATTATTCCAAAAACCTTTCGAAAAAGCTTTTTATTAAGAAAGAGCTTTCTACGGATTACTTTTAAAAAACTTTAGAACTTTATTGTTTTAATGTGAATACACAAAAAAATTCAAAGTCAAGTGTAAAAACCCGGATTTTAAACCTTACGTTATTATGTCAAACTTTGTGAAAAATGCTTGCCGCCGAATTGTTTGACAACACGATATCCTGACTCCTGCCTGACTACGCAGGACATCAACTCAGAACAGAGATGATTAATCAAGGAACAATTACTGGGCCGAAAACGTTGGTTTGGTTTTGTTTTCACCGTTTATCATTAGAAAGAGAGCGAGAAAAGTGATGGAAATGAACGCGCTGCTTTTATATAGTATCACAGTATTTTTTATGCATGGCCGCACTCGGTGCCAAAGTTTGGCGGAATGGAATAATAAGTTGCCAAAGTCGGTCATTAGGCAGAATCCTCCGTCGGCTTCATCGGTGGGTTGCTTGGTTGGTTGGGTTCCTTGGTTGGTTGGTATTCAAAGTGGACTTTGGTGTTGCTGCAACTGGCTTTGTTACAGATTAAAAAGTTTCCGAATGGAGTTGAATGATAAGAAAAATTAATGCTATCAAGGTCCGGAAAAAAACAACAACAATATTTTTGGTAGGAGAGGAACCTCTAACTGTAGCTTGAGATACACAGAAAGAAGGAAGGAAGGAAGGAAGTAAGGAAGGCAAAACAAGGAAAGCGGTAAGGGGAGAGCAGCTAAAGAGGGACAGAAAGATAGAGTATAGAAAGTTTGGAAAAAAATGGGTACTGAAAGTTAATATTTTTGATACCTTCCACTGGATCTTGATAATTTTGGCAGCAGAAAAGGATCACAAGAAAAATTTTCCTTTTGTTTCCTCTCCTGTCCTGGCATTTTATGTTTATTTCATTCATTCTTTCTTTCTTTTCATTTGTAGTCCATATTTCTTTGTTCCAAATGAATGAGTGAATTTGAATTCCGTTAAAATTCCGTTAAATTCGACGAAATATTAAATTCTCATGAGAAAAATTTACCGAAAATAAAAGAACTCGAATTGTTTTTGCTAGAGCCGTTATTGTTTGTTAGAAATGAATAAGAAAAGAAAAAGAAGGAAATAACTAAGAAAAAAATACAATTTAAAAGATAATCAAATTCGAAATCCAATTAAAATAATTTTATCGTACATAACAGAGAAACAATTCAACTGAAGCATGACACAACACTGACACAGATACAGATCAAGGATTAAACGGTCAAGTTAACGATGACATCCGAAGATTTGCATAGCATCGGTTGGGGTGAAATTCAATGAAAGACATGAAAATCATAAAATCAATTCTTGCATAAATAAGAAGAAAGCGAAAATCTCTTCTCTCGCATGATAACTTTTTACCTTTGAATTATCTTTCAATCATTTTTCAAAGTACTCAAAGACAACCCAACAAATAAACAAATAAGCAAGCAATCATAACGACAAAAGCAGCAGTAGCAACAACAACAAGAACATCTCTTCATCACTTCCTCACAAGATTTGTACCCAAACATCTTAACACTTCTTATCACATCACAAATCAATGCAAAGATACGATTAAAGATTGGAATAAAAACGGTCGCTATTCAAAAATGGTTCTTTAGTAAAAAAAAAGTTGGTCACCCTACAGCGGCAAGGTCAACAAATGCCCCCCGTTCGGTTGCCATACGATTTCTTGTTGCTCCTTATTTGTTCGGATTCTTTTCTTTCTCCCTTTTCTTGTCCTTTCTATTATTTGACTGTCGTCAGCACACACATTTTCGTAGGCATGCAAATTTGTGTCATTCACACGTCACGTCACTGTTAACAATGGCTACCTTCCGGGTGCCATTGTTGGTCATATGTCCTTGTACCTTGAGCTAGTTTCGTCCTGTTTCACATGCATTGCGTGTCCTGTCTGCGAGGACATCCGTGTTTCTGCCCCACTGATTTTAAACGGTGTCCTTTTCGAATATGTTCTCAATAATTTTCTTCGGCGAGGTTATTTTTCCCTTCTCTGGTAACTAACGGTTCTTCGGTACTTATGATACTCTTGTGATTACATCCTTCCTCCCTCCCTTCCTTGGAGGTTGTTTGGGTTTTTTTCCCCACCCAAAATTTAATTATAGACCAGTCTACGATTCGGTGATATGAAATGGTTTGTTGACAAAATAATCACATGTGACATGACATAACAACAACAAACGACTGCGAATTGAGGAGGTACGAGTAGCATAGACACGCGGTCATTCGGTCTCCTCGGGATGGATGCTCCCCCCACCATCCGTCCTATTTTTATGATTATTTTTAATCCTACCAAAAGATTCGATGATGACATATCTTTGGGGACTCTGATGCTGCATAAATTGAATTTAATTTATAGGTAGGTAAAATTTTCTTCTGTTGTTATCACTATTTTCTGAAGTGATTGAAATTCGTTATGCTGATTGAAGTCAATCGTTTTTTGTTGTCGGATTTTCTTCAAAGGTATGGAAAGGTTTTGTTATTACAGAAAAATATGACTTCTTTTCTTACCTTTATTATGCTTCAATACTTATTCAATCAGTAGTTTCTTGGCGAAGAATCATTTTTAAATGAACTCTTGGGAGAACTCTTAAAAGAATCCGTAATTCGAACCACAAAATTTGGATTTGCTGACATTTACATCTACGAGTTGGAAATACAATTTAAAGTAAAGATTAATTTTATAAAACTTCATTATTATGCTGTGGATATGATGGATGAATATTTTATATCTATATAGTATATTTATATATGATATGTACTACAAAAAGATAACGGTTATTGAAGTTATCATGAAGAAATACCAATATTAAGACCCGGACCAAGACCAAGACCAGGACTGTTTAGTATACCTTCTTTTATAATATTTGGTTTCAATTATAAAAACAAGTATGTATATAAAAACTACCTGAAGCGGTACTCCGTAACTCGATTTCTATTTGAATTTTAAGCCAAATTGTTTAATTATGGGTTAAGAAGTATGACACGCTTGATCCATGGCAGCGTGAGTCTATTTTTTTCACGTGTTTTTTGCTCACGTGTCTATTTTTTGTGCAGACTACGAACACCACAAAAAGGGATTCTAAAAACACCTCTCATCCTGAGTAACGTTTGCATTACGCCCAGGAATCCTCACTGCATCCGGTTTAAACTGAAATTCAATAAAGTTGGCATCACTTCGAATAGAATGAAGGACGGAAAGATCACATACACTAGAATTTCCAATGAAACCACGCGCTGTCACGCTTAAACTATTTAGAAAGAGTTAAAATCCTAAACTTTTAGTTATTAATTCCATTCATATTCAAATTTGTGTTGAGACATCGTTGAATATTTTGGTGTCGAGCGACGGGCACAAAAAAAAATCCGCCTGGGTGTCGAATACCCGGTGCATTCGGTCTGAAAGGGAAATCAATGAAAAAACTTGTTTGTGGGTCACAGAAGCGCCGTAGTTTAGGAAAAAAATTAGGGTGACGCGTGTGCATCACGGTTGTAGTTGCCTGTGATGCCGAATTTGCATAGAAGCGAATCGAGCCACCAACCAACGAAGGAAGGTGCGTGGTTTTTGTGCTCTGAATGCTTGGTTTTTTTCTCCCCGCTTTAAAGGGTCTTAAAAGGTTAAGTTAAATTATGCAACACGCGCTGATGGTTGTTTTTTTTTGTTCGGGAGACACTCACAAAATCCTAATCAAACGAAAGAGTTTACTTTGTTTTTTGCGCCGTTTTTTGTGTTCAGTTGAAGCGTCCGCGAAAGCAATTTAAGGGTTAAAGTAAAAACAAAAAACCGACGACACCCCACAATTTTTTAAGGTTTCTCACAAAATCATCAGCTGCCAGGATGTTTTTTATTTTTTCTGTTTTTTAGAATATGCAGATTTTTGGCGGGCAGCTTTTAAAAAGTGAAAAGTGAGCCGCAGCGTTGAGATCATTTACAACAAAAAAACACAAAAAAATACCCCTTTCAATGGCGTCGAGGCTTTGTTGAGGTCCTGTAACTCGAGAGACTCGATTTTTTTCCAATCCTCTCCTTTTTTATGATGCTTTTTTTGTGCTTTTTATGACCCGTTCTTTCATGTGATTTTTTAAAACGGCTGCGAGCTTTTTTTTGAAACTGGCTTCGAATCCGCTGGGGGGAAAAAGCGGAGGGGGGATTTTTTTATCTTTTTTTCTAACGATTTTCTGGTTTTGTAATCTGCTGTTGGTTTTTCTAATGATTTAATTTATTTAATTAGTTTTTTCTAATCCAATTTTTTTCCTTCCTTCTTCATTGCTAAAGTAAATTTATTTTCGTCAAGTTTTTTGTTCCTACTCCCCTTAAAACCGGCAGCAGGGTGTGTTTTTTTCTTCTTCAAGACTTTAGAGCTGACTGTAGTTTTTTTAGAACTTTTTTTAAGTTTTTTATGCAGCTTTATTGATGAAAAGACTTTTCCCACTTGGTAAAAATCAGTAAAAGAACCTTTTTTTGCAGTCACTCAACGCGTGTACATTTTTTTCGACTTTCCTTTTTAATTTCGTTAAATTATTTAACTTGAGTCTTTCAATGGATCAGTCAAGTTTTTCAGCAGGCTGTCTAATTTGAGGGTTCTAAATATGTATTTAAAACAAAAAACAGGGTAAACCATTTAATTAATTAATGATTTAGAGAGGAGCGGAAACGCATTTAATGAACATCGAAGTAAAGAGTTCAGTTTATAGATTGAGCGAATTATGAATTGTATGAAAATAAATGAAATGAATCCTGAAATTCAATTCCTGTAAAAAGAAATAATTAATTTACTATTATTAAAAACAAGTAACAAAAAAACAAAAACTCAGAAAACGGAAATATTATCTTAACGGCATTTCAAGCCGAAGACGTTGTATTTTGCTTGAAAACAACAAAAACAAGTGAAAATCGTGGAGCGTGAGTTGAAATTTCTGCTCTCTTTCTTTCTGATGAGTTTCTCATACTTCATCGCATTCAGAGAGTTGGTTCGTGTCCATGAATGAATTAAACATCACTCACTCTGCAAAGCTAAGCGTCGTTGTTGTTGTTGTTGTCTTTGTTATTGCTGTTGCTGTTGTTGTGTAAAGTGCTGTTGGCAAGGAAGACAAAAGAAAAGAAAGAACAGAACAAAGGCTAAGAGAATGGAAGCCAGGACCAAAATGGTATAGAAAAAGCACCGTTACATTAAAAAAGAGGGTTGCCCGTTATGTGTCAGAGTGGGAAAGCATCATTTCAGCCACCAGCGAACAGTTTTGCTGAAGAATTTTAGTCCCTTCCTGTGTTCGGTGGTATGCAAATTAAACGAGTTGTTTTTCTGTGTAATTCACGGCTGCGGAGGCGTCTGATGAGCGATGGTGGAGGGGGAGGAGGGGGGGGGGGTTAGGAGTGTGGGGGAAGGACGCTTTGAAGGGATTCTCGACATGGGTGAGAACAAATGAAAGCGACGCTGACAAAGATTAAAAGTGGAAGAACTCGGAATCGGATATGGAATTCAAAGTTATACCCATGCACATATTTCGAGAGTATCGAGACCGCTCTGTGGACCACTTGGACTGGGTTGAGAGGGATCGGGTTGGTTGGGGGCTGCTTTGTGACACGGTTTGATCGGTGGATTGGCTGCGATTCTGATGGTGCTCACTTCTCGCCAAGCTGTCTGGCGGAGGTCAAATGGCACCAGGACAGTGCCAGAGGACTCAAAAGAACTGAGAAGGACTTTCGTTCCATGAAAGTAATAATAATGATAATAATAATAATAGAAATACTAAGGAACGCAACGTCATGGCATTTAAAGGACACTTTTTTAGTTTGTTGTTGTTGTTTTCTTGTTGTTTCTATTTTCCTGGTATGAAACTAATTTGCATTCATTGCAGAGTCCAACCGAGCTGAATACCAACGACCGAATGGATCGAATGGATCGAGTGGACCGCGTGAATGTCGTGCATTTTTATTCGTTCATTAATTTTCGTGGTGTCACATTTATCACTCAGTCTCTCTCACTCTCTCTCTTTTTTGGTGTGAAAACGAGAGAAATACTCTTGTGGGTAGGATAAACAGTGTCCTTGTAACTGCTGTTGTTGTTTTCACTTTCGGGGTTCCATTTTTGTGATAATAAAAGGGTTAACTGAGGGCACCATCGAGCGTGAGGTCAAAAAGAGAAAGCGAGACGGAGAGAGTGTGCTGTGTCATTGTTTCTCGTTGAATGAACGATTATCATGAAAATAAAAAGGAAAAAAATCGAAGCGTTTTTTGCCTCGTATAAAATAATAATTTGGAGAACTTTGAAATACAAACAGAAAAAGAAAATAAAAAACGAACCAAACACCAACGAAAGAAGAGAAAAAACACAACAAAAAGAAGAGAAAAAACACAAACAAGGGAGAAAGAAATCATTTCTGTCACTCTTCTTTGAAGACATGTTAAAAGTCTTGAATTTTAAAAGACAAAAATAAGTAAATGAAAGAAGTAAGGAAAAAATGGAAGCTCAGAGAAGAGGTTATGACAAAAAAAAAACTACGAGCCAGTTTTTTATACCAAATTTTTTAGGCGAATTAAAGATAGCGAATGAAGATGAAGAAAAGAAGTCCTTAAAGAAGTTTTATTTGTATAAAGTAAATATATGGACATTTATTTTTGTTTGTTTGATTCATTATATAAGTAAATAAATAATTAATGAGGCCTTAAAATATCTATTCAATAATTTTGTGGATAGCTTCAAAGCTTCATTCACCGTCGTTCCTTCGCTTCTCTTCTCTTCCTTTCTTGTTTTTTCTTTCTTTTCCTTGTTTTCTCTTTCTTTCCTTTCCGTTTATTTTTGCGAAAAATTCTTTCCTTTGAATAACTTTGAATATAGTATAAAAGGGAAAAAAACTCAACCAAGTTATTAATTCCAAGTTTAAAAGCAATTAAAATATTCCACTTCATTCCACAAAGCAGAAACGCTTTTATGTCAAAATTATTCTACAAACTTAAGAATTTAGTTGCTTTTTGCCTCCTATTCTTTCCCCTGCCCATCACCCTGTTTTCCCCCATCACCCCATTTTAAATACGCGATTTTTATGAATCACATTTAAAACATTGAATTCCTGAGAAAATCCTTTCGCGTTTATGAAGAGATGGGAGAAGGGAAGGAGAAGGAGGTGGCGGAGAAGGAGAAGGGGGGGGGGACGGGGTTAAGGAAGCACTAACAAAGATGAAGAACACGTGAAAGTGACGGAGAAGGTGCAGAGGCTGGAATGAGTTATGAGCTGGAATGAGGCTGTAAATGGTTTTAAAAATTTTTCACGCACGCCTGAATGACTTTTTTTGTTCTTATGCAGCGACAAAAAAAATTCTTTATTACACTTAAAAATCCTGGCAGCTCCGGCCTCTGCGAAAATGTTGTTCACTAAAGGGGTTGCTGAGGGGGGAGGGGGGGTTGTTTTTACACATCCCACTGATACTATGTATATACCATGTGCATATATCCTTGTGTGTGTATATCCTTGTGAATCCTTTGCATTTGTTTCTTTTCCTGCCTCGCAATGAATTCATTAATTTGCGAATTTTTAAATTTCTCGTGATGAGGATGATGAGCAGAGTAGTGGGTGGGGGAGGGAGGGCCAACTGTGGATGGGGTTGGGTTGGCTGCCGCTGCTTGAGCTTATATCGTGACTGTTATTTTGTGGATTGAGCAATCAGAAGGCATCTAAACATCATGGCGAAATACTTTGAGTGCCACACAACGAAGAACATCGGGTAAAAACAGGGGGCGGGTGAAAAATTAGAAGCGAGCTCAAATGACTGTCAGTTTTTTAATGAACAAAAAATGGGACAAAAACGAAAAATGTTTGCATTTAAAAAAGAAATAAAAAGAAGTGCCTGAAAATTGGTAAACAAAATAAAATTAATTATTAAGTATAACAAAATATTAAGTCACAAAACACGGTATAAACATTTAAAGTGTTTACTGGGAAGCGTCGATTTGCTCCACGGTGCGCCTGTCTAATCATAAAATTACAGCCACAAGGAGGGCCATTAATAAGACGCCGCCGTTCGTCGCACAACCCATGGAAGGAAGGACGCATGAGGTTCCATAATAACTCCTTGAAAGGATACGAATTTCGCGCCAGAGGATGTCAGGGCGGCTTATGATGGAAGTACACGCCGAACGCCAAAAACGAAAGGAGCTCATAAATTATTCCACCCCTTCAGGATTATAACCACAACAACAACAAGAAATACAACAACAAAATCATCATTATCATCATCAACAGCAGTAGCAGCAGCAACAAAACGAAAGTAAGAACATTTGTAAAAATTAACTGATGGGGGTATAAAAAAACAACAACAACAACACTCAAAACTCAAAAAACACCGAGACACTTTGTAACATTTGCTGTGCCATCGTCATCATCATCGAGAATTCTCACCGAAACAACAACAACAACAACCAACTAAGAAACCTTTTTAAAAACATGCTTAATGAAAAAATTTGCATGAACGAAGCGAATGAAAATTTGCCAGCCAGCTTGAGTAGAATTTTTAACAAACGGCGCTGCGCTTCGATGCGCTGCTGCGATGTGGGACGGCGTCGTCGTCGTCGTCGTGTTCTCTAATAAATAATAAATGCAACCTCTTCTAAGGGTTGAAACGTGTTGCCATCCACGTCGCTCGCAAGCTTCTGGCCATCGCGGCATCTACTCGTCCTGGTTTGCTGCCGGCTGGCGTCGTATATGAATTCATTGCGTTACGCAATAGAAATGCATTTGAATTGGAATTTTAAGTATAAATTTAAGTGGCAATTAAAGATGCCATTCTGTAGGTTTGGTTGTTGTTGTTGTTATTCGGGTGGGAGGCACAAAGAACCGTAATTCCTCGGAGAGTAAGCGCAGCAGTTCAAAGAGACGAGAAGAGCAAAAAGAATGGCAGAGCAACGACGCTTCATAAAAAAGCGTTGCCATTGTTTTATATGCTGGTCGTGGTTTGATTTTGTTTTTGTTTCTTTTTTGCTTTATTTAACCCTTTTTCCCCTGTTATTCGTGTTGAGAGTGTGAAAGTGAAACGGCAGCCAATCCGCGCTGAAGTGATTCCGGTTTTTACTTCAACCCTTTCAATTTAATGATTGTGTTTACGCATGGTGACCATTTTAACTTTAGAACGCATGGTGTTTCGTGTTATACACACGTTAAAAAAAAACGATCAAATAAAACGAAGATGAAGCAGAGACGTCGACGTCGCCTGCATTGCATTGTAAATTTTGTTTCGTCGGACTTTCGTCTGGTCAACGAAGTCTGCTGCATTCATCGTGAAAGTCAACGATGACCCGACGATGACGAAGCAAAGCTTTTGTTGTTGTTCCATGTGACTCTAAATTTTGTTCTCACTGAATTCGACTATAAATTTATTCTACGATTGTAGGGTGTGCAAGCTTCGGCCAGGCCGGAGGTAGCATACTCACGTGTTTCTGCTTGTGTTACACGCAATTCGCATTTGCATAAATAAATTATTTTGATATCTGACAAAGAAAGAAATCAAACAACAACAACAACAACAACGATAACAATACTAAACAGTGGCAACAAGAATAAACAGCAACAACACTGCTCCACACGTTTATATAACAGTAAAGCTGTCGTTTAGCAAAACGCCAAAAAAAGAACACAAAAGAAAAACCAAGCCTTTTAGAAGGTTCTTCTTCATGGTGTTTTATTGTTGTTGCTGTCCTTTTATATTGTGTTATATTGCGTATTTAAGTAAGTAAGTAAGAACATGACTATCCATAGAAAAAACGACTTCAATTTCCACTTAATCGCTACAAGAGTAACAACAACAACAACAACTATTGTAACAACTCTGTCTAAATTTCTAAAATTTAAATTAGAAGAAGACGGACATCTCGATTGTGTCTCCTTAGTTGTGTTGAGAGAGCGAGAGAGTGACATTGTGTTGAATTCATGGTGATGGAGGAGAGCGATGGTGGGTGGCGGGATGGGAGGAGGGGGAGGACATGGGAGCACTACGGAAAGGACACTAAATATAAATAAATACTATCAACAAACGAGTGGATGCTTAAATCAAAAGAGAATCCATTTTTGCTTGAGTTCAGGTTCTTTTAACATTTTTATTCTATTTATTTTTATTTATTCTTTGAAATAATTACATTTTAATAACATTAACACTCGTAGTATTAAGAGTACTGAAATGTTTCCCTTCCTACTTTTTATTTTAGTGATTTTCTTTAACGATTTCCATGACGATTTCTTCAGTAATTAAAATCACCTGAAAAACAAACAACCGATGAATATTAAAAGTGTGTAGAGCTACAAATAGAGCTAAAATTCTTACCTACTCGCAGCTCATCATGTCACTCAGCTTCCGATCAAATTTCGTCCTTTTAAGTTACGTTTTCTCTTTGATTTTTATTATTATTGCTTTTTTTTTCTTTGCTTTGTGTACTGAAAGTAATTTCTTCTTCTTCTTCTCTGTTTGCTTCTTCTTCTTTGCATGGCAACAATTCAAAATACCGCTGCAATTGCAACACCTGCTTGAGTTGTTGTTGGTTTGTGCAACAAATTCCTCAATCAGAGGATTTGTAGATTTCCTATCTAAAAAAGATGTCCAACAGCTCGTGCTACAAGAAGCAGCAGCGAAACTGTTAAAAGAAGAAGTAGCAGAAGAAGAAGAAGAAGAAGAAGAAGAAGAAGAAGAAGCAGAAACAGAAGCTGCTGATGAGCGTTCTGCTGATCCTTAAAATATTTGAGAGGTTACGAAACTCATTTGTATAGTTTTTATCTCACTATCTGCTTCTATCTGTCTTGCTCTCTCCTTCTATCCCTCTATCTCTCTATCTCCCTCTCTCTCTATCTCTCCCTCTTCTGTTCCGCGATGTTCTACGTTTCTATCTTTGTTTTTGTTTAGTTTGGTGTTTAATTTAAAGTTTTTCTTTATAAATGAAAAAGATTTCCCTTTGAATTACGAACTTCTGTTTTTTTAGTTTGTTTTTTTGGCTTTCCTCTACTTTGAATACTATTTTTCCTTCATTATCTCGATGAAGTACTCTATGAAGTACTCGACACTCTTTTGAATGAATGGGTTCTGTTTTTCGCTTGTACATTTTTCAGAATTTTATACAATAAGACGCTTGATTTTTGTGTATTTTTTTAATTAATAATAAGTTTAATAATATTATTATATTATATTATATTGTATTATACGATATTGTATATTATTATATTAATTCCAGTATTTAGACAATTCAAATGTTTTTGGAAAAGTATGAGAGCGTGATAGATAGTGATAGAATATGTTGACAATCCTTTAGATCCTTTAGGTCCAATATTTCAAAGAATTTGTCTAGATTATTGTTGTTGTTGTTACCGAATATTTTGGTGAGGAAAAGAAAAACTTTTGCCTCAAGTTGTTTGTTTATGTACACTATACATAATAATTTCTGGAGTTTGTGCAGCGAGGAAAGCAAATGAATATCCTTATAAAGGATATAAACCACAAAACTGTTTATCGAACTGTCTGAAGTCCAGCGCTTGACCGAAGTGAAATAAATCCCGAAAGAGTGAAAGTTTTTCTCACAAAAGATTGGTTTCGCTTTTGTTTCGGAGTTTATTCCACTTTGGTTGTTTTTTTTTGTTGTTTTGTTGTTGTTTTCTTTTACTTTTTCATTTTGTGGTCTTTTTCTTTTCCCTGTTGCTTGTATAGAAAGATGAATGGCAAGGATATTAATTAAGTTGTTAATTACGAACGAATTAAGATCAGAATCTAACCACAAACTTCGAGCTGTTGAATGAAGATTTGAGAGGATGGAGTAGAAAAACAAGAATCGAAAAGAAGAAGGTTACAGAGAGAGAGAGAGGAGGAGAGAGAGAGAGACGGAGAGAGAGAGAGAAGAAGAGAGAGAAAGTAGAGAGTAGAAAGTGAGTTTAAATACAGTGAATAAGGAATTATTGGGAAATGAACACTTTTGGTGAATATCTTCAACTTTAATGGCTCTGGTTTCTTTCTCCCCTCTTTCCCCCTTCCTCTTTAATTTTCTTCCTGCTCCCTCGTATTTTTGTGCGTCTTTCTGCATGTCTTCTAATTTACAGTGTTTCTCTCTACTGTTTATTGTACACCTTCCACTCTGAGAACTGAGTCAATAGTGTTTTTTTAATACCTCCGTTCAACAACATAGAAAAGCTTTTAGATGCCTCTATTTTTGGTAACTAAAGAATTCTCTAAGATGATGAGCCTATAATTTGTTTCACCTTCGAATTGCTGAGGTTGTTCAGCATTCGCGAACCTAATAAAACATCAGTTATAAAATGTTGAAAGCTTCTCTTGTCTTTCATTCACTTTTTTATATCAGTTTTTCTTCTTTTATTCAATGTAGTTTCCTTCAGTTATTCAACACGGACATGACTCAATCCTGGAGTCATTCTGAGTTCCAGCTGAGGTTTGATGTTTGAGAAGCAGATGAAAATGTCATAAAAAGCGAAACGACAGTCGAAATGAGAATCGCTCTCTCAGGATGCGACCGACAGGATGTCATCCGCGGAACATGTTACATGTTCCTTAAGTCATCGCAGTCGTCACCTTTCTAAAGTGACTTTTTTATTGTTTATGAGCAGCTGACAGCGGAATAAATGGCGAAACGCCATTTGAACTTCAGGCGTCCAAATCTGTCAACTTTGATGGACCACCGGCACCGTCGTCATCATAGTGATCCATCTAATTTGCTATAAAATGACGTAAAGCAGTTTGAAGTTGCTTTATTTTGTAAATAAACCGTTTGTCGAAATTGGTGAACATCATTTTCGGGGATATAAAAGAACCAAACACGTGATTGCTAATCAAAGTCATGATTATACACACAGTATATTGAATTGCGTCAGTGTTTTCTTTAAGGTTTCCTTTACTTAAGCAACAAATGCTACAGATTGCATTGCAAATGCTGCCAACTGCAAGAAATAATCTGTTCGCTTGATGCTAGCTTCTGCCGACTGCTTGAAAGATTCAGCCGACTGCTTGAAAGATTCAGCCGACTGCATGAAAGTGATGTGAACGAAGTGATGTAGAAGCGATATGAAACCTTTAACTTTTATATGAAGGCATTAAACAATTAATTTAATATATTGCATTATACAATTATTATTATATTATTTATGATAGTCTTTGGTTTAACCATTAACGATTGTATGCAAAACCAAGATGGCGAGACTCAGCATATTTAACAAGAGCCGAAGTGTGCAGACCGTACCGAAGTACCGAAGAAATGACGAAAGCTGAAACGAAGCGTGTATTGTTTAAAATTTTGCGTAAGTGCAAATAATCGTCAAGAATAATAAATTTGCCGTATAAAATCGCTCTCCTTTCAAAGTACAATCATATATAAATTCTTACAGATTTCTAAGAATATGTTACCTACACCATCTTGCAACACGCGACAACGATTAACGTCATTAACGACCGAACCAACGAACTATTGACAAACAACAACAACAAGAGTACTAACAACAACAGTTTCAGGGTCGTATTAACAACCAGCCACCCAAACGAAGGAATGACAAATTGTTGAATTGAAAGTGAAAACAAGCGAAAAGAAAAGAAACGCAAAGAAGGGTGGCAAGGATACGAATAAATACATGAAAATAGGCTATAAAATCCCACAAAAAACCCCTTCAATTCTTCTCCAATGACGATGAAGCGGTTAACCTCAAACCAACACAAAACAGAAGCACCACCACACACGTCGCACACACTCATGCACACACACACACACACATGGACACACGCATGATATGTGACCTAGCAGCATATCCTTGAATCACCCCACCGAAAAATCGCATTTGCTTAGAAAACCCAACTTAAAAAATCTGCTTTTCTTGGAAAACAAAATACAGCAGACACTAAAAAAAAAACAGCCAAACGATGACGTCACCTCGCGCAACAGTCAGTTTTTTATATATGAAGGTTTGTTTTTGTTTTTTGCCATCCTTTTTTCAGTGAAAGAGTCCTTAGGATATGTTTTTTATTAAAGGTTGTCACAGAGGCTTGCGTCTTGTCAAAGGATGCAAGGATCAAGGAAAGGGTAGCGTGTTGCTGTGTTATTGTGTTTGTTTTCTCTTGTGTTGTTGTCTTCTACGTTAATAGAGCGTAATAAACGTCATGTCATGTCGTACATTTCGTGGGTTTTGCTTTAGTTTTTCAATCGAACTCAGCTGATATGCTTGAAGAAAAGGTGACACATGATGAATGAATCTTAAGTGAGTCACTATGAGTGAGTGAAAGTGTTGTGTGAGAACGTGAGTGGGCGTGTGTGGGTGTTACGTCAATTATTTAGGGTCAATCATAGACTTCTTTGATCTGATGACGTAGTTATATAAAAAATGAAACGAGGTTATAATTAATAAGTTTTGTAATCACATTGAAAGTACAGTTTATTAGTGAAGTATTTCCTTATATAACGGTCACTGAATAATAACAACAACAACGACGACAACAATAAAAACAGTTAAAATAATCACTGAGCTGAAGAAAAGAAAAGAAAACCGAAATTTAACCATTTAATCACATGAGTGAGTGAATCCGCGTACAATGAGCACAAGCTATACAACTAAACTAGCAACAACAACAACAACAACAACGACGAAGATGAAATAACAACAGTAATCGCAATAATAAAACGAGAAACAGTACTTAAACAGCAACAACAACAACAACAGCATAAACAAATAGAATAGATAAGAACAACAACAACAACAACGACAACCCCCACAAATACAAAAACAACCGTAACAATAGCAGAACAACAACAACAACAACAACCAGAACAACAATCATGAGCATCACTTCGACGATTGTAGCAACTGCAATTTAATGCATTAGAAATGGAAAAAAAGGATGTTTTTATATTAAATCAGGGAGAAGAAGAAAATAAGAATACAAAGTTTCTTGATGGAGAACAGGATCTGTAAGAAGACTACCGAGAAACAACAACAGTAGAAACGGTAACGAGCACAACAACAACACTGCGCATAACTGTGCAATGCAACCGAAGAGCGATGCAACCTCCTCTGCAACGGTTATCCTTTGGCAGGAATGCAAGGTTAAATGGCAGCAGTAGAAAAGGTAAACTGAGAGGGCAGCCAGGTGCGAGGTCACGGAAGCAAAAACAACAACGAAAAATATGCTGCTGCCGTGAGGAAAACAAAAGAAAACAACAACAACAACAACAGAAGGGAAAATAAGTAAAATAAGTAAATAAATAAATAAATGGTTAGATAAATTGATGTCTTGGCAGTGGCATGAAATGACACAATTTCACTGTTTTATCTGCTTCTCCTTCTCTTCTTCTTCTTCTCTGAGGTTCAAGTACAATTGTCCTGCGAGTTTTCCAAAGGATTTTCTTTCTAAACAAAGTGTATTGAAAAGAATTGATTTCTGTGGAATATGAAGAGTACGCTGATGGTAAGGATCACGTGATCATGATGCTGATAATGATGATGACGATGATGATGATCCTGCTTCTAATGATGAAAAACAACACCAAACAACTGCTGCTCGAGCTCAGCTCAACTCAACTTAATTTAATTCGATCCGATCCGATTCGATTCGATTCAAGTAGTTGGCAGCAAGGATCAATCTGTGGATGAATTGTGATCTTCTACCTGATTGACGAAAAACCTTACTTTTTTAAAATTCTGCTTTTTTTTTGGTTGTAAAAAATTACTTCGTTTTTGTTTGCATCCAGAGAAATGAGCACCGTGTCATTGGGCGAGATTTCAGGCGCTTGAAAGATGATGAATGAATGAAAGGATGTTGCATACAGTAACAAGGACAATAACAAGAACAACAACAACTGTCAGAACAAAAACAATTACGAAGGAGGATCTTCAAACGTTGAAGACGTCTGAAATCCCGTTCTTAAAAACCGTAATAAGCACAAAATATCAAAAATATAATCCATTCATAGGATGTGATGTGACATCAAGCTGACATGACAAGCGAAACATTTGCCACCAACGCCCACAAAATAGCCGTAAATATTGCAAAACCCATTAAGAGTTCGAGGCTCTGTAATGATCGATCGAGGTAGCTGAAGGAAGTCCTGGAGATCCTTCTCATAAATCTGACATACTAAAACTACATGACATACCTATATAACATACCTGAATGACATACATATATGACCATATGTGTTACTGGTTATGTTTAAGTAGTATATACTCTATAAAAGTATAAGTGTTATAGTATACTATACAGTCTATAAGTTGAAGTAAGTTATTTTAAGTAGAAAATAAAATCGTGAATTTATTCATAAAACACACAAAGCAAAAAAACAAAAGTAAGAAACTGAAATAAAATCAAGGAAATGTTTAAACGTTTCCATTTTTCCCCAGTTTGATTGAATCTTTTTTTGTTGGTCTTTTATTATGAACAAAAATTATATTCTTTTTGCATGTTCATCAACAATTTCAACGTTCATTTGTGGTTAGTTATTTTTTACTCTTTGTTGTTTCAAAAGCCACAACTGTAACAAGAAAAATACTACTTAAAATAATTGCTTGCGGATGTCATTCGTTGTTATATTCAGTTGTAACAAAGGACATTGAAAACAGGACATGAAAATCAGAATTATTGCGATCATGAAGAACTGATTCACAGTGAGTCAAAACCATAGAAACTGTGACCAAAAAATTAGAAACTTTATTAGAATGGAATATATTAGCACAATAATAATATTATATATACAAATAAATATATTTATTAACACACAGAGTAAAGTAAAGTGAATTTAATTAACAGTTTTATAGAAAAGTTGAATGTTAATAGAATAAATTTGAATGAATTTAAATAGAAATTCACTTTTTCATTTTAATAAAATTCATTATTTGAAGAGAATAATTTATGGAGAAATTAAGGAATGATTTAAAGTAGAATTAAAACAATGAAATCACACTAAATTCTTCAGATTATAAGTTATTTTTAATTAAAAAACAATGATTAATAATCAATACATAGGTAAAGAAAGCATTAATACAAACGTAATTAAACAAATAAACAGGAAAATAATTAAATTTAATACCAAAAATTTATTTGTTTAATTTTGTCCAACTTTTTACTTTCTACTTTATGTAAACCGATTTACTGTGCAATAATATTGTTTGTTTTTCAAAAGGTTGTTTCAACTCCTTTCTCTCTGAACGCCGTGAAGCATGCAACGCAATTTTGTTGTATTTATTAGTTGTTCACATGTTTTTAGTGTTTCTTCGCTTGTAGTGTTCACATTAACAATAAATCGTGAGACGTTTATAAGAAATGTATTACATTTGTTAACAATACACTGAATCAGTACTGTACGCCATTTAATGGTATTCTTTTGTACTGTACAGCATTTGTTTTTGTTGCGTAGTTTTTTTATTTCAATAGAGTTGTCGTCGTTGTCGTGTTGAATTATAATTAAAAACAAAAAATGTGGACATTTTTATTACAAGCAAAAACTAGTTAATTAATCGCTTGTTGATTTAACCAACATATTAACAATAATGCGGGAAAAATAATAAATCAAATCAAGGAAAAATATTGTTTGTTTAAATTGTTAAGTTTTCAAAAGAAATCACTTAATAAAAGTAGTAAATAATTTCGAATAAATTCAAATTCCATTCCAAGTCAAAAATTCAGTTAATTAAAAAAAATAAATAAATCCTATGAATAGAAAAATACTAGAGAAAAGAAAGAAAAACTGAAATCCTTCCGTTTTTCATGCATGTCAAAAATTTGAATAAAATAGTTTTTTTCATCTTCTGCAAAAAATGTGAAACATGCAGCTTGTTGTATTTTTGAATGGATGAATGAAGGAATGAATGAGTGAGTTCAAGGATCAGCTCAAGTCGCTGGTGTCTGAGATCCTTCAGAAGAGATCCTCTGCTGAGAGAGCTGCTGCAAAAAGGATTAAAGCAAGCGGAAAAAATGTGCAACTAAATTAGTTTCCTTCAAATGAGAGGCTTCCAAATGCTTCAAATTTGAATACTTTTTTGCAACATCAAGAAGAAGAAGGAAAGGAAAAGGAAGAAGAAGTGGAAGAAAAGAAAGGATGACTGTTGAGACGGATGAGGAGGTGGCTTTGATGTCAGCTTCACGGATTCGTTTGCATGATGCGAGCAACAACAATAACAACAACAACAAAAATCACAAGAAGGTGTTTTGAAAAATTTGCAATTAGGTAGTTTTTTTGTGAGAGAGATTAAAAAAAAAATACGGACGAGCGTCTCAAAGAACTGCGTGTGGCATGGATTTAACTGGATTTAAGGACCCGTATGTAGGTTCCTTCGCCTCCTAGCTAAAGTATTTGAAAGGCTTTTTTAAAATGCAAAATCACTGAAATGAAGGAAATTAAATGTGGTATGATGGAAACTGTCGACAGTCGTAACAAATCAGTTTTCAGTTTCCATACGATTCCATACAGTTTCATGTGCGTGGGTTCAATCAATCCTGCGATCATTTTAATGGGTTTTCCGATACGTTGGATCCTCTGATGATGAAGATGACCGCTTTGGAACCAAACGAAGGCAGTGAACGAATTACTGTGATAAAATGGATCAATGAGACATCTTCTAACGCTTTCGTTTATTGAAATCTACGGTTGTTCAAATTCTAGGCCATCTTTTGTTCATAAACCAGAAAAGGGATTTAGCAAGAATGCTATTTTTTATATTGTAACAAATTTCAAAAATATTCGGACAACGGACATTCCGCAAGTCAGCTGTTATTTCGTCACAGACCACTTTTTTAGCCTTTGCGGACGCAGATTTTTTGCATTCAATTACAGTGGAGACGATGGAAAACGGGTACTTCATCAAAAAAGGACGACGAGGAGAACCACATTATAATGTTTTTCAGTTTAAGTACAAGACAGCTTCGAAAAAGCATAACTTCAGCACATTCAATCCATCAGGGATGCAATCCAAAAGAATGTCGAAATAATAATTTTTAAGCGGTTTTGATTAATTTAAGAAATTATTGAATCAAAATGGTTTTCGATTGATGGTTTTCTGGTTTTTGATTGATTTCAAAGTTTTGAAAACTTTTTTAATTATCTGGAAAAGGAATGCAGTTAAAGCGTCTTAACTTCTGTGAATAGTCGTTAAAACCTTATATAATCCGATAATTCTTGCTTTATTTGGAGTTTGTTTCAAGTGACTACAAGTTTTCAGTATTTTTTCAATGTATTCAATGTATATGTATGTGTTTAGCGCATATTTTAGAGGTTTGAAGAATAGAAGGAGTGTACAATGAATTTAGTAGTTGTTTTTATTGCTTGTTTTTTTAATTTATTACTAAATCTTTGAGACTGACATTTTTACCGTTTCATGGATGCTTTAAACGTTGTTGGATGTCTTTATTGTTGTTGTTGTTTATGAAACTTGTATTTTTTTCATGTAAATTCATTTAATGTGCCTACAGAGAAATGTACCGGTTTAAAATTATGATTACAAAAGAAGGAGAAAGAAAAGAAAATCAGAAAACAAAATCTGTAAAACAAAAATTTCATTTCAACAGCAGACAGGATTTCTATTGTTAACCCTTTCAACATCCTTTTCTTTGATTTCAGCGCACAAAAGAAAGGGTTTAAAAATGTTTCTTATTCAAATGAGTGAATATGTAAAAATAACTGAACGTGTGTGCGTGTGTGTGTGAATAATTTCATGTGTGTGACTGAGCTGAACAATGAACAAAAGAAAAAAACTTGTTCTGTCCAAAAATGAAAAAAATCAGGGGGATCCTTTTTTTTGTATGCATCCAGTTTTAAATCAAAAATTACACTGATGATGATGCTGCCGTTGTTGTTGTTGTTGTTGGTAGACTACTTAATTCTCTATTGAGTCATGTGAAAAAAAACCGATGTCACCCCTCATTTTCGGGGTCGCCCGTTATTTTTTGTCCTTTCAACTTGCTGCTGGGTCTCTCAACTCTTTTCTGGATTTTTTTTCTATGCTCTGCTGTTCGATTCCTTTTTTTCGTGGTGGTGCTTCGAATTTCCACTCTGGTGATGACTTTTTAAAGTATTCGGAAATTTTATAGAGAAGAAAAACCACCATCCTCTGTTTTTGAAAGGGTAAAAAACGTGTGTAGTCGCTTCACCGACGGATATCCGCAACCCTTTCAACAGAAGCAAAAGCAAAAAAAGGGTTTCGAACTTTTTTCTGCAGCGAGTTTCTTTTAATTTGCATTTTAGGATTTTTTAATCTCTTCTTCTATCTCTATCTCTCTCGCTCTCTCTCACTCTCTCTCTCTCTTTCTCTCTCACTTTCTGTCGCTCTTCTCTGATGCTGTTCTGTTTTTGAGTCGTTTATCAACTCAGGCGGCAATTTTTCATTATTATTATTATTTTAATTTTTTTGTACAAGTGAATAATTTATGTGCAGGGTACGTGAGTTTTTTTTCGTTGTTGCTGTTGTTGTTATTGGTTTTTTTTTGTTCGCTAGGATAGGGTTAAAATTTGTAGTGGCTTAAAAAGTGAGTCTGTCACAATCGAGGTTCGTTTTTTGTTCGGTTTTTTTTTGTTGTTTGTTCGAAATAATAGACAATTGAAAAAAATGTGGGTTTCAACATGTGCTCAATTATTGAAATCTGAAGCGTTTCTACTTTATGCAGATTATAGAACAGGATGCTCTCGAGATCGCAGAAAGGATTGAAAGTGATTTAAAAGAATGAACAAAAATAAAATTAAAAAAATTATAGCAATAAACAATTAATATGTAAAATACTGAATATTATACTTTAAGGAATACTTAATAAATAAATAATAAAACATCGCTAATGATTACAATAAAGAGTTACTTTCATTTATGATAAAATAATCATTTTTTTTCATTGTTTCCTTAGTAGGGTTTCATTGAGAAATGAATTAAAACGCCTCTTCAGCACCCTGTTAAAATGACATCTCTTCTTTCGTCGCCACGTTTTGCTTCGTTTCGATCCGATCCCAGTCGATCCGATTAAAAAACTCAAGTTTCTGAGCAGCGATGTGCATAAAAAACGACAGTCCATAAATTCACCTAGAATTCAGGCAGTCTGACAGGACAGCAACAACAACAACAAAAGAAGACCAACAAAATACCGCTCTAAAAAAGGGTTGAGGGAACGAGTTTAAAACGCAAAAAGTGAAAATATTAAATTTGAATAAGGACGAGTATAGCGAGGAAAAAAAAACAAGCAACGCATCCTGCACACGCTACAAGAGTTAATAATGAGAGCGGCCGAAAGAAGCACAAAAGCAGGCGTCGACGGAAGGAAGGACGAAGCTCGAAGGACGCGATTGTTAGCGGCGATGCGTTGTGGAAAGTGGAAAAAAAACGAAATCAGTGCGCAAAAAATTCGTATCCACGCGAACGCATTTCGTAGCCGCAGGCTTCCGGGTTCTCCCCGGGATCTCTTCTGGGTCGCAGCCACCGACAGACACTCGACATGAGGGGTGAATGAAATTAAAAATAAAAAAACGGAGCCAAACTTAAGCAAAGAGAACAGAACGGAATGCAAACGAAGCGAACTGAAAACTAAAAAAATCGAAACTCATCCGTGGAGATGCAGCGAGCGATTTTAATTTTAATGTGGAAAATATGCGCAGATAAAAAACGCCGTTTTTTATACACGCTCAGAATTCTGCAGGCCGAA